>CAWZYM010000216.1:697500-845000 GCA_963966185.1 Rhabditoides inermis | reverse complement strand
TACAGTAACCCTTACCTCGCAGTTTACTGAGAGAATGATGTCGTACTTGTCCCTGTGTCCCTTGTGGTCGAGCTTGATAGGCTTCTAAAAGATTCGGGGTTACTGTAGCTACAGTAACCCGGCTACAGTACCCCGTCGATGCCGTGCGCGACGTCAATCTCGGATACGCGCACGAGAAAGTCGCCGTGTTTGAGGAGCAGAAAGGGAAGGTCCTCCCTGCAAGGTGAAAGGAATGGTGAGTGACGGGGACATACGGACAGACAGATGTACAGACCGGGACACACGGACAGACCCACTCACCTGGGCAGGAATCCGTGGTAGTACTTGCGATTGCGCACGTCCTCCTCGGGTAGTTCCATGGTGGACACGGGCAGGCACCTGGGAGGGGGTGGAGTGGAGAAGGAGAAGGAGGAGGAGAAGAGGAAAAGGAGGAGCAGGAAGAGCAGAAGAAGGAGAAGCAAAAGCAGGAGGAGGAGGAGGAGGAGGAGGAGGGGAAGAAGAAGGGGGAGGAGTAGCAGGAGCAGCAGCAGGAGAACAAGGAGGAGAAGTAGGAGGAGGAGGAGGAGGAGGAGGAGGAAGAAGAGGAGCAGCGCACCTTGAGGTGCTATGAGGGAGCAGGCGCGCCGCTGGCGAGTAAAGAGTGACACTGGCCGGTCGAGGGAGAGATGGAATGCATGTCGCCTCATTCCAGACGCTATGGTAAATAGTAGCGCAGACTATGGTAAAATGTGTGTGTGTCAATGAAGAAGGTGATGGAGATGTTCCACAGTAGAAAGAACGAACGAGCTAGCACCCATTTCATTCATAAATTTTCGCGTGTTTTAACTTTCAACAACAGTTATTTCTTCTCACGGTCTTTTGTTGTCATCGCTGACCACATGACAACAAAAACAAAAACAACAAAAACACTCACACATGGATCACTTTCACCCTCGCCCCAAAGGCTGACCGCTTCAAATTGTCACTTTTTTGTCTCCTCGAAACGTATTGTGATCACCCAAATCATAAACACGGGAGGGAGAGAGAGAGAGAGAGAGAGAGAGAGAGAGAGAGAGAGAGAGAGAGAGAGCGGCTACATCCCACACACTAGCTGTACCGGTTTCTCGTGAGAAAACCCGCCGCGTAACCCGCCGCTTCTCTCTCTCTCTCTCTCTCTCTCTCTCTCTCTCTCTCTCTCTCGCACAGAAACCCCTTATCCCCCTAATCGCACCCCCGAAAAAGTGCATTCAGCGACATTGATTGTCGATCCCGAACTCCTGAAGGCTCTCTCTCTCTCTCTCTTTCTCTCTCCCCCTCTCAGCTCAGCTCAGCGCTTGCCATAAACTTGGTGCTAATTTGGCTCGTTTCTTGTTTTCTCCGCGCGCGGCTGGTTTTCTTGGAAGGAGGGGGAGGGGGGTTCACATTCGCATTCGATCACCCTTTCACTCCGCTTCACACGCCGTCTCCCAGTCCCAAGCAATCGTGTTCGATCAGTCTCTCTATCCGGGTGGGACAGGTGCGAGGGCGGTCTCACTTTTTTTATTTTTGTGAGCGCCGATTTATTTTCACTAGATCGCAGCCGTAACCCGTAGTCGTTTGATCAGTTTTGGCTTCTTGTATAGTTGATAGAAACATGATCAAGACGACACTTTTTGGAAATTTTTCACTAACAATGAGTAATCGTGTATCCTTCATTTTTGCAAAACATACAGTAAATTTACAGTATTTCAGTGTCAGTAAATTTGTAGGGTGGAAGTTCGTTTTGTTTTGTCTTCAGACTTTTATTGACAGTGACGAACATGTATAGAAGATACCATCTCAAAAACACTCCCAATTCCCATCCTTGTTTCTTGCACCATTGTCACACTTTCCCCAGCATCGGTAAACAGTCCTCTCTTCTCCCTCTCTTTCTCTCCTCCAATCTCCCACCCAATCTCTGTTATTATTGCTACGTGTCTCGCCTAGCCTAGCCACTGCGAGAGAGAGAGAGAGAGAGAGAGACGTGAACTTGAAACCCGCTTGAAGCTGTCCGGATATGTCCAGCCAATCATCATAAGCTGAACTTGCGTGGGCGGGCGGTCGCGGGAGAGACCGGTTCGTTGCGTGGTCTCCACAGTGGACGGGTTGCGAGGCGGGAAGGGAGATGGTTGCACTGCCCCAGCCCAGGCTCCCACAATCACTACTCCTTGTCCCCCCCCCCCTCCCAGGCTATCCACTATCCTCTCTCTCTCTCTTCTTCTTCTGCTCTCGTACTTTTCTTCCAGTTTGCACTAGTGCTAGTCTGACATGTTTCGCGATCGTTGTATTTGTGAAACGTATCGTCGGTCATGTACGTTTCCATGTGTTTTTGAAACGTAACGCTTCTTTCAGGATGGTGTCGCGGTTGTTGTTGGTGGGAGTGGCGGCACTCGCGTGCGTGCACGGTACGTTTCAGTTTCACAGATTGAGTGATACGTTTCATACTATTGTTTCAGTTTCGCTCATCAGTACTATTTAATAAGACTCTGCCTATCCACAGTATTCACTATCCCCATTTTCTCCTGAACGCACAATTTTAACGATAATGAAACTAAAATCTCTAAAAGTAAAATTGAGCATCATTTATACGTGCGTTGTTGCAAAACAAACTTACGAGAGAGACTAGGTTGCCCTTCAAAAGAAGTCAACACAACAAAACGTTGATTCATACGTTTCACGAATCTACTGTACGTTGCAGCGCTGGCGGAGCAGGGTTGCGAGGACTCGGACAAGAAGTGCCCAGAGTGGGCGGCGCAGGGCGAGTGCTCCAGCAATGCTGTGTGGTGAGCAACACATCTTCATTGCCCTTTTTTTTGAATTCTCGATTCCCGTGGCTCAATAATGGCTTCATGAGCAAAAGTAAAATAATAGTATCCAGCAACGCTGTGTAGTGGGTTGAGAACTTGGGAACCATCTTCCTTGCCACTTTCCGAACTCCCACCAGTTCGTCTGTATGTACCGTCTTGTCTCTTCTTTTCACGTTCTCTCTTTCTCTCTCTTTCTCTCTCTAACTCACCCCTCGATGTCTATGGTGTGACATAGGCAAACTACCGAGTGGAGAGCAAATCGGGGTCCTGCATTTGGAAAACAGTGAGAGTAGCGCGAAATATATATCACGGTTTTAGGGCAGACGTAATCCAGGATCTGAGTGTGTGCACAAAAAGGGTTTACATGAGTGCTCAATCACGCGGGAAATTTGGGATAGATCAATAAATCAATAAATCGATAAATCGATATTGCAGGATGATGGCGAACTGCCGCAAGTCGTGTCGGTCGTGTCAGGGCGGGGACCGCGCGTGGAAGCTGCGGCAGCACATCTCGGCAACATATGACAACTCGACGGATAGCCAGCAGATAGGGAAGCAGGTGGGGACGACCCAACGATCTATTTCCTACTGTGCCTGTAATACATGTACATAATGTCATAGCTAGACAGATAGCCAGCAGATTGGGAAGCAGGTGGGGGTCTGATGCCTTTCTAGCTTTACTCATCTATGTACCTAAATCTAAAGTAAAGTGAGAAACGAACGACCTGAGCTGACGACCTGTTGTTGTGCCTGAAATACCTTTTATGGGGGGGGGGGGGGTTGAAGGCTGGACCAGTTGATCGGTGCGGAAAGAAAGTGTGCATGTTCGAGTCGTATCAAATCTTTGGGTGATACAATGGCTAGAAACAAAACTGTCACACCATCACTGATATTGGGACGATTCCTAATGGATAGGGTGGAAATTGCCTTGAAATCAATAAATCGATAACTCAATAATTCAATAAATCAATAACATTTGCAGGTGCGCGTGGAGTCGGTGCGCATCAACAACGTGGAGATCGACGAGAGGAAGCAGAACATGCGGGTGTTCGGAAGGATGGTCCTGGTGAGTACTCGCTCTCTCTCTCTCTCTCTCCCTCTCTCTCCCTCCCTCTCTCTCTCTCTCTCTCTCTCTCTCCCTCTCTCCCTCCTTTCCTCCCTCCCTCTCTCCCTCTCTCTCTCTCCCTCTCTCTCTCCCTCTCTCTCCCTCTCTCTCTCTCTCTCTACCCTCCCTCTTTCTCTAGTCCTGGAACGACTCCCGCGTGGCTTGGGACAAGGATCAGTGGGGTCTCACGTGGCTCAACTTCTACTGGATCCAGATCTGGTCGCCGCAGATCATCCAGGTCGGCACGTGAGTTCGCTTTATCGATTGATTATCGATTGATTAATGATTGATTATCGATTTCAGTGCCACCTCGAACCCGGGACAGGTGACCGGCAAGGTGCTGGCGGCCAACTACACGGGACAGGTGAGGATCAGTTTGTTGTAGATGTTCAGTGAAGCCCATACGTTTTAACCACTCCACATACTATCGGAAAGAAAAAAAAAGTAGAGTAATCGCAGATATTTTTCGCCTATTCCTGACTAAAATAAGTGGAGAATCAGAATACGATCAACATGTCACGTTCAGTACGTTCGGTTCTATCCACATTATTAGATAGTCGCGCCAATGGTGCAGGAACATATTTGAACAGAAATGGCGGGAACTTTATAGGTTATAGCCAGGCAGCAAAGAATACTTTTGAGTGTGTTTTGTTGCATCATCATATTTTCTTTGTTTTCCACGTGTTAGTATACAACCGTATTACAATAATAATATTTTGCATCACTAATTATTATACAAGTTTACAAAACTTTTATTGACCCCTTCCCCCTTGCAGATCTATCTGTGGGCGGACTTCTCGTTCTCCTCGCCCTACGCCTTCCAGTACGACGACTATCCCAACGACGTGCAGAAGGTAAGACGACGTTTCAGCAAACGTCTTCCTTCTGTACTGTATTCTCTTCTGTGCCTCTGTATACCTTCTGTCTTCCTTCTGTTCCTTCTGTTTCAGCAAACTCGAAGGAAGACATTAGTTATTAGTTACTTTGTAAAGTATACTTGTCTATACTAATTTAATGATGAGGATAGAAGGTATGAAATTTGGTTATTACTGACACCTGAAATATGATTACGAAGTTGTAAACATAAAAAAATACTTACGATTGAATGACGGAGTTTTTCAATCGATTTTGTCTTTGTGAAGAGAAAACACGATACGATTAGCTTTGCACACAGTTGTTGGTGTTGACCAAATATTACTTGTTACAAATATAACTTGACCAAATCCAAATATTACCGATTAATTCCTACCTTCCGATATTATATATTTCGTGAAACGTATGCATTTTGGAAATACATTTTTTTCCAGATTTGCTACAAGTTTGACGACAAGCGTCTGCTCGCCGTGCACTTCTCCGTGTCGCCGGAGGTGAGAGTGCGGACACGCCCATTTAGGCCACGCCCACATGATGGGAGAGAGGAGGAGAAAGAAAAAGAGAGGGGAGGGGAGAGAGAGAGAAAGAGAGAAAGAGAGAAAGAGAGAGTTTCCCTTCATTCAGGTGGAGAACAAGGAGCACGAGGCGATCGGCGAGACGCACGTCTCCGGCTGGAACATCGTCGACCTCGACATGATCGTGCGTTTGCCACCGGAATATTGTAGTACGATGATTCCTATCGACGAATATTGACGTATGGGAAATATCACGCATCCTTGGCATACGTGAACAGTGAAAAAGTATGAGAAAGATATTAATTCAAGACCGATATGCCTTTCGACGAATATTCACGTTCGGAGAATAGTACGTTAGTACGTATGCAAGTCACTGTATGTAGTTAGACTTAGTAAAAACTATAAAATTCAAGATCTTCTCTCCCTCACGGGCCGATATCGAACCAGAAAGCGAGGAGGTGGTTTTTAGAATGATGTGGGACAGTAGTTTTAGTTTACATTATACTAGTTATTTACAACTTAATTGCATGCAAAATAGTGTAATGTTATATACTAGTTATATGTATGTACTACTTTATACAAACATAATCATCATTTTCAGGAGTCCCCGTACTCTCTGCAACAGCTGTCTAACTGGAAGAAGAATCCATTCGATGTACAGGTGAGAGGAGAGAGAGAGAGAGAGAGAGAGAGAGAGAGGAGAGAGAGAGAGAGAGGGAGAGAGAGAGGAGAGAGAGAGAAAGTCTAGGAGATAAAGAGTATGAAGAGTAAGAGCTGAAACAATTGTCACTCGATAAATTCACTCGTTTTCGAATCTCCGAAATCCATACGTTTCACTGACTGCACAAAACAGTATGATGTGAATGCAGTGCAATTAGCTGTCATTTTCAAGAAGTTAAAAAAAGATTTTTGCGGATATTCAGATGGTTATTGTGAAGAAAAAGAAACCAAAATGCAATAACTTGCTTCACAGGCTGCCAACTGCCCTTGTGGTTTCAGAAGTGTGATACTGCCAGTTTGGTTATTCAGCTGAATTGAGAAGAGACAAAACCAACTAGGCACACAAACATATACCGTTATACCATCAAACCGTTTTACAACGTTGGAAACGGACGATTTACAAGCGATTAAAAGTGCGTTTTCATCGCTCTGTAATACTGTAATACCGTTTTCGTGCGTTTTACACGCTGTAAGCGCACTGTTAATTGTAAAACGGTCTTTGGACACAGCATAAACACAAGTCGCTTTTGCAACGTCGTGGAACGTCATGTTTTTTTTTGCGGAAGAATAGATGGTTATTGTGAAGAAAACCCAAAAAAATACAACATACTTACAAGTAAAAATTACAAGTTGTTCTTGCAGGCAGCCAACTGTCAGATGTGCCTCTCGCTGAAGAGGAACGCCGTCTACTTCAACGCCGAGATGCTCCTGCCCGCACTCGTCACCAGCATGTTCACCGTGTGCGCCGTGTTCTTCCAGGTACGGTAGGGGTGGAACTACGGTAGACTGGAAAGAGAGAGGGGGAGAGAGAAAGAGGGGAGAGAGAGAGAAAGAGAAAGAAAAAGATAGAGAGAGAAAGAGAGAGGGTGAGAGGGGAGAGAGAGGGGAGAGAGAGGGAGAGAGAGAGGGAGAGAGAGAGGTAGAGAGAGAGAGGGAGAGGGAGTGAGTGAGAGAGAGAGAGAGAGGACCCTCCCGTTGCAGCTCTCGCGCACGCAGCCACTCCTTCTCGGCTTCTCTGTGCTCGCGCAGCTCCTGTCCCTCATCCTGGTCAGCCAGAGACTGCCCAGCTTCACCGCACACACCCCGACCATTCGTGAGTTGTGAACACACACACACTGGCTATTCACGAGCCTCATTCCAAACAGTCGATGTGATTCAAATACGCACTTTGCCAAACACAGCCAAGTATTCTGATTGGAGTTGCATTATCGTCTAGTTGGCACGAAAAAAGTAGTATTATATGATACATATTATTGCAAGCTTTTAGATTGTTATAATACCCAATGTTTCTCAGTTGAGTACAGCGCGTTCCACTTCGTTTTGCAGTGCAGAACTAATTGATCTGATAATTTGATAATAATAATAATAAAGATTGCTGTTTGCAGTTGAGTACAGCGCGTTCCACCTGGTGGCGACCGCCCTCCTGTTCATTGTCTCGCTGATCCTGGAGAACATCGCCCGGCGACCCGCAGACATCCCCCCGCCGCACGCTGTCGACAGATTCGTCACACTCGTCGACCTCGTCCTGCCTCTCCCCAAGGTGCGCTCTCTCTCTCTCTCTCTCTCTCTCTCTCTCTCTCTCTCTCTTTCCTTTCTTCCTCAATATAATAGTGGACGAAGCGTGAGACTAACACATCTGAATCGTCGTAGATTGTGAATCAAATTATTCTCCTATTGTAATGCTAAGAGAGTGTCGCAGGTCAAATTATTCTCCTACCGTAATGCTAAGGGAGTGTCGCAGGTCAAATTATTCTCCTTCCGTAATGCTAAGGGAGTGTCGCAGGTCAAATTATTCTCCTTCCGTAATGCTAAGGGAGTGTGGCAGATTATGACTGACAGACTGACACAATAGTGTTTGGAAATCTATATGAATAACGAATCATGGCGTTGATAAACTAATTAGTGAGAAAAATTATTACTAATATCGAATACCAATCAATACACATGAATACACAAGTTGTTTGCAGAGCTCTAAGCACGAGGACGCGTCTCTGAAGTACGCGCCGGTGGCACACGCCGCCAACCACGCTGCGTTCGCACTCGCCGCCGTCGTCTACGCCTTCGTCATATTCTTCTCCTTCGTCGTCTAGACGCCCCACCCACGTCTTCCTGCCTCTTCACGTCGTCGAGACGTCGTCTGCCTCTTCTAAACGTCGGCTGATTGTCTTTTCGTTTGACGTCGTGTTTCGCGCCACATATCATAGTTTTTTGCTCACTAGCCCCTCTCCCCTCTGTTTTCGCAATTCGCTGTTGATCTTGCCTCCTTCACTCGCCCGCTGTCGGGTGTTGTAAATAATAAATTATTATATATGAACAGCTGAATTTATTGACAGAAGCTAAATGTTTGCTGACGTTTACTCCAAAGTCCAGAGTATTCACCTGTGCATATTTGCTCCATATTTGTTCACAAGGTGAGGTGAAAGATTTAAGGGCACGTGACCGGAAAACTTGCGACACAGGTGATAACGATGGTACTTATGTAATATCACATTCCATAAATACGCGAAATATGTATGACATGTGACTATATCAGACTATATCAGTAGTAGTTACTGTCCGGTAAAGAAGTTGACTTCAAACTTCGAATACGGTGCGTTTTGCGTACTACGAAAACAGCTATGAGGACTATTATCATCCGGCAGCGTCTTCCGTTCCTACCAGACACTATGTGCAAAGCTCAACTTTCGCTTCTCTAGCCCTCTCTGGAATTGTTATCCACATGTTATTTACATGGGTGAGTTCAAAGAAACAATTTTAGTCAATTTTACAACAAATAAAATAATGCAAGATGAAAAAATAAGAAATACAAATTTTAGACTATAAAGAAGGACGCATTGCGCTGGGCAAATCCGGCGTTTCGTATGATGATTTACATTGGAATCTGGAAATCTATCTCTCTATTTCTCGATTTCGGTGCCAGTCTTGCCTCTATTTTCCGCACGCGTTTTTGTGGAAATCCCTGTATGAATGTGAGGAGAGTATTTTTTTTAAATCACTCTACCATCAATTTAATACGTTTGGTGAAAAAAAAAGTATTTTAATACTAATTTAACTGACTTTAGATTGCGGGCGATATTAGATATGTAACAGGTATAGCGGGTATTACGCTATTCACAATTCTTAGCATGCATCGTGCCATTCTCACATCGTTCAAAAATACGGCACTTGTCAAGTTCACGTCTATGAAATACATCCACGTCGGTGGCGGCGTCACACATTTCATAGAATGTTCCACTTTCAGGCGTATTTCGCCGTTATCAGTACCTGCGCACTATCAATAGCTGTATGTATGTACGCAATAGGTTGTGATATTCAGTATATGGTGCGTGTAGTATTCGTTTACAGCAAACTTACGCAGTGTTTTAGATATATCTTATGGATTGGTTTAGTGCGATGAATTATAATGCAAAAGGATATGAAGGGTGCACAAATCTGGACAAAATCGCAGACTACAATGGACATGTTTCCATGTTATTCTCTGTGCTCAGCTATGTAGCTATCACATATTCACTCGTGAAACAAGTTGTACAAATCTCAAAAATTCTGATATGAATTTCGCGCATTCAGAAGTGTTCGGTTTCGGGAAAAATTCAATTATCTTTCACCGAATTTTCAATTACATTGCAGGTATAGTACTCATCCAAATCAATAATCACGCCAACTTTTTTTTGAGATTTTTGTAATTGTAATTATGAAAATTTGTTCTTCTCTTTTTGCGCAATACACGCAAATTCCATAACTTTTTCCTGGCCCCTATACACTTTTTTTACGGTTTGTGTACAATATCACTCCAATAACCTACTTTCTCTTCAACAAGTAAAATTGTTATAAGAAGAGACACTGTTACATTTCGTATTGCAGGAAACTGCGCGAATCCGTGTTCAGAAACCTGTGTCTTCCAATAAAAGTCAGAATCACACGTGTGGTTTCTAAGAAGACGTCAACGACCACATCTACAATTGTCACCGTTATAAAGTCTCGTTGAATGTGTGAGATACTGTAACTCTCGTCATGACTGCATTATCATACCTTATGATGTTTTTCTGACACTGCATTTGAGATACTGTACCACTCGTCATAAATCATAAATACATTGTGTTACATTATGATGTTTCGTGGACACTGTTTCGCAATCTTCGTCGCGATCTCTTCACCTCTCTCTTCCTCTCCCACTCCTTTTTCGTTCCTAAATTTATCGCTTGAACTGTTTTTATGTGTGATTTTGATTGTGTGACGCAGGTTTTTTTTCTGTAATAAATTTATCATTCATTCAATCCTCAACTGCTACGCACCGACCAGCTCAGCGGCTGGGGACGAGAAGGAGCAGTTCTACCTGGGGAAGCTATACATATACAAGCAGGAGAAGGCGCGCTACGAGATCGTCTGCGGCAACTTCAACGCACGGATACGGAGAGCGGCGTCATCGAGGAGATCCGTCTCATCCACGGCAACAGCTTTTTCTCGAAGCCGAGCCGGATGAAGTGGAAACTATCACGGACGAGCGTTTAACGAGATCAACCACTTCCCTACGAGCAACCGCTTGCTGCTACCGAACTTCGGCCGACATATTATACAAACATTTACAAACGAGCAGAATGCTGCATACAAACATTTACAAACGAGCAGAATGCTGCATACAAACATTTACAAACGAGCAGAATGCTGCAGAATGCTTTTTTCATATTGTATCCCAATTTTCAAAAAAAGTATTCCTTGTGGCAAGAAGTGTACGTCGCAAGGAAGCAACGAGATTCATTCGGTAAAGGCTACACTGAGTTCCCAACTGTCGATTGTACAGTTGACATTGTATACCTCTCTACTTCTAGTCTACGATTTTGTGATTAGCAAAACTTCGCACCACTACCACTATGTAGTAAGTATGATTTCATAAAAATTAATAATTGACAAGGCCTAATATAGTGTGTTCCCTTTTCTGGCCGACTAATGTAGACTTTGGAATAATATGATTTCAAACTCTCCAAATCGTGTGAACCGGTCTATTCAAAATGCGAAAAATGGGTTTCAATTGAATTGTTTGATAATGAGTTCGAAAATTAAAAATAGAACGCGTATTGCGCATATGTAAGCGCATATGTAATCGATTTTTTTGTATACATATGTCGGTTTGCATCAAGACACTACTTCTGAACACTTATTTATCATAATAATGTTAATAGATACGGTATTTGTTGCAAAACATCTGTTTTCAACTGTAGCTGCGTGAAAAGTTGACGCGCAAGTGTGAGAAATGACCATATGAGACATTTGCATAATACTTGCATCTTTCGTCTAATATTCCGGCTGTCCGAATTTGTCGGTCAGAAAAGGGAACACACTATAAGTAGGTGGATTTTCGTTTTTCTCACGCAATTAGTTTTCATGATTTTGATTTTCCCACATTGACCCTAAGCTGTTGCATTTTCATATTGATTACTGCTAAAATGTTTTATAAGTGTGCGTTCTATTGACTAGTATTGAACAATTTGAAGAAAAAAAACCAAATAAATTTTATTCACATCAAAATCAAGAGAAAATAAACAGATGTTATGAAATAACGCAGATGTAGTTGTAGCTTTGATTGTTTGTATTTGGGTCAGGAGTCGTACTGACACCTGCTTGGATCTGTAAGATTTTAGAAATCCATTATCCTAATAAAAATGTCAAAGATCATCATTAAAGAAGCTCTCCACGGGAAAAAGTAGATCATTATCAAACTTCTAGAGACGGAGATTGTACGATTTTAATATTTTTAACCCAACCAAAATTTGCATAGCGAATTTTCTCATAAAGAAAAAAATTCAAATTCCTCTTGTCGAATATATGCCACGCCTGCATGCTGATAGAGTGGCAAGATGTGTTTTACATTGGTGTGCTCTTCCCTGAGTCATTTTTAAATGGATTACCATGTTTTGTCACTACAATAACTTTGAAGAAACCAACATCGCGTTCGAGTCTCCGAGTCACATCGATAGATGCGAGCGCTGTGGGCTCATCGACGTTACAGTAGTCCTCTTTGCACAGCAAAAAAAACACGAAATCGTAATAGTCGATGATTCCGGCCTAAAATAACGGGGGCATTTGACAATTACAGTTGTCAACTGCATCTAAATGAATGCAGTAGTTCACCTCGGTTTTGCCGTCAGCCATAGTTTCGTTGACATTGAGACATCCCATATACGTATAGTTCATATCTGCTTCCTGTAGTGGCCCAGTGTATTCTTCATCCGAACCCAGAAGCATTATTTTATGTATGTAACAAAAGTCGCCGCGGCAGAAGTGCTGAAAATGATCGCTAAAGACATAGTTATGCAGTTTTGAAGGCATTTCGCATTTACCTGCATTTACCTTGAACCCAGTCATTCACGCATGTCACTGGCCCTTGTTTCACGGGGTACGGTGGTATTTCCCGATTGCAGTTGGGCTGAAATGAATGTTCAAAGTGGAAGTTCGGAAGGAATGCATGTTACCGTATCGCATCTGCAGAGCGTCTCTCCAACCATTAGTCCGTTAACAAACTTGAATACAATAGCATATTAATGAAAAGCTACATGTATACCTTATAACAAGCGTTCATGCGAAATGTTTTGTGCGCGTACTCTACTTGACACGTGCGTCAGTAAATAGTCGAGTCGTCTCTGCAAATTAATTTCGTTAAAGGATAAAAAATAGTGCCTCATCTTTTGGAGGTCTTTATGTACGTGGAAAATCAGTCTTTTTTTAAACTTGTTTTCTCTTATTTACGATCTTTTTTAACGATCTCTTTCTCTCTCTCTCTTTCTCTCTCTCTCTCTCTCTCTCTCTCTCTCTCTCTCTCTCTCTCTGCGGGGACCGTTTTCTTAATTGTCTCTTGTGGTTTCTAGCGCGCGTATGGTACTGAAACAAACCAACGGGTGTAACTGCCATAATTTTGTACTATGATAGTATTATGATTTTCCGCAACTCTTTGACTGGTCAGGTAAGTGACCTGAGTCTCGGCGCCTAATATGTATATGGACGCATAGCAGGAGGCAGCTTTGCACGTCGTTTCCTCATACACATCGTCGCCTTCTCGAAACGGTCTCATCTCGTCGTGATCAACACATTGAATCTGAAAACAACATTGGGAAAGTTAAAAGTGCTTCAAAAATACCTGTTTTGGCTGGATTTTCGTCACATTGAGCCAGTTATTGCAGAGGGGAGTACTGAAAAGATCATCATTTGATATTTGATTGCTCGTTTTGTATTTCCAAATTTCACAACTTCCGTGATATGTATTCTTTGTTCGCTTCTGTATTGCATGATACATATCACGATTATCATATATTTTCGAGTGAATCAGAGAAGTCACTGACTCGCATACGCAATTGAAGTAGCTGTCCTGAGTGGGTCTTCCTTGGACGCATCTCGTGGGCGGAGGAAACGTCTCGTTCCCAGCCGCGTCAATTGAGCCGTTCCCGCAACGCTGGCATGACTGTTTTTAAGTACTCCGAAAGAATATAGTTTCCTAGTGGTGTCTTAATTCTCACCATTCAGTTACTTCTTCTGTCACAAGTGCAGAATCATGCTGGAGTCTGTTTTTTTTTCTCAATTGATAATGAACACAACATCCAAATAATATTTGGTTGAGACGGAAGACGCTGCCATATGATAATACTCCTCATCGCTGATTTCGTAGTACGCAAACGCACCGTATTCGAAGTTCGAAGTCAACTCCATTACCGGACAGTAACCGGACAGTAACCGGACAGTACTACTGTATATCCGATTTCATATAGTACCATGTCATTTTCGCGTGTTTATGGAATGTGATATTACCATCGTTATCACCTGTACGCAAATTGTTTACAAACATAAAATGTTATGGGTATTAAGTTTTGGATTACGTGTTAACTGTTAAAGGTAGTGTACCCTCTGATTCTGGTTACGAAACAAATCTTGTCACGTTCATCGACGATATTTTTCTAATGTTTTGCCACAATATAGCTTTTCAATTCATACAATAATTATTTTAAAAATTCATTTTAACTTCTGAGTGATAAATGCGAACCAAGGTTCAGATTGGTCCACGGCCGTCAAAAATGCACGAACTTGCACAATCTGTTACACTACTCTGCTGTTTTATGAAGAAAACCCAGTTCTATAATGCTTTTTATTTCTTTTTTGTATTTCAGATAATAAACAAAAAGGAAATAATTAACAAAAAATCAAAGCATTCGAGCAAACCGCTGACATCATTGAAGATATCGCCGCTAAACGCCGCAACTTTCATAGTCTGAGATAAACGACGTAAGGCACGTCAATAGGCGCTTTCGGTGAAATTAATTATCAAGTTGCATATTTCAAAAAGTGAATATTATTAAACGAAACATCCATCAATCATCATAAGTTATTATTATATAATGTATATAATACAAATTTCTTGTTTGAAGTTTAGCGTTCAGAGGTTACACTACCTTTAACGTGTTCTTGGATCTTTCACCTGACATTGCGAACAAACATACGCACAGGTGAATATTTCGGACTTTGGAGTAAACGTCAGCAAACATTTAGCTGAACAAATTTACCTTCCAGCTGTTCATATATAATAATTTATTGTTCACAACACCCGACAGCTGGCGAGTGAAGGAGGCAAGATCAGCGCATTGCGAAAACAGAGGGGAGAGGGGCTAGTGAGCAAAAAACTATGATATGTGGCGCGAAACACGACGTCAAACGAAAAGACAATCAGCCGACGTTTAGAAGAGGCAGACGACGTCTCGACGACGTGAAGAGGCAGGTAGACGTGGGTGGGGCGTCTAGACGACGAAGGAGAAGAATATGACGAAGGCGTAGACGACGGCGGCGAGTGCGAACGCAGCGTGGTTGGCGGCGTGTGCTACCGGCGCGTATTTCAGAGACGACATTACCAATAGCACGTACGCATCCACGGGACCATCGAAATCCGTGTTATTGAAACTAGCAGTAGGCATTGTATTACTGTACTTTACCGCATTCCACCGTAATTTACGTAATCGCTATTGTGTGCTTGATTCGAGATAAACATTCTGTATTCTTCTGTACATTTTAGAGACGCGTCCTCGTGCTTTGAACTCTGCAAATCCATACGTGGTATTTTTGTGTATTGATTTTATTGATTGATATTCGATATTAAAGGAACACCGGCGTATAGCAGAGCAGTTGGGTAACTGCGATTTGAGAAGAACAGTTTATTTCGCAAACTGGAGAGAGAGAAGAGCAGGAGAAGGGCTAATAATACCGATGCAAATGCAACACGATTCAAAAAAAAACAGGAAATTATATGTTTCACATCACATATTTCAGAAATGAAACCGCACTACAAGGTATGTATTTATTTGACTTTTTTTCAATTGTTCAATGCCAGTCAATGAAAACGAAACACACACTTATAAATCATACGTTTATCTCTAATCAATATAAAATGCATTCACAGCGTGGTGTCAATGTGCAAATTCAATAATCATCAAACAAATCGTCGCGTGAGCAATAGGAAAAACCACCTAAAAACGGGATTAGGCCTTGTCAATTATTAGTTATGTGAAACCATACTAGTGGGGTGAACTGTTGCCAAAAAATCTTTTTGCCAAAAACACAAAATCGAATACTAGAGAGGTATACAATGTCAATTGTACAATCTACAGTCGGGAACCCGCGTCGTGCTGAGATGGCGGCGAAAAAAGAACGCATATACAATACAGTACGCTACATCACTCCATGATCATATCACCTACCATAGTCACTTACTGGTATGAATACAGTAGGCTAGATACAGTATGGTTACCGTAACTTGTACCGTGCTACAGTTGGCTACGCGTCTGCGGTGCGTTGCTTCCTCTTGGCGAGCAGCTTATTGTTCGAGTCGGCGAGGCTTTTGATCTGCACATTCTCGTTCACAACGCGCATCGAAGCCAGCGTCTTCTCCATCTCGTCCTAGAAAATACACCTGTTACGTTTCATAGAAAACCTATAGACAGAAATGTTGGAGCTAGAGCAATGCTGCTGCTTCATTTTTCTTAAACTATACTATACTATACTGTATACTTATACTATACTATAAGAAAATATAATGAATACTACATAGAATCTCTTTTCCTCCCTCTGCACTCTCTTCACCCACCTGCATTTCTCCCCACTGCTCCTTCTGATCGGTGAGCATTGCTGCAGTGCACAGAGGAGTGTCGGGCACCTGCAATCATCACATCCCTCTCTCTCTCTCTAAATCCCTCTCTCGCTCCCTCTCTCTCCCCTCTCTCTCTCACTCCCTCTCTCGCTCCCTCTCTCCCTCCCCCCTCTTTCTCCCTTTCTCCTCCTCTCTCCCCCCTTCCTCCATACCATACCTTGTTATAGTGAGTGATCCACTTGTGTCCCATCACTTGCTCGATGGTGAACCTCTCGGCGGGGTCCGTCTTCAGCAGGTGCTTGATCAGGTCCTTGGCTGAAACCACACATTCATCACATGATCACAACAAATACGCTTCATTTCGACCACAAAAGCTAGTACAGTTGTACTGAACTAATAATTGAACCGGTCATAGTGAAAACACAGCCCCCTTATATATATATATATATCACATAACAGTAAAGCTACAATAGATAACACTACTGATAACAAGCACACAGTCCAAGTTCAACCCCAACTCTTCCCCAATATTGCAGGTGCACTGTGAATGACCGGCAACGGCCGACGGAGACGCTGACCCAATAAACGCTTCGATTTAAATCATAATGAAAACATGCAAAACGCGAAAAGAGATCGACTGACCGGCGACGGAGACGCAGTCCCACTCGGGCGAGGGGAAGGTGTACTGGCCGCTCTTGATGCGAGACTTCATCCCCGGAGACATGGGCTGGCCGTGCGCCGAGAAGAACGGCGGGTAGCCGCACAGACTGACAGAGAGTGGGTAAAGACACTGGCAGCCAACGTGTCGTCAGTCTATTCGAAACAGTCCCTTCAAAACAATTCCAAGTCGTTCCGAGTTGTTTGAAGTAATTTTATGGTCAAAGTAAAGGTAAAGGTAGAATTCGATTCAAGAGACTTATGAGTACTCTGCGGGGCTCGAAGGAACATACGACACCACAACCGAGCGATTTTCCAACGACAACTCACGCCTATTTTCGCAATAATTTCATGGTGAAGAACAAGGTATTTGTGATAGGTACGTGTTGATTCCTGTATCGAGTTTACTCAGTCTAGCCACTATCTCATTTCCCTGTCTTTGATCATTTGTGATTGTCTATTTTGCCGTATAAAAGCGGCCGGTGTGATCTCACAAATGACTTACTCTCTCCCTGAACTCGTCTTGTTTACTGTATTCGAAATCGTTTGAAGAGACTACTCCAACTCACTTTCACAATCCCACAGACACTATCAGTATATGTGAGATACATAGGAGAGAATTTCAGATTCTTGTAGATACTCTTGGATCTCAATCTCACATAGATTTTATCGATATACTCAATGCTTATATACGTCATGCATGGATTCTTAAAGAATTATTCACTGTTCACTGCATGTGTGTGGTGAATAGTGGAGTCGTGGAGTCGTGGAGATGATTGTTCTGCCTTTGACGCACAAATTAGAAAGAATTATGATGATTAAAGATTATGAAGGAATGAAGGCTTCCAATCTCCCATGTAATCTGATCACTTATGAGTATATGTCTCATCTAATGCGCCTTTCTCATCTAACCTACCTAGCAAACCCACTGATACATAACCTATATGTTTCACACAACAAACACTTTTAGCAACTGCTCATCCGTCATCAATAAGATGATGATGTTTGCATTTTCTCACATAAAATAAAATAATTATGAAAAATATGTTTAAGAAAAAAAAGAACTCACAGTATGTACATGACGACTCCGATGGACCAGAGATCGCACGATTTGTCGTACTTCTCGGCGCCCAGAACCTGGAAGAGAAGATTGTCCCCCATTCTCTCTCTCTCTCTCTCTCTCTCCCTCTCTTTCTTCCCCCCTCTTCTACTAATATAAATTACAGATTGGAGAAGTAGTAAAACAAGTATAAAATTGTCCCATAGACATAGTCTGAGGAAAGAGAGCAACACAAAAAGCAAGAAAACTTGAGAGTGGAGAGTGAACAGAGTAGAGAGTGAGAAAATCTGAGAGTGGAAACATAGAAAAAAAATAGGGAAACTAAACCACATTGTGCCCCCCCCCCTTGCTCACCTCAGGTGCGCAGTAGTAGGGGGTGAAGCAGGCCGTCGCCAGCCCCGCCGGCTCGCTCTCATCCGTCCGCTTCGCAAAGCCAAAGTCCGTCAGCTTCAGCACACCCCCAGCGCCCTCGACGCTGAAAAGACAGCATGTTAACTAATGAGCAGGTAATAGCAGGTAATATTCTTCTTCTTTTCCCCGCGGCGTGAGGTCGGGTCCTCATTTTGCCCCACCGCCACCGAATGTTCGGTCATCGACAAGAACCCTTCCCGAGTAACCAGTGAGGCGGCGGGAAGTACCCTCATGTGGAAGCAGCTATGGCGCGAGGAGATACTATTTGGCATGGAAGCAAAGGAAAACCCGGAGCTCTACACGTCAAGAATGGTACTCTAATGATCCAGAAATGATTATCAATAAAGTATCGTCTTACCACCACTAACTTCGTCAGCCTACCTGTCTTTCCCCGGCGTTAGCCTATTGTGTATCTAGCATCTTAGGATTCTCAGGCACTACTGTATGCTCCATATCATTATGATTGTGTTGTCATATTCAGATATAACGATTCCGGATAAACGATTGATTGATTAATTGAATAGTGCTCTCCTTTTCTTTTGACTACAACGAGATTTTTAAAAAGTTGTCATAAGTGTATGAGTGTCATAAGTGTCATAAGTATACAAACAAACCATTTGCACTTTGAAAACGTTAAACAGTTACAGTGCTCACGTGTAGAGGAGGTTCTCCGGTTTGATGTCCCTGTGCGCAATGTTCATTCTGTGAAGGTGCGCGACGGAAGAGCAGATAGCGGCCATCACCTGAAGAGATCACCTCTCTCTCTCTCTCTCTCTCTCTCTCTCTCTCTCTCTCTCTCTCTCTCTCTACCAACCTGGGCAGCCTCTCTTTCCGTAAACGCAGATGAAGCACGGTCCTGAAAGATAATCAATCAAATTCAAATATGAGAAGGTTATAAAGTTACCATAACAATTGTTTTGTATTTTACCGGATTCTAGCTGATTAACAGTTTTTGAGTCACAACAAATAAGGAAGAGATTATGGTGCCCATCTTGCGATTACAATGAGATTTCGCATGACGGCTTATACAAATCCATGTAATACCAAATTCGTTTCACATGACTTGTCAATAATAATATTTCGTTTTCATGTCTATCGCACACCACAATCCGCGAAGCAATAAGACGTTTGGAGATATTCTCACACAACACCTTTATAATCTGCCACAAACCAACTATGATTTCTTATTTCCGATTCCAATGTTTCGAAAAAAACATGACTTGAATCTCGAGTTACTCATGCACTCTGTGACTCTGTCAACGATACTTTCACTCTTTCACAGCGCCACTAAACCCACACCACTATCCGCTCTTTCAATGTTTGCACGAGTCAAAAACGTGAAGCGAGCGTGCGCGGGACCAAAATAGAATGCATCCATTCTTGGCACGAGCGCATATTTCAATCGTTTTAGAGAGACCACACATCTTCGATCCCCCCACGCATTCTCGTCGCTTCTTCATTTTCATTCCCGGCCATAAAGTGTATCGACAAAGGAATAAATCATGTTTGCGCTCCAGCTTTTAAAGACGGTGGAGCTTGAAGTCTTTAGACGAAAGATGCCGACAACTAGGAAGACTATACTTAAACTCATATATACTCTTTCTCGAAGAGCAAACAGAAGCAGTCTGTAGTCAACGGCAATGTCATTCAACAAATATAGAACATCGAGAGAAAAAAATCATTTTCTGCATACATATTCATTATAATGAGTATTTCTGTATTTCTATATCTGTCATTCTCAACCCTCTTTCATAAAGCGAGCAAAGCGCTCATATATCACCACATCGCTTCCACTCCTCTACACAAACACGGCTTCTCTTTCCTTCCTTCCTCTGCCTCTCCCTTTCACTCTCTCACATAACTCACTTATACTTTTAGTCAATACAGGAAGAGTCGGAAGAACTCCCATTCATTCAGTCGCATGCATGCACTCACAGAAGACACACCATAAATAATTCGCAGCGTCTCTCTCTCTCTTCCGAAGACCTCTCACGCAAAATGCACTATTAGGACAGGTGCGCAATATACTAAACACAATGCACCCATCAAGGCTCATTGTAATTCCCAACATTGGATTGATTCGAAAATGGAAAGAGAATAGAAAAATCAATAAATCAATACCTGGATGCAGTTAAAGAGCTCTCCTCCCTTCATGCACTCCATGACAACGAGCAGACAGGCGACGTTGTTGTACGTATTCTCGTACACGTCCAGCACCTGAAAGCGCTTTCTCTATTTCTCTTCCTTCTCTCTCCTCTCTCTCTGTCTCTCCTCTCTCTCCCTCTCTCTCTCTCTCTCTGTTTCTCCTCTCTGTACTTTGTCTGTCTGTCTGTCTCTTTCTCTCTCTCTCTCTTTCTCTCTCTCACACACCTTGACTATATTGTGATGTCCGCTGGCCGCATAGTGCAGCTCCACTTCGCGACGAGCTTTCGGCACATCGCGCAGCACCTGAATCATCTCCCTCTTGCTCTTCTCTCTCTCCCTCCCCCCCTGTCGCTCTTTCCCTCGCTCTTTCTCTCTCTTCTCTCTTCTCTCTCCCCCTCCTTTTTCCCTCCCTCTCTCTGCCCTTCTCTCCCTCCCTCTCTCTCTCACCTTGAGAGCGAACTTCTCTCCGCTGGCGCGGCTCTCGCACTCGACCACCTTCCCATTGATGCCGACGCCGAGAACCTGATGTTAATAATAATAATCATAATAATGATTTATCCATAGCTGCAGACATAAAACAAAACACAAACTTGGGACGGATTGTACAAAAGGTTTAGCGTCTTTTCGAAACTCCCTTCGATACTGAGTCGTTTTGAAGGGGCTGTTACGAACAGAGTGACCACACCTCACACCATTAGTGTTTTGTCCACGGATGGGTCGTTGGAGGGTATTGCTCCCTATAGCAAAACCTCATCATGTTTTCGTTTTTTGAGTCTTCACTGCCTTATCTGATAGTCCTTATCGCATCGACAACTGCTCCCTTTCGGTGATCGATGACTACATGCATGGATAACCGCATAGGGAATACGGGAAATGGATGAGCGAGTAAGAGAGAGAGAGAGAGAGAGAGAGAGAGAGAGAGAGAGAGAGAATGGGTGGATGAAATGAACTGTGATGTGGGGACGTAAGGAAAAAAAAACAGCAAAGATACAAAGATCCCTGTTGCTTTTTACAGCCACCACGCACCACTATCTTTTATAGTCAAGATGTTTGTCAGTAGTAGCCATCGAAAGCCATTTGAGAAGGAGAGTAAACATCTGATCATTCAAACTACGCCACTACGCCATTAAGAGGCAATCGGGCAGTAGACTACGGCATGTCCCTGCATGTTACAAAACCGGCCGGGCGGAAACGAAAATAAAATCTCTCTCACTCTCTCTCTCTAAACGCCCTCTCCAATCAAAATCCAATCTCCAATCAGTTATCTTTTACATTAGTGCAAGGGGGTTATCGCACACGACCCTTGCCACTATTCGTCATCACATGATGATGCTATTATAATACATCCCCCTGTCTGTATCATCTTCCATCACATCCGCATTGTTATCGCACAAGCGCCGTTGCGCACAACATTCGCACACTCTCTCTCTCTCTCTCTCTCTCGCGGACGGGGGTCACCGGCAACTGTGATGTAATCTACGTCTGTCCTCGTCGTCATATCTGATTCACACAGATGGTCAGATATTCGATTCCGAAATGGATGGAAAGGCACATCAAGGGCGGGTGTGTAATTTCTCCCACACCATCCCATTCACACACGCAAACATTAGGGTATTGCGCGGGGTGTGAGTCATCGCAGAGGCGAGCATTCTCCCCTCCCGGCCTCCTTTATCCCCGCGAAGAGGCTCTCCAAGCCATTATATTCGCGCGCCCTCCCTCGCAATAAGAAGAGAGAGACGGCAGCCGACGGACGCCAACCACAAAAAAGCGCAGCGAGCACAAATAAACAATCGCCCGTCGGACACTGTTCACTCTTGCGTGGGAGAGAAGAGTTGTGACTCGCAATGATCTCTCTTCGCGCTACCGATCATTCACCGGCCGGTGCTCGGGCGGCCAAGATCTCCGCGACTCAGCGTCACAGAGTACAGATCAATGTGAACCCTGCTTGCATGTTGCTCCGAGGTCAGGTGTAACAATGTCGAGTCAATGTTTTAGCACGAAGCGAGCCATTTTGTCGGCTGTGTGTTTCCTATTTACATCGGCGGCGGCACATGCCGAACCGATTAATCTGATTGGAAGCGGGGGGGGGGGGACCGGAGAACCCGGAAAGACCGAGGGTTCGGAGATGTGCGGGCCAAGAGGGCTATGAGGATGTATCCACGTGCCTCGCGAGCGTCTCGTCGCCCAAATCAAATTTGGACCAGGACCTTGTTGAAGCTCGAGGCTCTCGCGCGAGCGCCAAATTTCCGGGTTGAAATCGCACAACATAGGTAACGACAAAATACAATTTGAAAAGCGCTCACCTTTCGCGAGATGCGGTAGTCTTGTGTGACGGGGTGAGTGTGGAAGGGCATTGTTGATGACTGCACCTGAAACAGGATACGTTTACAAAGGCACCTCCAAATATTACGGTAGCATGTACGGTAGCATGCATTTGTCTTTTCGTTATTTATTGCTCCCGTGTATGCCTATCCTCGTCGATTACGATAAACAGTACACGAAACGCACCTTCTTTCGTCGCTCCGAACGCGGCAGCACCGCTTTAACGCGCTGAAAAGGAAACGAATACATTACAAAATATCTAAGGGCGTTTTGGAGAGAAGATGAGAAGATGAAAAATCACAGCAATATTTAAGCTGGGGGATGAGATCCCTGAAACGAGGCGGCAAATTGCCGTGCACCCATGTGAAAGTAAGGAGAAGAGAAGGAGAAGTGGAGAGTGATGGCGGGGAGAGAGGGAGAGAGAGAGAGAGAGAGAGAGAGAGAGAGAGAGAGAGAGGGGGGAGGGGAGTAAAACAGATAATTGGAGGTACACGCATATTGCCGTTTACAGAAGCACCTCTTGACCGCGTGATTACACATTCCATTGACTCGCAATAAAAAAAATAATTGACTTTTGACAGCGGACAGCGAGTGAATTCAGAGGGAATTTCCCACAAATAGGGTGATTCTATTGGACCCTGTATACGCAGTGCAACATGGCAACCACTACAACCAAGGCACGTCCTTATAGATTCACCGCTGGCACAGCAGCAGGGCTAAAATGGAATGTTTAGGCAATGCTATGACGTGTTTGGGTGCGTCCGCGGACATACCAAACCGTGCCATCGCTATCATTATCATATATCACGGTATCAACTATCGGCGGCAGTGGAAAAAACCACGCGCGAGCACTGTTTGGTGATGTGATGGTGTTGGCTGGACATTGTATACGCTACAAAAAGCAGGCGAAAGGTGATGGTTGTATAATAGAGAGATTAGGTGGTGTGAGGACGAGACGTTTCGAAATCACGTCCCGATCAGAAATGCAACCGGCACCCGCACGGGTAGCAACAACAACACCAATCGAGTAAAGTGCAGTAATGATGCCAGGGGTAGACGAAAACGGATGACGGAGTAAACATACGATAGTTTACTCTTGCCATTCACCATATCCCTTATCAGGTGTGGAGAGAGGCAGTTTTCGGAATGAGCAAGTTAAGCAAGCGCGCATAAAAAGATAAGGAAGATGAATAATGGTGTTACCTTTGCGGAGAGCGCGACGAAGGCATTCGTCTTTTTGTCGTCTTTTTGTGACTCGACGTTACCCATGGTTGGGTGGTGAATGGGGTTGGTGGTGGGGGGAATGGGGAAGGCACTGACTCTGCTATCGCTGGGACCGAGTGGGCGGGGCGCGAGCGGCGCGCGGTGAGAGAGAAGAGAGACGGGATGTCCCCACTGACGCAACCCGGTGAAAGGTGGATGCAAATGCAAACTACGACTGTATGCCGACTTTGCGCATTTTTGTCAGACAGACATTCAAGACAGATATGTAGATTGAAATACACTAAGAGGTTATATATACAGTGTGACGTATTGTACTGTTTTTCGGAAACAAATTCGAAATGTCATACATAGATTCAAGCGTGTACGAAGCACGTTTTTATATTTATATAAGAAAATAATCTAATCGAGAAAGTGATGCGGTATACGCGAAAAACTGAGGTGTGAAAAGGAAAGGAAGGTAAGAAGAGCAATCGGCAAGCAAAACTTTGTATCAAAAGCTTATCAAGTAACACGACGTGGTTGAGCGACAATGACATAACAAGTAGTACAAAAAAGAATGGTTATACGGTCAGTTGTTTATTCAACAAAACCGCATGAGACGAGAGCACTAAGGCGAGAAAATCATGACGGGCCAGTATTGATCTTTCAACGTTCAAGTGGCATTTATGGATTATTCCAGTGTGCATTGTTGAAAAATACTTTTGAATTTCGTGAGTAGAAACATACAACACATTGATACGATGAGAACAACTAATGATATGAAAATTAGACTTCGAAGTATGAGTTCGTTAGCAAATCAGACCACACACACAGAGCTACATTTTTCTAGTCCGTCAATGGCTCATCTTACGTTGTTTAGCGCGTGATGATTTTCAAAGCTCCGCCCACTTTTAGAACGGATATTTTGCATTTTTGTGTTTATTTTTAATTGTTCGCATAGTTTTTACTTTTTAGTTATTCGTACATGTCGATAAACGTATAGTAATACATACATGTTTCAGGTAGCACCTCAATCACAATGGCGACGGCAGCGCTCCAAGAAATTGGCATCTTTGTGAGTTTCCTTCTTATCTTACTTGGAAGGAAATTATTTGTATTAGTGTGTAGTATGTTTTGTATTCTAATAAACTGTATGTACAGGATGCCCCGAAGGTGCAAAACGCGGGCGAGCTGCTCGTGAAAGACATCGAGGCCGAGCAGGTAAGTCGCCTCGAAACTACAGTAATCGTCATAAAACAAATGTTGTTTTCATTGCATTAACGTGTTCAGGACGACTACGTCAAGTTCAAGCGGCTTGAGAAGCAGCTGGAGCATCTGGACGTGATGGAGGAGTACATCAAGCTGGAGACGCGCAACCTCGAAAAGGAGCTGCTCCACGCACAGGAGGAGGTAGTTGCGCTGACACAAATACAGCCAAGAACTGAAAGCGATTTATTGACTTTTCTGTCTAATGATGCCATCCAGATATTAATGCTTTTCAGGTGAAACGCATCCAGTCGGTGCCCCTCGTCATTGGTCAGTTCCTCGAGGCGGTCGATCAGGACCACGCCATCGTCGGATCCACCACAGGTACGTTTTCAATTATTGGTTTTCATTGATCAAGCTATTATTGCTATAGGCTCCAACTACTACGTGCGTGTGCTTTCGATTCTCGATCGTGAGCTGCTGAAGCCCGGATGCTCTGTCGCCCTCCACAAGGTTCGCTGTGAAAACCCTATCACCGATATTTTTTATATGTATGTTAAATTTTGTAGTACTCGAACGCCCTCGTCGACGTGCTGCCTCCTGAGGCGGACAGCTCGATTCAGATGCTGCGCGCCGATGAGAAGCCGGATGTAGGGTGAGTAGAAATCAATCATTTATCTTGACTTGAATTGTTATATCCAAATGTGACAACACAATCATGATGATATGAAGCATATAAGTCGGGTTCAATTGATTTTTTCGCAATAATATGGAAAACTATGAAATAGGTAAATATTGCGACTAAAGTTTGCAAATTCATACCATCATTAAAAAAATGCAAATCACGTTTTCAAATAGTAAAAGTTTCTGAAAATCCAAAACATTCTGTCTTTGCATTGTAAAATAGGCTCATGGACAGCCCATGGACAACTTTGCAGAAGTGCAGCGAGAACTCATCTGCAGAATCGGCCCTGGGCCGATTTTGCAGACGAAATTCAGACAGTCTGTAAAATCAGCCCAGGGCCGATTTTACAGACGAATCGCAGACAAAGCGGGCAGAACCATCTGCATTATCGGCCCTCGGCCGATTTTGCAGACAGACCTGATAGCTCGTCTTGGCAAAACATTCGCCGAGCGCGGGACTCGATCCCAAGAAGCGAGCGCGCAGATTGCACAACGATACCACTAGGCCATCCACGCTTGCGCTGCTCTCTCTCTAAGACGGGAAACAATGCGCTGCGTTCAAAGAGACGATACTTGATGATGCTTACTTTGTGAATGTAATTGTTTCGAAACCAAATAACTAATCTTTTGGAAACAGCATTTGATATTTGAATGTTCACTCTCACACAATTAGCAGTAGCTGTCACAATACTTTTTTGAGGTGCGCGCTGTCGACTATTAGTTAATGCAGCACGCAACATGTCCCAGCGTAGTGTAGTGGTGTAGCACCGCGAACATTGATCTTATCTCGCGAGTTCGAACCTCGCGCTCGGCGAATGTTTTGCCAAGACAAGCTATCAGGTCTGTCTGCAAAATCGGCCGAGGGCCGATAATGCAGATGGTTCTGCCCGCTTTGTCTGCGATTCGTCTGTAAAATCGGCCCTGGGCTGATTTTACAGACTGTCTGAATTTCGTCTGCAAAATCGGCCCAGGGCCGATTCTGCAGATGAGTTCTCGCTGCACTTCTGCAAAGTTGTCCATGGGCTGTCCATGGGCCTATTTTACAATGCAAAGACAGAACACTTGGAAATTAATAGTTCGTTTCATTTTTGAACTGTTTTACAATTCATTCACAGAATTTCAAGAGCGATTTCGCATCATAAGTTGTTAAATATCTACCATAGACAGTTTTGCAATTTCAGTCGCATTAGTTGTCAGTTTCAAAGTTCTCTATAACTTTGCGAAAAAATCAATTGAACCCGACTTATATGTTGAGTGGAAGTATAATCTGTAGTATCCCCGATGATTGTCTCTATTCAGCTACTCGGACATTGGTGGTCTGGACATGCAGAAGCAGGAGATGCGCGAGGCGGTGGAGCTGCCGCTGACGCACGGCGAGCTGTACCAGCAGATCGGCATCGACCCGCCGCGCGGAGTGCTCATGTACGGCCCGCCCGGCTGCGGCAAGACGATGCTCGCCAAGGCCGTTGCCTCTCAGACCAGCGCCTCGTTCATTCGCGTCGTCGGATCCGAGTTTGTGCAAAAGTACCTCGGAGAGGGTGAGTGTTTTGGAATGTTTATATCGAATCAAGTGACACATTTGCGTAAACTACGGTAAAGTGCAGTAATGCAATTCCGAGTTTCTGGCACGAGACGATTATATTGATCGATATCGCTTGTATTAATTGATTGATGGTCAATCTTTGCAGGACCGCGCATGGTGCGCGACGTGTTCCGGCTGGCGAAGGAGAACTCTCCGTCGATCATCTTCATTGACGAGATTGACGCGATTGCGACGAAGCGCTTCGACGCGCAGACCGGAGCGGACAGGGAAGTGCAGCGCATCCTGCTCGAGCTGCTCAACCAGATGGACGGCTTCGACCAGTCGACCAACGTCAAGGTGATCATGGCCACAAACAGACAGGACACGCTCGATCCCGCCCTCCTCCGCCCCGGACGTCTCGATCGGTAGGTTTTTTTATTGGTTGATTGGTTTGTTATTTATTTATTGGTTCTCTTCCAATGTTTTGTTTGCATTGCTTTGTCTTTCATGTGTTGCTTTCATCATTTAGGTTTTACTATTTTAGCCGTTCCAAGTCGCATGTTTCAGCAAGATTGAGTTTCCTCTGCCGGACCGCCGCCAGAAGCGTCTCGTGTTCACGACGATCACTGCGAAGATGAACCTGTCGGACGACGTGGACCTCGAAGACTTTGTCGCCCGCCCCGACAAGATCTCCGGAGCCGACATTAACGCCATCTGCCAAGAGGTGGGTTGCAGGGTAACGGGCCGAAACAAGATTAACCCCTTCAAGTTTCAAGTTTCAAGTGTTTGTCCGGAATCGTTATAGCTGAATATGACAATCACAATCTCAATGATAGGATAGAAAGCATACAGTGGGCCAAGATCTTATGGGCTAACGCCGGGGAAAGACAGTTGGACAGACGAGGTTAGTGGCGGAAGACGATTCTTGATCGATAATTCTCCGATACTTGATCGATATTCTTTCCATAGACCATTAGAGTACCATTGTTGATGTGACAGCGCCAGAGACTCCTTTGCTTTGCACATAGTATCTCCTCGCGCCTGAACTGCTTCCACATGAGCTACTTCCCGCCGGCTCAATGGATGTCTTGGGAAGGATTCTTGTCGATCCGCCCGATCATCGGGCAGCGGCGGGGCAAAATAAAGACCCGACCGCACGCCGCGGGGAAAGAAGAAGAAAGATTAACCCCTCTTTCTACCATTAACTGTCTCTCTTACTATGTAATTATGGTATAGTATTGTCTACTTTTCCTTTAAATCTATTTCTCGATGATTGCATATTGATTGTTATATTGATTTGTCGATTTACTGTGCTTTGCAGGCGGGTATGCACGCTGTGCGCGAGAACCGCTACGTGGTGATCACCAAGGACTTTGACAAGGCGTACAAGAACGTGATCAAGAAGGACCAGAACGACTTTGAGTTCTACAAGTGAGGAGGAGAGGAGTCGACTGGTGGCATACTTGTACAGTGAATGCGTTGTGTATGTGTAAATGTAATTTATTCGAGACCCGGCGATAAACACGTGTTCTTTTGATGTGTGGCATGGATAGTTCAAGAACAGATTTGACATTTGAATTTGAATATCCGATTTTGGTTTTTGACACGTGGGATCGAGAGTCGTGAGGTGCATTGTCTTAGGTGTTTTATCATCACTTAACATTTGAAAATCAGTAATCATTCACTTACTTATCTCGCGCGAAAAAAATTGTATGCTTTTAGTACGTTTTTCAAATGCCAGTGCAGTGTCCGATTTTCAATGGCAAATGGCAGCCGATCGGTGTGGAAGATCAGTCCACAATTCTCAATTCCAGGAAAGCCTCCGATCTCTTTTTGGTAATCACTCCATGGCACGGCCCGGTTAGTTGCACAGTCGAATGCGTTTTTAAAGGGTATTCCCCATTTTCACGGTACAGCAAATCTTGGCGGTCGTTCAGGCAGACGAGAAATGACAAGAAATCTATGCATAAACAGGGTCATTACGAGGTTTTTGTGGAATAACTTTAATGAGAGGTTTTGGATGTCATAGAGATGCCTAGAATGACATGGCCCATAATCCCCCTGCTAGATACTCACACGAGCCGAAAGGCTCGCAGTGGAATCCCTACCGAGAGGTTGATCGACCGAGGGAGAAACACAACGACCAAGGAGAGATCACCGACTATCAAACCGCGCCACGTCCAGCCGTAATATCAATAACATGAAAGGAACACAAGTGCACGAACACGTTTATGATACCACGCGGTAAAAGGGAATGAGTGACTTGGGGCGGCGATAACAAGCCATGGTCGTGAGACCGATGCTCTCAGAGGGCTTGATCGGCCGCACTCATACTGAAGCCTGGAACAGTCGCGCTGTCCGTTTATATAGGCGGCGGCGCGCGCTCTCGAGTCTTCTATCGGCCAATCAGCGTCCGCGGTAGATCAGAGGTAGGTCGGCGATGAGTCCGGCCGGTCGGCTCCGCCCCTCGTGCTGTCGGCACTGGAAGAGAGAGAGATTAGCACTCGAGCGAGCAACGGGAGTGAGAGTGCATCAGCGAGATAGCGTATCGCCTCGCTGACACCTCCCCCCCAAACAAATGCATCGACACCGCGCGATGCCACCTACATACATAAAACGACCACGACTAAGACCTGAAAGGATTATAAATCTACAAGTGTCTTACGACCCACTAGAGTAACAAACTACTACACAAAGTAAAACAATATAAAAGAACAGACCACACTTCACGCGTCCCAACTGATGTCCTGCCACTAGCTCGGCTCAACTTGATCGTGCTGCAGTAGAATCGTCTAGTGTTCGTCTCGAGTTTGACGAGCACACAGCCACGATTCAATCGAGACCGGGCGGTCATCTCGTCGGGAGCGTGGTTGCACACCTGAGCAAAGTATTTAAATACATCATGAACAACGAAGCTAAGTAATACTGGAAATGACTTACCACGAAGTGAAAGTGAGCCAAAAATAGTGTCACGACGAGCCAACTGATTGATAGAAGAATAGGGAGGAGATTCACGTGGATTGGGGCGGCGATAACAGGCCTTCCACGTAAATCGCAATCTACACTACTCTAAATGCTTTTTCGCGTACACAAGTGTACGCCGCGGCTGTCAGCTGGCTGCGCGCACTAGACTCATAGTTACAATAAAAGTTATACACCAAACCGTAAGATACACATAAAGTAAACAACTCAAAACTACTCGTAGCATCGGCACGTGCTGAAAGGATAGTCAGATTGGCCCTCTACCCCACTCACGCCTCCGAATCCACAGTCTCCATGGCAGAGAAGTCGTCTCTCCGACGGCGATTCTTGCGAGTGCGCGGGTTGTAGTGTCCGCGCTTCGGGTTCGGCTGGCGGACGAACTCCTGCTCCGTCGAATCCTCCTCCTTGTCCAAGTTCGGGTCGGCCGCGTCGCGTAGCGGCGGTGCAGGTCGGCGTCAGGGAACGTCGGTGTGTTCGGCGCTGACAGCACGCAGGTGCGTCCTCTTGAGGTGCGCGGCGAGTGCTCCAGATGGGTCCGTCCAGCTGAAACACTTCTTCACCTGATCCTTGTGCACTCGCTTCGGAACGAAGTCGGTAGCAGTACAACTGACGATCTTCAGGTAGGGATGTTCCACCTCGATGACATGATACTGTCCCTGCCACGGCAGCGTCAACTTGTGACTGCTGAATAAAGAACTCAATCAGATACATTCTATCGCCCACCGCTACGTCCAGAGGCTTGATGGCAGGGGTCTTGTAGCTCCTCCGTGCTTCTGCCGGCTGTCTCTCGCCCTTTCTTCTAGACCGCGAGAGTAGTGATGTATCCATCGTCGTTCTGGAACTCGTTCACCTCCATCTTCTCAACTGACCGCATCACTCTAGTAGGCCACGTCAGCGTTGGTGGTTTGTTATCAGCACCTCTTCTCCGGCCGTGGGCAGCAGAGTCGGCTGCATCGTCAGTGTGGAGCGGCAGGCCACGTCAGCGTTGGCGGTTTGTGATCAGCGCCTCTTCTCCGTCCGTGTGCAGCGGCGTCGGCTGCATCGTCAGTGTGGAGACAGGTCACGTCAGCGTTGGCGGTTTGTGATCAGCGCCTCTTCTCCGTCCGTGTGCAGCGGCGTCGGCTGCATCGTCAGTGTGGAGACAGGCCACGTCAGCGTTGGCGGTTTGTGATCAGCGCCTCTTCTCCGTCCGTCTGCAGCGGCGTCGGCTGCATCGTCAGTGTGGAGACAGGCCACGTCAGCGTTGGCGGTTTGTGATCAGCGCCTCTTCTCCGTCCGTGTGCAGCGGCGTCGGCTGCATCGTCAGTGTGGAGACAGGCCACGTCAGCGTTGGCGGTTTGTGATCAGCGCCTCTTCTCCGTCCGTGTGCAGCGGCGTCGGCTGTATCGTCAGTGTGGAGACAGGTCACGTCAGCGTTGGCGGTTTGTGATCAGCGCCTCTTCTCCGTCCGTGTGCAGCGGCGTCGTCATCTTGTTGAGATTCCGGAAGACGGTGTAGAGACGGAAGCTGCCGTCTCTCTTCTGCGCGCAAAACGAGGCTGTACATAAACTTGGTTTGCCTTGTAGGCACAATCCTCCCCGCATCTATCAGATCTGAAGATGCTAGTTCACCTCTTTGAGGTGTTTCATCGGAACTTCATCAAGAAACGAACCATGTAGTTCGTTTTCCGCGTCGGAAAACAGACCGATATCAATCAAATCTGCCTCATACGAACCGAGATCGTATGATGATGTTGACATGACGTCACTGAAAATGCTCAAATAAATCTGCCATCTTCTCCTTCTGCTTCTCCGCGATGATACTCATAATTGGAGCAAAGTGTTCAGCATATCGAGCGGTGGCTCGTCCGGCACGGTCTGCATCTCAATCTCACTTCTGAAAAGACAAGACCGCGATATTCGTAAGACAAGAATAGAAAGTTGTTTGCGTTGGGCGGCGATGACAAGCCAGGGTCGCGAGCAAGCTCACTAGACAGAGAGGAGGAAGAGACAAACTCACCAGTACTAAAACCGCACCTGGACGACGTCATCACACGCTCGGAAACAGGTCACCACATCGGCAGTGTGCTGTCCCTTGTAGACGACCGCGTCCGCGTTGGGCAGTTGGCGATGAGTACCTCTCCTCCGTCCATGGGCAACAACGTCGGTGAGCTGATGCTTGACAAATCCAAGTCCGTCCGTGCACCACTCCGTCACCTTCACCCGTCCTGTCCGCACGCTGCAATCAATGAATGACTCATATCCTGCCTTAATCAACTGAGTGCGCGTCGCAACCAACTTAGCCTTCTCCACCTTCTGAATCGGAACCTCGATCAAAGTGACGATGCGTCCCTCCATCTCGAATCTTCTGTGGTCGTAGTCCATGGATCAGTGAGGTAGCTTGCGGAGAAACTCATTTCCAAAAATGAGCTGGAATCCGGCGTCGTCCCTTGGCTTGGCCATGTAGTGGGAGATGAGCACAGTGGGGTAGTTCACTCCGTTGAGCTTCACGTCCACCGTCTTCCTTCCGTGGAAGCTGACTTTGACATTCGCCTTGAGCTTGGCGTGTCGTCGGCAAGTCCATCTGAAACACACCGATGATAGGCGCCACTGATGAGTGGCACATGTTGATGTTGGCGCCGGTGTCGAACAGTACCAACATGCGGCACCCAGAGTCGGTACCAACATGCGGCACCCGTTCACCTCACACGGAACCTGACAGCTAAAAAGATCGTCATTATCCTCGGCGGCGCGCAACACATCAAGTACCTCGACCATGACGTCATCGTCCGACGGAGCTTCTGCAGCCTCCTTGTAGTTCTCGTCGCTGCTCTCATCGGTTGCGGGTGTCTCCGCGACCTCCTTGTAGTCGTCGTTCTCATCGAGAGAAGGAACCACGTCATCCTCCGTCTTCTCGTACTCCTCCTCCTCGTATGAGGAAAGGGGGCAGCTTCGGAGGCGTGAACGCGTCCTCATCTTCAAAGTGATATTATAGTCACTCACCTGCTGCATCTCGAACTCGTCGTCCTCCTTCTTCTATATGTCCTCGTCTACCGAGTCCTCGAACACGGCCGGATCCCGCGACCATGGCAGATAGTCCTCCTTGTCGTTGAAACGCGGATCCTCTTCCACTTCGTCCGGAATCACTCCAGCATCGGAGAGGGCGGGGCAGAGAATAGAGAGAAGCATGTCGTCGCTCATCTGTCCGCTGCTGTCCATCACAGAGTCGGTAAACACGTAGTCGTCGTACTCCGGCCCATCGAACGAATCCGAAGGCGACTCGGCAGGTGTCGTGCCCGCATCCTCGACCTTTCCAGTGATGTCGGTCTGCAGGGACGACTCCGTCTGCGGCTCATTCCTCCTATGCTGGAAGTACCTGAAAGCAGCATAAGTCACATATCCGCGGCACGCCGAAATCCAAGAAATGAACAGGAAGAGAGCCATAGTACCCAGAATACCTCCGTTGTTGATGACGACCAGAGCAGACCTTGATGTCCACACGAGTGGGCTTCGGCCGTTGCAGGAATCACCTTAACGAGTGCGAACATGTCGATGAGCGGGCTGATTGCGCTGGCGAGCCATTTGGCGGACCGTCTGGCGCCCCGCGTCGACGACTAGAACGTTCGCAGTAGACGTGGCTGAGCATCTTGTCGTACAGATCGTCGCTGCTGCGCTTGAACTTGTCTCAGGCGGCGGGCACGTTGTCGCATCTGTTACAGCTCCGCGTCCTTCATATCCGCGCAGCCTTCATCTGGTAGACGGGTACACACGATTGGAAATCTCATGGGATTCGACCCATCGAAGCTCGCCAAAGTTGTCATCGGCATCTCGCGCATCATCACCACAACATCGTCTTCCGTCATCTTGATCTCGTTCACCTCCGCAATCGCGTCGTTGAAGTACTGACCCTGTATCGTATCGCGCATGATCGTTCACCTGTTTCAGCTATTGCCTCTTGGTGCCGCCGGGGAGAACGAATCTCGCAGTCAGCTCGCTTGGAGAGCTGGTCGAAGGCGCCGCCAGTGTTGTTGTGCAACGCGCCGATCCTGAAAGTAAGATCTTTCGCTCGTGCTCGGCCCTTCGTCAAAAGTCGAGCGCCTCGGAGTAATAGATTTCGTGGCATAACTGCAACTCGTCCATTAAAATCCGCATATCCCGCGCATCACAAGAGTGAATAAGATGAAAGAAAGGAGGAAGTTTGGTTAACGTGGAGCGGCGATAACAAGCCAGGGCGTGAGCGAGCTCACTAGACACAAGAGACAGATACAACTTACCTTATTCCAAACTTACCTGACGAGAGAGACGCGCCACTCTAGAGAAGAGCCCCTGCAAATAGAAGGGTTGAAGTTCAAGGAAGCGCGCGCGAGCCGCGAAATGATGACAAAAGAACGCGGGCAACATTCGAGAAAACACGCGAACACCGACAATATGAATATGAATAATCAGAAAAGAGAGAGAAAGACAGACAGAATATTTAAAGAGAAGAAAAGAAAAACCCTGATGAAGGGCGGTGAGACCACGTTGCTACTCCACGAGCGAAGTCCCCCGTGATCCACCATCCAACATCCTTTCCCATAATAGCGCATATGCTGACAAGTAGGGTCCCCATGTGTCCCTTTTGTATCGCGGAGCAGGCAAAACTATCGACCGCTCTATCAAAGACAAAGCTCCGAATAGTTCCACTACTGTCCAACATACCACTACTATAGTGCGCTCTCACCTATTCTTATTCTTAACGTGATAGGCGGGCTCATGGCTAGCGTCTGGTGCTTGAGTCCACAAGCAGCTTCGGCCTCTAATGCTAACCGAATAGACCTCGTGTGGGTTTAGTTTGGTTTAACGGAGGGGCAGGGATCATTATGCATCCCATCCCTACGGGCGCTCTGGCCATCACGGGTAGGTTACCTCGCATTGGCACACGTGAGCCCGCGCGGAACCATCCACGAGACGTCAAAAGAAAACACGCGCGAATAATCCACCAAAGGGAAAATCCGACCAGCTGGATTTTCTCAATTTCAGCAAAACCCCACTCATGTGAAGACGTGGTCAATGCCCTCACATGAGGCAATACAAAAGAACAATTGATAACAATTAACGACTGATGTCTAGACCCTCAATGCTAATTGATACCAAAAGACGTTCACCAACCGGGGGTGGTGGCCCGGCTCGCCGCAACCTTCCGCCCGCAGACGGTTTCTCGTTGACTCAACGCGACCACGCACTTATCCCGGCGGCCCATCCAACCAATAGCTAACAAATAGTACCGAAAAAGAATGCGACTACTAATTCCTCATCGCCTCAGCGGAACCGCATAGTACCGCGCATATAAAGTAACTAATTGGAAGCTAAGGATTGCTCGGAAAGGTTGATATCGATTGATATCAATCGATGCTCTCGATTTCCGAAACGAGAACATGATGCAATTGTTGCAAAAGTAGAAAATATGAACGCGGCCGCGCGCAACAAGAAAAAGAAAAACAAATAAACAAACAACAACAATGCACCCCACTCACACCTTAACGCAGTGTAGAATGGCGAAAGAGAATGTCGAACGTCTGCGCGGCACGTGCAGATCGTAGAAATACAGCGGCGAGACGGCTCACAATCTCGCGCAGTGGCAGTCGGGCTGGGGTGGGCGGGGCATGTGGCGAGTGGCACACTCATGCCTCCCTCCCTCGTATCGATCGGCCCGGCTGGCAAGTGGCAGTCGCCCGCGATCACTGAAAGCGGGAGAGAGAAAGTGATCAGTGAACCGAAACGAATAGAACGCGCGCGCTGCTGTCTACAACTGATAAGATCTGCGACTGATAACGCGCGATAACAACAATACTCAAAAACAAGTGACACTGAGTGGTGAAACTACACACTACACATAGAGGCGGTATCACACTACACACTCTACTGTATCACCCACGTGTACTTTGGCCTTCATGTACGAGCGGCCTGAGGAGGAGACAGAGAGATCGATCATCTCTTCTTCACTCCGTGCGCCCTTTCAGTCTTCATCCCTGTCCACTCGACTCGACCCTCCGACTTGTACCGTTGCGCCCGCGCGTATTCACTCCAAAAACGGAGAGAGAGAAGATTTTGTGTGGATTGGGGCGGCGGTAACAAGCCAGGTCGCAAGCAAGCTTGCTAGACAACAAGAGAGAGAATAGACAAACTATACCTGGCTGCGGCGAAACGTCTCCCTGGGTGTGTTCATCTCAATCGATCGGCGGTGGATCGGCAACCGTCCCTCCAAGTGTGTGTGCGCACAACACACGAGTAGGGTGCGTCCGATATGGTGATTACTCGATACTGAAACCAGTTCATGACGCTGAAAACAGATAAAGAGTACAAACAAATAACCCACTACTACAGCTACTACCACTACCATACGAATCGCGATTTAAACGCCACTCGACTGCTGCCAATGAGAGGTTTTGGATGTCATAGAGATGCCTAGAATGACATGGCCCATAATCCCCCTGCTAGATACTCACACGAGCCGAAAGGCTCGCAGTGGAATCCCTACCGAGAGGTTGATCGACCGAGGGAGAAACACAACGACCAAGGAGAGATCACCGACTATCAAACCGCGCCACGTCCAGCCGTAATATCAATAACATGAAAGGAACACAAGTGCACGAACACGTTTATGATACCACGCGGTAAAAGGGAATGAGTGACTTGGGGCGGCGATAACAAGCCATGGTCGTGAGACCGATGCTCTCAGAGGGCTTGATCGGCCGCACTCATACTGAAGCCTGGAACAGTCGCGCTGTCCGTTTATATAGGCGGCGGCGCGCGCTCTCGAGTCTTCTATCGGCCAATCAGCGTCCGCGGTAGATCAGAGGTAGGTCGGCGATGAGTCCGGCCGGTCGGCTCCGCCCCTCGTGCTGTCGGCACTGGAAGAGAGAGAGATTAGCACTCGAGCGAGCAACGGGAGTGAGAGTGCATCAGCGAGATAGCGTATCGCCTCGCTGACACCTCCCCCCCAAACAAATGCATCGACACCGCGCGATGCCACCTACATACATAAAACGACCACGACTAAGACCTGAAAGGATTATAAATCTACAAGTGTCTTACGACCCACTAGAGTAACAAACTACTACACAAAGTAAAACAATATAAAAGAACAGACCACACTTCACGCGTCCCAACTGATGTCCTGCCACTAGCTCGGCTCAACTTGATCGTGCTGCAGTAGAATCGTCTAGTGTTCGTCTCGAGTTTGACGAGCACACAGCCACGATTCAATCGAGACCGGGCGGTCATCTCGTCGGGAGCGTGGTTGCACACCTGAGCAAAGTATTTAAATACATCATGAACAACGAAGCTAAGTAATACTGGAAATGACTTACCACGAAGTGAAAGTGAGCCAAAAATAGTGTCACGACGAGCCAACTGATTGATAGAAGAATAGGGAGGAGATTCACGTGGATTGGGGCGGCGATAACAGGCCTTCCACGTAAATCGCAATCTACACTACTCTAAATGCTTTTTCGCGTACACAAGTGTACGCCGCGGCTGTCAGCTGGCTGCGCGCACTAGACTCATAGTTACAATAAAAGTTATACACCAAACCGTAAGATACACATAAAGTAAACAACTCAAAACTACTCGTAGCATCGGCACGTGCTGAAAGGATAGTCAGATTGGCCCTCTACCCCACTCACGCCTCCGAATCCACAGTCTCCATGGCAGAGAAGTCGTCTCTCCGACGGCGATTCTTGCGAGTGCGCGGGTTGTAGTGTCCGCGCTTCGGGTTCGGCTGGCGGACGAACTCCTGCTCCGTCGAATCCTCCTCCTTGTCCAAGTTCGGGTCGGCCGCGTCGCGTAGCGGCGGTGCAGGTCGGCGTCAGGGAACGTCGGTGTGTTCGGCGCTGACAGCACGCAGGTGCGTCCTCTTGAGGTGCGCGGCGAGTGCTCCAGATGGGTCCGTCCAGCTGAAACACTTCTTCACCTGATCCTTGTGCACTCGCTTCGGAACGAAGTCGGTAGCAGTACAACTGACGATCTTCAGGTAGGGATGTTCCACCTCGATGACATGATACTGTCCCTGCCACGGCAGCGTCAACTTGTGACTGCTGAATAAAGAACTCAATCAGATACATTCTATCGCCCACCGCTACGTCCAGAGGCTTGATGGCAGGGGTCTTGTAGCTCCTCCGTGCTTCTGCCGGCTGTCTCTCGCCCTTTCTTCTAGACCGCGAGAGTAGTGATGTATCCATCGTCGTTCTGGAACTCGTTCACCTCCATCTTCTCAACTGACCGCATCACTCTAGTAGGCCACGTCAGCGTTGGTGGTTTGTTATCAGCACCTCTTCTCCGGCCGTGGGCAGCAGAGTCGGCTGCATCGTCAGTGTGGAGCGGCAGGCCACGTCAGCGTTGGCGGTTTGTGATCAGCGCCTCTTCTCCGTCCGTGTGCAGCGGCGTCGGCTGCATCGTCAGTGTGGAGACAGGTCACGTCAGCGTTGGCGGTTTGTGATCAGCGCCTCTTCTCCGTCCGTGTGCAGCGGCGTCGGCTGCATCGTCAGTGTGGAGACAGGCCACGTCAGCGTTGGCGGTTTGTGATCAGCGCCTCTTCTCCGTCCGTGTGCAGCGGCGTCGGCTGCATCGTCAGTGTGGAGACAGGCCACGTCAGCGTTGGCGGTTTGTGATCAGCGCCTCTTCTCCGTCCGTGTGCAGCGGCGTCGGCTGCATCGTCAGTGTGGAGACAGGCCACGTCAGCGTTGGCGGTTTGTGATCAGCGCCTCTTCTCCGTCCGTGTGCAGCGGCGTCGGCTGTATCGTCAGTGTGGAGACAGGTCACGTCAGCGTTGGCGGTTTGTGATCAGCGCCTCTTCTCCGTCCGTGTGCAGCGGCGTCGTCATCTTGTTGAGATTCCGGAAGACGGTGTAGAGACGGAAGCTGCCGTCTCTCTTCTGCGCGCAAAACGAGGCTGTACATAAACTTGGTTTGCCTTGTAGGCACAATCCTCCCCGCATCTATCAGATCTGAAGATGCTAGTTCACCTCTTTGAGGTGTTTCATCGGAACTTCATCAAGAAACGAACCATGTAGTTCGTTTTCCGCGTCGGAAAACAGACCGATATCAATCAAATCTGCCTCATACGAACCGAGATCGTATGATGATGTTGACATGACGTCACTGAAAATGCTCAAATAAATCTGCCATCTTCTCCTTCTGCTTCTCCGCGATGATACTCATAATTGGAGCAAAGTGTTCAGCATATCGAGCGGTGGCTCGTCCGGCACGGTCTGCATCTCAATCTCACTTCTGAAAAGACAAGACCGCGATATTCGTAAGACAAGAATAGAAAGTTGTTTGCGTTGGGCGGCGATGACAAGCCAGGGTCGCGAGCAAGCTCACTAGACAGAGAGGAGGAAGAGACAAACTCACCAGTACTAAAACCGCACCTGGACGACGTCATCACACGCTCGGAAACAGGTCACCACATCGGCAGTGTGCTGTCCCTTGTAGACGACCGCGTCCGCGTTGGGCAGTTGGCGATGAGTACCTCTCCTCCGTCCATGGGCAACAACGTCGGTGAGCTGATGCTTGACAAATCCAAGTCCGTCCGTGCACCACTCCGTCACCTTCACCCGTCCTGTCCGCACGCTGCAATCAATGAATGACTCATATCCTGCCTTAATCAACTGAGTGCGCGTCGCAACCAACTTAGCCTTCTCCACCTTCTGAATCGGAACCTCGATCAAAGTGACGATGCGTCCCTCCATCTCGAATCTTCTGTGGTCGTAGTCCATGGATCAGTGAGGTAGCTTGCGGAGAAACTCATTTCCAAAAATGAGCTGGAATCCGGCGTCGTCCCTTGGCTTGGCCATGTAGTGGGAGATGAGCACAGTGGGGTAGTTCACTCCGTTGAGCTTCACGTCCACCGTCTTCCTTCCGTGGAAGCTGACTTTGACATTCGCCTTGAGCTTGGCGTGTCGTCGGCAAGTCCATCTGAAACACACCGATGATAGGCGCCACTGATGAGTGGCACATGTTGATGTTGGCGCCGGTGTCGAACAGTACCAACATGCGGCACCCAGAGTCGGTACCAACATGCGGCACCCGTTCACCTCACACGGAACCTGACAGCTAAAAAGATCGTCATTATCCTCGGCGGCGCGCAACACATCAAGTACCTCGACCATGACGTCATCGTCCGACGGAGCTTCTGCAGCCTCCTTGTAGTTCTCGTCGCTGCTCTCATCGGTTGCGGGTGTCTCCGCGACCTCCTTGTAGTCGTCGTTCTCATCGAGAGAAGGAACCACGTCATCCTCCGTCTTCTCGTACTCCTCCTCCTCGTATGAGGAAAGGGAGCAGCTTCGGAGGCGTGAACGCGTCCTCATCTTCAAAGTGATATTATAGTCACTCACCTGCTGCATCTCGAACTCGTCGTCCTCCTTCTTCTATATGTCCTCGTCTACCGAGTCCTCGAACACGGCCGGATCCCGCGACCATGGCAGATAGTCCTCCTTGTCGTTGAAACGCGGATCCTCTTCCACTTCGTCCGGAATCACTCCAGCATCGGAGAGGGCGGGGCAGAGAATAGAGAGAAGCATGTCGTCGCTCATCTGTCCGCTGCTGTCCATCACAGAGTCGGTAAACACGTAGTCGTCGTACTCCGGCCCATCGAACGAATCCGAAGGCGACTCGGCAGGTGTCGTGCCCGCATCCTCGACCTTTCCAGTGATGTCGGTCTGCAGGGACGACTCCGTCTGCGGCTCATTCCTCCTATGCTGGAAGTACCTGAAAGCAGCATAAGTCACATATCCGCGGCACGCCGAAATCCAAGAAATGAACAGGAAGAGAGCCATAGTACCCAGAATACCTCCGTTGTTGATGACGACCAGAGCAGACCTTGATGTCCACACGAGTGGGCTTCGGCCGTTGCAGGAATCACCTTAACGAGTGCGAACATGTCGATGAGCGGGCTGATTGCGCTGGCGAGCCATTTGGCGGACCGTCTGGCGCCCCGCGTCGACGACTAGAACGTTCGCAGTAGACGTGGCTGAGCATCTTGTCGTACAGATCGTCGCTGCTGCGCTTGAACTTGTCTCAGGCGGCGGGCACGTTGTCGCATCTGTTACAGCTCCGCGTCCTTCATATCCGCGCAGCCTTCATCTGGTAGACGGGTACACACGATTGGAAATCTCATGGGATTCGACCCATCGAAGCTCGCCAAAGTTGTCATCGGCATCTCGCGCATCATCACCACAACATCGTCTTCCGTCATCTTGATCTCGTTCACCTCCGCAATCGCGTCGTTGAAGTACTGACCCTGTATCGTATCGCGCATGATCGTTCACCTGTTTCAGCTATTGCCTCTTGGTGCCGCCGGGGAGAACGAATCTCGCAGTCAGCTCGCTTGGAGAGCTGGTCGAAGGCGCCGCCAGTGTTGTTGTGCAACGCGCCGATCCTGAAAGTAAGATCTTTCGCTCGTGCTCGGCCCTTCGTCAAAAGTCGAGCGCCTCGGAGTAATAGATTTCGTGGCATAACTGCAACTCGTCCATTAAAATCCGCATATCCCGCGCATCACAAGAGTGAATAAGATGAAAGAAAGGAGGAAGTTTGGTTAACGTGGAGCGGCGATAACAAGCCAGGGCGTGAGCGAGCTCACTAGACACAAGAGACAGATACAACTTACCTTATTCCAAACTTACCTGACGAGAGAGACGCGCCACTCTAGAGAAGAGCCCCTGCAAATAGAAGGGTTGAAGTTCAAGGAAGCGCGCGCGAGCCGCGAAATGATGACAAAAGAACGCGGGCAACATTCGAGAAAACACGCGAACACCGACAATATGAATATGAATAATCAGAAAAGAGAGAGAAAGACAGACAGAATATTTAAAGAGAAGAAAAGAAAAACCCTGATGAAGGGCGGTGAGACCACGTTGCTACTCCACGAGCGAAGTCCCCCGTGATCCACCATCCAACATCCTTTCCCATAATAGCGCATATGCTGACAAGTAGGGTCCCCATGTGTCCCTTTTGTATCGCGGAGCAGGCAAAACTATCGACCGCTCTATCAAAGACAAAGCTCCGAATAGTTCCACTACTGTCCAACATACCACTACTATAGTGCGCTCTCACCTATTCTTATTCTTAACGTGATAGGCGGGCTCATGGCTAGCGTCTGGTGCTTGAGTCCACAAGCAGCTTCGGCCTCTAATGCTAACCGAATAGACCTCGTGTGGGTTTAGTTTGGTTTAACGGAGGGGCAGGGATCATTATGCATCCCATCCCTACGGGCGCTCTGGCCATCACGGGTAGGTTACCTCGCATTGGCACACGTGAGCCCGCGCGGAACCATCCACGAGACGTCAAAAGAAAACACGCGCGAATAATCCACCAAAGGGAAAATCCGACCAGCTGGATTTTCTCAATTTCAGCAAAACCCCACTCATGTGAAGACGTGGTCAATGCCCTCACATGAGGCAATACAAAAGAACAATTGATAACAATTAACGACTGATGTCTAGACCCTCAATGCTAATTGATACCAAAAGACGTTCACCAACCGGGGGTGGTGGCCCGGCTCGCCGCAACCTTCCGCCCGCAGACGGTTTCTCGTTGACTCAACGCGACCACGCACTTATCCCGGCGGCCCATCCAACCAATAGCTAACAAATAGTACCGAAAAAGAATGCGACTACTAATTCCTCATCGCCTCAGCGGAACCGCATAGTACCGCGCATATAAAGTAACTAATTGGAAGCTAAGGATTGCTCGGAAAGGTTGATATCGATTGATATCAATCGATGCTCTCGATTTCCGAAACGAGAACATGATGCAATTGTTGCAAAAGTAGAAAATATGAACGCGGCCGCGCGCAACAAGAAAAAGAAAAACAAATAAACAAACAACAACAATGCACCCCACTCACACCTTAACGCAGTGTAGAATGGCGAAAGAGAATGTCGAACGTCTGCGCGGCACGTGCAGATCGTAGAAATACAGCGGCGAGACGGCTCACAATCTCGCGCAGTGGCAGTCGGGCTGGGGTGGGCGGGGCATGTGGCGAGTGGCACACTCATGCCTCCCTCCCTCGTATCGATCGGCCCGGCTGGCAAGTGGCAGTCGCCCGCGATCACTGAAAGCGGGAGAGAGAAAGTGATCAGTGAACCGAAACGAATAGAACGCGCGCGCTGCTGTCTACAACTGATAAGATCTGCGACTGATAACGCGCGATAACAACAATACTCAAAAACAAGTGACACTGAGTGGTGAAACTACACACTACACATAGAGGCGGTATCACACTACACACTCTACTGTATCACCCACGTGTACTTTGGCCTTCATGTACGAGCGGCCTGAGGAGGAGACAGAGAGATCGATCATCTCTTCTTCACTCCGTGCGCCCTTTCAGTCTTCATCCCTGTCCACTCGACTCGACCCTCCGACTTGTACCGTTGCGCCCGCGCGTATTCACTCCAAAAACGGAGAGAGAGAAGATTTTGTGTGGATTGGGGCGGCGGTAACAAGCCAGGTCGCAAGCAAGCTTGCTAGACAACAAGAGAGAGAATAGACAAACTATACCTGGCTGCGGCGAAACGTCTCCCTGGGTGTGTTCATCTCAATCGATCGGCGGTGGATCGGCAACCGTCCCTCCAAGTGTGTGTGCGCACAACACACGAGTAGGGTGCGTCCGATATGGTGATTACTCGATACTGAAACCAGTTCATGACGCTGAAAACAGATAAAGAGTACAAACAAATAACCCACTACTACAGCTACTACCACTACCATACGAATCGCGATTTAAACGCCACTCGACTGCTGCCAATGAGAGGTTTTGGATGTCATAGAGATGCCTAGAATGACATGGCCCATAATCCCCCTGCTAGATACTCACACGAGCCGAAAGGCTCGCAGTGGAATCCCTACCGAGAGGTTGATCGACCGAGGGAGAAACACAACGACCAAGGAGAGATCACCGACTATCAAACCGCGCCACGTCCAGCCGTAATATCAATAACATGAAAGGAACACAAGTGCACGAACACGTTTATGATACCACGCGGTAAAAGGGAATGAGTGACTTGGGGCGGCGATAACAAGCCATGGTCGTGAGACCGATGCTCTCAGAGGGCTTGATCGGCCGCACTCATACTGAAGCCTGGAACAGTCGCGCTGTCCGTTTATATAGGCGGCGGCGCGCGCTCTCGAGTCTTCTATCGGCCAATCAGCGTCCGCGGTAGATCAGAGGTAGGTCGGCGATGAGTCCGGCCGGTCGGCTCCGCCCCTCGTGCTGTCGGCACTGGAAGAGAGAGAGATTAGCACTCGAGCGAGCAACGGGAGTGAGAGTGCATCAGCGAGATAGCGTATCGCCTCGCTGACACTTTGTTAAAAATTGGAAATTCAAGAAAAGCCCACGACAAAATCTCTTCGTATGTGTATTGTGTCTTCCAGACGTGCTGTGCGAGTTTGGTGCAATTTCGTTCAGTTGAAAATAAGTTTCTAAATTGCTCGTTGAAAAACGGTGGTTTTGACCACCACTTTTTGCTCATAATTCATTTAGTTTCTGAGATATCGTAAAAAGACCACGACAATCGATGGGGGGCGTATGCAGACCTATACACCGTGAAAAGTTAATTAAATTCTGAACTGTTTGAACGGAGTTATTAGCTCTGAAAAGTGCTCCGATTTGCTTCATTTGAATTGCAAATGGCCCTCATGCCTCATTTTCATAACAAGCAAATGGCAACAGGTCACCTTCCACAACTCGCTATGTGTTGATGAAATCTTGTAGACATGCCCCATACAAAGCCCTAGCCAAAATTAAAAGTAGTGGTGGACAAGGTACGGTCCCCGTTGGTGCAAAACGTTTTGTCAAACTTGAAACACATTTTTGCACAAGTCCTCACATGAGAAGTGAAAAATGAATGAATTTTGATCTTCAACTATTTTTTTATTCTTACTTGCACTTTTAGAGTATGAATGGACTGCGGAGCGGAAGAATAAGACATCCTGTCATCGGTCTTCGAAATAAAACACACGAGAGCTTTTGAACAACTCGAATAATTAAAAAAAAATTGTATTTGATCCAATCAATACTTGTGTGTTTTTTTTTCATAAAAAAGCGTTTCAAGTTAGACAAAACGTTTTGCACCTACCGGGACAGAACCTTGGTCATCACTGCTTATGAGTTAGCTCACTAGCCACTAGGCCGCTGAACCGTTTTTTGTTTGTCCGAATTTCGAGATGGCATGCGCAATGACCTATGGCGCACGAGAATGCATGTAAACTTCCGGTGCTTACAATTAATTAGGGCCCTTCCGGTACTCTTCGAGATTTTTAATTTTGGCTAGGGCTTGGTCGCTTGGTATGGGGCATGCCTACAAGATTCCATCAGAACATAGCGAGTTGTGGGGGGTGACCTGTTGCCATTTGCTTGTAACATCACACCGCCAAGCAGTGGAATGGTCTTGCGCAGGCCGATTGCGCGACTAGATGCGATGAAATGATGTCTATGCGATGAGCTGGCTGCCGTACCGTGAACGGAGGGAATACCGATGTCTTCAATTTGACAGATGTGAATGATCTGTCATCATTACCCTCTCCCTCTTCTGGCGAGCGGTCGTCTCTTTCTCGACTATGAGGCTGCTGCTGCCTCTGCTGTCGCTGCTCGCTTCCTCTCCCTATGCGAGTGCGTTCCAAACAGTGTGTTCACTCACGCTCCCGTACTTATATAGTACCTTATGGGCTCATGGTCTTCCACGTGACCCACTTGCAGTCTCTCGGAAACGACCAAGTCTACTTCTCCATTCCAGATTCGGCGGCGTACGTGGGAGGAAATGACGCGGAGCGATTCGCGTACAACATGCGCAAGCAGTACGCTGGGGAACCCATGCCGATCCGATGGACGCACCCATGCGCCGACGGTGAGTCTAGCCTGAACCCACCTAGTAAAAGACTAGCTTGAATGCCCCTTCCTACATAGTTGACTAGATGATCGGGGCTCTACTAGGAAACCAGCTAGTCAACTGCGTAGGAAAGTGCAAATTTTCTCATACATAGTCGCCTATCTAGTCAACTACATATGTAGGAAAGTTTCTAGTCTCCTACTAGTAGGGGTCCATCCGAAGTGAGCAGGTGGGAGAGCAGCACCACGTCACCCGACACCCCAAAAGTGGTGCTCCTCCCCTGCCTCCGGTGAGTGGTTTCGAGAAATGGTGTCTAAATCAGCAGTCGGTCCCTGCGGAACTGCCTTGGACACTGACTTCGAGACGTTTTCGAACGGAATACGACTAAACAGCGTGTTCCGAAGGCTGTTTCGAAGAGAGCGATCAGTCAGTCTTGTCGGAAGAGAACTGAGTGAAAGGTGTTCCATAGAAAGGTGGAAACGATAGAAAGGTGTTCCGGGAATGTTCTGATAGAAGCGATTCGAAAGGCATTAATAAGAAATGTCCGGCAGTCGGCGGGAGTGTTTTGAAGACACTGATCTTGGATCATTGACTTGATGTCAACTTTGCAGCGACGTCTTCGGTGAGTGCAGCCGACCGTCACATCAGCATCACATACAGCCGCACCCTAACTAACGCCAGCACGTTTGACATCACGTATTTCGATGATTCGGTGGGGCGCTGCGATATCACATATTATCGAACACTTATGTTTCAATTTTTTCAGGACTATTGTCTCGTTGGAAAAAATGGGTCAGTTTATTTTTTCAAAGTTTATCAATCACTTAATCACATCACATCACTTGTCCACTGTTAGTATTCCGCTGGTTGGAAAATGTGATCACGGCATCGCCAAGTCGGCATGCGGAATTTCGAAATCTCATCCTTCCGAACCACGCGAAACTATTTGTTGTTGTCCCAGCTTGCAATGTCAGGAGGTACGAAAATTAGTCCGTATACAATACACATAACCGATCATTTGAGGCGTACATGTCTTTCTACTCCTATGGCGGAGGTTATATGATCGAAGAGTGGGTGAATAAGGTTGCCGGACACAAGAGAATCACTGTCAAATGCTTTGATGGAAAATATTATTGGAATGCGACTCTGAATCCTTGGGTTAAAAACGATTTGTCATCCAGTTACACAATGTGCACTTCCAACGAGGTGATAATTGACGTATTGACGTTCAAGTTAAAGATACATTTAGTTCAGGTATTATGTTTTTAGGTGTGCGGGTTTCGTACGTTTTTCGAGAAAAAGTATTTCGTCTTTGGATGTTTTCCTGATCCTCATTTAAAAAGTACTTTCTTTGAAGACAAAGACTTCTCATATTCAATCGCTCCTTTTGTGAGTTCAACCCAAAAGATTGCTCTATCACAGGTGATTTTTCAGAATGATGTCAAAAAAGTAGTGAACGAGCAAATTTGTCGCACATGGCAAAACTACTGCAACCTCAAGATATTTCTCTATTCTGTACTGCCGATTGTCGCTGAAAATGGAACCAGATATTTTGAAGTATACACTGCAAAAGAAGGTGGTGTTCTGACCAGAACGTTTCAAAGTTGAACACGCGATATTTAGAAGTGATAAAAGAAGAGCCATATCAGGCGTTGTCATTGGAACAGTGAGTGAGAAAAGAGAATATTGATAAGTGGTACATATACACAAATCGAACAGTATGTCACTCATAGTAAACTGTGAAACTGTAAAGAATGTGAAAAGTAAGCAGTAAACTGTCACTGTAAACTGTCACTGTAAACTGTAAACTGTAAACTGTAAACTGTAAACTGTAAACTGTCACTGTAAACTAGGCGAATAGGAAATCACACCATCACACCACCACACCACCACACCATCACGCCATCATACCACTCACACAACCCACACCTCCATTCGTGTACACCACCACACCACCCACACCACATATATGAAATCACACCACCACACCATCACACCACTCACACAATGCACACCACCATACCACCACACCATCAACATAATCAGTCGTAGAGAATAGTGTGGTTGTGTTAAGTTGTGGTGGTGTGATAGTGTTATGTTGTGGTGGTGTGGTTGTGTGATGGTGTGATAGTGTGATGGTGTGGTGGTGTGGTGGTGTGGTGGTGTGGTTGTGTGATGGTGTGAACTCCATATTGCCTGTAAACTATGAGTAAACTTGATGATTGTTTTTGAACAACACATTTTTTTTGAACAACATTTTTTTTTGAACAACAGGTACTACAACGAGAAATACGAGGTGGATCACGCTCTGGACAAGTATGTTCGAGAGACGTTCGGTGAGTGCAGTCTTCACCCGCTATACAGTGGGTGGACGAATCAGTTGCGCCAGTGTGGAGAGCGCAAGGGTGAAGAGTGTGCGATAGACATCGACATCACGCGAACAAATTCAAATAGAAGTTTCGCGCGCGCGCAATTTTCAAATGCGGGATGAACGCGCGGAGTGGTGGCGGAACTGAATATTCACGGGACAGGACTGATGTTCGTGATTCAGGCGCCTACATCTTCCTCTTCCTCGGAGTCTACTTTGTCTTCGTAGGAGTTCTCTACCACAAGACCGATCCCGACAGGCGGCGAGGTATCAGAGAAGTGAGTCGATGTGATATTGACAACCTATGTATCGGGCAGTCTCTCCGAAACTTTCAAACGCCTTCCATCACAGTTTATGAGGTATAACATGCGATCAGAAAACAACAACAAGCAAATAGAAACCAATGCAAATAAAAAAGGGTTACGTTTCGAAGACTCTCGAAGGCGTTCGAAAGGGTTTCGAGAAGATTGATTGACTGATCACTCCAAACGCACCTTCTAGGCGCAGGAGGAGTTCGATCGTATGGTGCGCAGCGGGTACTTCGATCGACCGGAAGACGAGTGGTGACACTGGTGACAGAAGGCACCAACACGCCTGTTCTGCGCTAGTCATCTGCATTTTTGTGTGTAATAAAGATATTGTAAAGTTTCATTCGTTGTTTTTGAGTAGTGTGATGCCAAGATGAACGACAGCCGCCAGAAAGTGGTCAGTGCGATAGAGTCACGGCAATTCACACTGAACAAAGAAGATTCGACGCGCGGCGCGTTCCGTCGAGGAATCATTTTCCTCAAATTGCCACGCACTCTCGCTCACTCTCGTTTCTTTTCCACCCTCGCACCGTCTGCCGTCTCTCTAATCGCGCGTTCTCTCGCGCACTCTCTGTCTCAATCAGTAGAATGAGTCTCGAAACGAAACCGCGCTAAAACCATTTGTCATCATGCCGCTTCTGTTTAGTTGTGAATTGCCGTGAGAGTGGATGCTGTTCGACTCTCGCGTACTGAGGTTGTTCAGAGAAGATGAGAAAATGATCGCCTACAATAATAATTATTATTTATTATCCGCAATAAACTCATAGCTTTACAATGAGATGCCAAGATGAACGACAGCCGCCAGAAAGTGGTCAGTGCGATAGTGCGGATGCTGTTCGACTCTCGCGTACTGAAGTTGTTCAGAGGAGATGAGAAAATGATCGCCTACAATAAGAATTATTATTTATTCTCCGCAATAAACTCATAGCTTTACAATGAGATGCCAAGATGAACGACAGCCGCCAGAAAGTGGTCAGTGCGATAGAGTGGATGCTGTTCGACTCTCGCGTACTGAGGTTGTTCAGAGGAGATGAGAAAATGACCGCCTACAATAATAATTATTATTTATTCTTCGCAATAAACTCATAGCTTTATAATGAGATGCCAAGATGAACGACAGCCGCCAGAAAGTGGTCAGTGCGATAGAGTGGATGCTGGTCGACTCTCGCGTACTGAGGTTGTTCAGAGGAGATGAGAAAATGATCGCCTACAATACTTAATAATTATTATTTATTCTCCGCAATAAACTCATAGCTTTACAAGGAGATGCCAAGATGAACGACAGCCGCCAGAAAGTGGTCAGAACGATAGAGTGGATGCTGTTCGACTCTCGCGTACTGAGGTTGTTCAGAGGAGATGAGAAAATGATCGCCTACAATAATAATTATTATTTATTCTCCGCAATAAACTCATAGCTTTACAATGAGATGCCAAGATGAACGACAGCCGCCAGAAAGTGGTCAGTGCGATAGAGTGGATGCTGTTCGACTCTCGCGTACTGAGGTTGTTCAGAGGAGATGAGAAAATGATCGCCTACAATACTTAATAATTATTATTTATTCTCCGCAATAAACTCATAGCTTTACAATGAGATGCCAAGATGAACGACAGCCGCCAGAAAGTGGTCAGTGCGATAGAGTGGATGCTGTTCGACTCTCGCGTACTGAGGTTGTTCAGAGAAGATGAGAAAATGATCGCCTACAATAATAATTATTATTTATTCTCCGCAATAAACTCATAGCTTTACAATGAGATGCCAAGATGAACGACAGCCGCCAGAAAGTGGTCAGTGCGATAGAGTGAATGCTGTTCGACTCTCGCGTACTGAGGTTGTTCAGATGAGATGAGAAAATGATCGCCTACAATAATAATTATTATTTATTCTCCGCAATAAACTCATAGCTTTACAATGAGATGCCAAGATGAACGACAGCCGCCAGAAAGTGGTCAGTGCGATGGAGTGGATGCTGAAGTCCCAGCACGAAATTAGTTTCTGGTGGAAAGAAAAGCCTTGAAACATTGTAAATACACATTTCTGTACACAAAGTGCTTATGATCGATTACGGGGCGCGGGCCCACTCGGGCCCACCCCGGGCCACAATTTTGCTGATCCATGTAGCGAGTAGTGTAGACTACAAACGTTTACCAATTAGGCTACAAACGTTCACCAATTGGACTACAAACGTTCACAAATTGGACTAAAAACGTTCACCAACCGGACTACAAACGTTCACCAATTGGACTAAAAACGTTCACCAATTGGACTACAAACGTTCACCAATTATACTACAAACGTTCACCAATAGGACTACAAACGTTCACCAATTGGACTACAAACGTTCACCAATTGGACTACAAACGTTCACCAATTGGACTACAAACGTTCACCAATTGGACTACAAACGTTCACCAATTGGACTACAAACGTTCACCAATTGGACTACAAACGTTCGCCAATTGGGCTACAAACGTTTACCAACTGGACTACAAACGTTCACCAATTGGACTACAAACGTTCACCAATTGGACTACAAACGTTCACCAATTGGACTACAAACGTTCACCAATTGGACTACAAACGTTCACCAATTGGACTACAAACGTTCACCAATTGGACTACAAACGTTCACCAATTGGACTACAAACGTTCACCAATTGGGCTACAAACGTTTACCAACTGGACTACAAACGTTCACCAATTGGACTACAAACGTTCACCAATTGGACTACAAACGTTCACCAATTGGACTACAAACGTTCACCAATTGGACTACAAACGTTCACCAATTGGACTACAAACGTTCACCAATTGGGCTACAAACGTTTACCAACTGGACTACAAACGTTCACCAATTGGACTACAAACGTTCACCAATTGGACTACAAACATTCACCAATTGGACTACAAACGTTCACCAATTGGACTACAAACGTTCACCAATTGGACTACAAACGTTCACCAATTGGACTACAAACGTTCACCAATTGGACTACAAACGTTCACCAATTGGACTACAAACGTTCACCAATTGGACTACAAACGTTCACCAATTGGACTAAAAACGTTCACCAACTGGACTACAAACGTTCACCAATTGGACTAAGTACAAACGTTCACCAATTGGACTACAAACGTTCACCAATTGGACTACAAACGTTCACCAATTGGACTACAAACGTTCACCAATTGGGCTACAAACGTTTACCAACTGGACTACAAACGTTCACCAATTGGACTACAAACGTTCACCAATTGGACTACAAACGTTCACCAATTGGACTACAAACGTTCACCAATTGGACTACAAACGTTCACCAATTGGACTACAAACGTTCACCAATTGGACTACAAACGTTCACCAATTGGACTACAAACGTTCACCAATTGGACTACAAACGTTCACCAATTGGACTACAAACGTTCACCAATTGGACTACAAACGTAAACGTTCACCAATTGGACTACAAACGTTCACCAATTGGACTAAAAACGTTCACCAACTGGACTACAAACGTTCACCAATTGGACTAAGTACAAACGTTCACCAATTGGACTACAAACGTTCACCAATTGGACTACAAATCATTGTAGGTGAACGTTTGTAGGCATTTGTAGTCCAGTTGGTGAACTTGATATCGCGCGGATCTGTGAAAGCTGTCAAAATTAAACATTACTTTATCGGTTTGTTTTTGTTAATGGAAATAGGATCAGAGAAACGTTTCAGTTATTCTGAAAATTCAAATACATAAAGAAGTTATAGCTAAAAATCTGCCATTGTCCCAGCACTGAAAAAGCTTCTGGTGTGAAGAGGAGCCTTGAAACATTGTAAATACACATATTAAATAAACTTTATTTTAAATTTTACTATAAACTAGTGCGAAGGCGCGCGGCAGCGCCCCGAAGCGCTAGTCTGTAACATTTATTCTCTTATTTCTCTACCAGCGCGCGGTCACGTGTCTTCTCTATTCCCACGTTATTCCCACGACCCCTGAACAATGTTGTGGGGCGGACGACACTAACTGGACTGGTACTCGATTTTGCTACTCTCTACGTCTACGGCATTGAGACTGGAGAGGAATCCTCGAAGACGATGACACTCTTGGAGACGCCTCTTCGTCTTCGCGATCGATCGCTGCTGAAGCCCGGAACTTTCGCCGCCGAAATCGAAACTTCCCCAGATGCCGCAAGCAGGGGATGACAAGCACCACCAACAACACGCACGCGTCTACGGAACAACCGAAATCCGTGTTGTTGGAACTCGCAGTAGGTATTGTATTACTTGTTTCACCGTCCCCCACCGTAATTTACGTAATCGATATTGTGTGCTACTTGATTCGAGATAAATAATATGATTATGATTATCTGTAACACTGTAACTGATTGTTTTTACTGGACTCGATCAAGTCGAGCAGTCTTCATGACTTATGAACCAACGACGTTTCTAGGATCTGCCTATCATAATTCTAAAGCTGAGGAGTAGAATTGACGACTGGAGAAGAGCCGTCACAAACACACGACACTTGTTCTTTTCTATCCCGCAAAGTCACAAACAGTGAAGTTGGACAGAACAAAACAAGGAGTATCACTAAAGCTGCGTAATCGAACAGTAAAACAAAGAATCAATAAGAAAAGAGAGAAAAAACTGGCTGTATTTACGCTCTCACTTGTTCATCTCGGTGATTTGCGCGCCACAGTCATACGCGCTCTCTCACGCTGCCGAGACAGTGTGTTCTGAATGAGGCAAGATTTCGCAATCGACTGTCGATAGATTGGGTCGGCCTTTTGGTCAAATGTGTTCAATTTTTTTGTATTCGTTGAATTACATTGCGCTAGTTTGGCGGAATCGGAAACTCTACAAAAGATCTAACTGCGTTGTTGGTTTCAGTTTGCAAAATGCCTGCTTTCGCACCCCTGATTTCCACCCTTTTGTGTGGCGCAGCGAGAGACTCGCATTTGCATATCCACGCGAGCGACGAGTCTCGCGAACCACATCATTTCGCATATGAGCCATGCTTATTTGCACATGTGTCTGATTAGCTTGAAGACACTGTCGACGTGTCTGGATAGGCTGGTTCTTCCGTCATTCGTCTCTCCTACGCGACAAGTGCGCTAGTGCCGTTCCTTCTTCTATACCCACTCGTATGGCTTGCTGCTGGCGAGCTCTGCCGACTACTCTCCATTGAGCGCCTGAACGGTGATCTATTCGGTTCTCGATCGATTCTCGATCGTTAACTGTCCGATTTCTCAACGGTCATTCAGATGTGTTCGGTCCCATGGAGACAACGGAGCCTACACCAACGAGTCAGACACTGTCGCACGTTGCAATTTCTCACGTTTGAAGAACACGAGGCTTTCACCGCGGTCAGTTGTCGGCGGTCCACCACATTAAGTTTCAAACAAGTGTATTTTTAGACCTTCCTCATTCTAGGTTTATTGCCCCATTGATGCGCTACTCCCCAAGTGCCGATGAAACGTACGGAATTTTATCCACTCATGTATTTTTTTCACGACGTGTATTGTTGTCATCGTGAAAAACGACAAAAGTGCGGTATTTTCTCCGCTCATTTTTCGCCGAGAAACTTCGAATTTAGTCTCAATCACAAGTGTCGGCGCACATATTCACAATATCTCCACAGGAAGCACACCACAAGGGGTGAAATGTTGTGTCATTGTGAGTTGTGTTTTGCTCATACCAAACAAGCATTGATTGTTTCCAGATGTCTCGCCGAATCGCTCAACAGCGGGTAGTGATCAAGTCGAACATCCTCAAATGAAAATATTCAGCCATCAGTTTTTCTTTGGAGTTTTACCAGCTACGATTAGCGAAGAGCTTTTGAGGGTGAGATTTTGTTGCGTTTAACAAAGCTGTCAAGATATTTTAGGGGACAAAGACTGGCACTTTTTTGTTTTCGTTGCGCCCTCGAAATGACCATTCTCTTTTTTTTTGAGTCATGTCGTTGGTGGATTTGTTTGTCACCGCGAACTGTACTGGTACATTACATCTGAAAAATACGCCACCAGACTACCCGAACCCGTCTATGCTCCAACTCTCGGCACTCTGTTACAAGAGGTTATACATGTTTCGTCGAGAAAAGTGATTAACTCATGAATAAGTGATTATTTCAAACGTTGCAGCTGAGTCTGACAATGAAACCTCTGAAACGCCATCCACTGTTTTTGAATGCCAACGAAAAAAAAATGTTTGGTGGACGACAGTTCGTTGTGGTCGAAGGGTCGAGAACCCCTGAACAACTCTATGCACAGATAAAAGTGAGTAGGATCATGATTATTATGGTGATAACATGACTTTTTGAGGATTTTATCTTGCTAAAAACTCTACCGAAAAACATAGCTATAGAGTTTTTCGGAATCCTGACCAATCCCATGAACTTTGCCACTGAGAACAAAACGACACTGCACGTGAGTATTACTTAGTGTTTTATCGAAAAGCAACGATATACATCTAATAATAATTACTTATTGTTAATATTATTTTCAGTATATAATAATAAATTAGACTAATAATTTGTTATTATATACATCTGATTTCAGAATTTTATTCAACTACATCCCGATTATTCGAAGCGCCATCTTTTCAAGGACCTATTAATCATCTGTCAAACCATTGTTGCGACCGGAGTGAGAATAACTTTACATTGGCTGATCGTGAATATTACAGATTATCTACATGTGAAGTAAACCTGTTCTGCGTCGTTTCCGCTGGAAGATCCTGGGTAGTCAAGATTCAAAGTTTCGGACTACTCCATCGTACACGAGAATCTCAAGCCATACACATTTCTACCAACCCCATTTTCTTTCCACCTGAAGTGGTTTCATACGTGAGTGATGTGTCTGCACTTTGTTTGCGTAGAAGCGCATTTAATCATCCCCGCCCCGAATTTAGGATTCTTTCACTTTCAATGAATCTTCGATGGTCTATTCGTTGGGAATTTTGTTTTATCACATAATTTTCGATTGTTTTCCACTTCAAGGAAAAACATCGAGGAGCAGAAAAAACAGGTGTGTCAAATGATTGATTGATTGATTGATTGATTGATTGATTGATTTGTCAAATAGGTTGTAATCAATTTATTTGATCATACGTAGATTGTTTCTGGACTCACGTATCCGCATCTTCTAGAAACAATGACTTTGAAGGTGAGATCGAAAATGATCGCATTGAATGTGAAACAAAAAGTACCCTTATGACGGATCAAAGAGGGCAACTATCAAAGACACGGCTAAGCTATTTTGAGAATCGGAATGCTTTTTAGAGAATGGGAAAAAAGCTATTTAGAGAATGGGAAGTGCCAACGCGCGGAAGCGGAAGACGAGGTAATCATTTACATATTGAATAATTCATCGTGAAACCCGTTTAGGAGGCGACCGGCGGCATCGAATCGATAAAAAGTCTTTTCAAGGTGAGGCGATCCCTTAAATTGTGGTCACAGTCTCTTCGAAACTCCCTTCGATACTGACTTCGTAACGCCTTCGAAAGGCGGCCGAACAGCGTGGAGCGAAGGCGTTTTGAAGGGGCTATTTCGAAGAGGCTGACCACACCTTCACAGCTTTTGCTATCTCATCGTTCTGCTTCAGGTCGTCTATGAGGATATGAACCTCTATTAGGATATACCTGACCCGGCAGCCAGCCAAGTAATGTATGAGAATGAAGTGTGATCGCCCGTCTACTACACTTACTATACTACACTTTCTGTCATACTACTCACTACACTTTTCGCACGCTACTCACTGTACAGTTTTCCCGTAGTTTCGATCTCCTTTTCCCTCTGCTCAATCGTTTCGTTCCACAGTCTCAGTCTGTTACATTAGTATTAGTGCAAATATAGAACAACAGTAGTATAATAATGCGGATCAGTGAATATTGTGATTTTTGTGGTGACATGATAAACTAGTTTTATGCGAACTTCGCGTGCTAATTGTTTTAGTGAGAGAGAAGGGGGAGATAAGAGAGAGAGGGGGGAGAGATAGAGAGAGAGGGAGATAGATAGTGAGAGAGAGGGAGAGAGAGAAATGTACCTGAAGTCGGAAGTGTGTAAATTCGTGCTCTCCAGTGCTGGTACAGCTATCCAGATTCACGTTTGCAAACACCTAAAAAAGAAAAAGGTCAGGGAGATGAGAGAGAAGAGAGAGAGAGAGAGAGAGAGAGAGAGAGAGAGTTGAGAGAGAGAGGGGAGAGAGAGAGGTTTTCCTTACCTGCGTAAATCCCAGTTGCCCTCCCTGCATCCTGGTGTACTTGCAAAGCGTCTCCAGCTGATAGTGAGTCACGTTCGGACCATTCAAACACTAAACACATGACTGAAATACAATCACGTATTTCTCTTTCTCTATCTCTTCTTCTTTTAAATATTTTCATTCTCAGGTATATATGCTCACTCGGGTATTTCCTCACACTGCGTGTACAGGCTACGCATGCGTGACGCAACAGAGCCCGATTCTGCGTACACTCCGAGTGTACGCAGAATCGGGAGCTACGCATGTGAGATGTGCGTGAGTCCCTCACGCATGTTATTGGTGCGTAGCCGTGATGATATTTCATTTACCTGGTCCGTTTTGGTTGTTGTTGTTGTTGTTGTTGTTGTTGTTGTTTTTTGCATTTTCAAAGCGATATTAAACAAACATTTTATCTCAGACATAAAAGTATATAACAATCAATATAACAGCACATAATTGTTGTATAACAGCACATAATAGTCTAGGTACACAAACTATTGCAAGAAATACAAATTAGTTCACAGCCACCACTCCGAGCCAGCCTTCGGATCCACGTTCGAAGTACTTGGCTTCGATGGTCCAGCCACGTCGCAGTCATAGTCCCTCTCGCGCTTCTTCTCGTCCACTTTCGTGCCAGTTCTGAAACAGACGACATTATTAAGTATTGGAATACAAAATCAAACAAAAACTACAATCCAGTTAACAAGGCTTGATTTTAAACAGTTACGAACGAAGAGTACACACTTCTTAGAAACGATCAGTGTACTCATTCAGATTTTTGTTATAAAATGCAAATCATTAACACGCCTGTTTTCGTCGTTTCCGGATGTTTCCAGTGGTGACGAATTCCCAATGCCTCTACAAAACAACCAGTTAAAAACAAATTAAACAGCGATTTGGCAACCTGATTGGTCTTCTTTTCTTCTGCTTCGGTTGATCCTTCGATGGATCATTTTCGCCGAATACAGCCGCATCGAATCTGAAACATGAATAAATATAAATATAAGTGGAGTACAATAAATTAAAAACACTCACAGACGGTGCTTCTTCGTTTCTTTGATGTGTTTCATCTTCTTCTTCGTAATTTTCTTCTGAACAGGGGACTTTGGCTGGATTGGTGTGAGTGCAGAATAGAGCGGCTTGGCAGTCTTGTAATAGTCCTTCATCTCTCCAGATTCCGCCTTGATTGGTCGGGGCTTCGTCTCATTGTTCCAGGCAAACAAGTCGCCTCCCTCCTCATCCTCCTCGTCCGATCCAGTGGAATCGTTTGAGCCGTCATCACTCTCCGCCACCGGCGCGACAGCCGTGTCCCTCGTAGCGGAAGCCCTCTCTGTCGCTCCCTTCTCGGCTGCTGTGGAGTTTTCGACTCGCGTTCTCTTCTCTATGGCATCCGCCCCTCCAGCAGGCCGACATTTACCCACTTAATATTTAAATAAATGCTTATGATAAATAGATAAGTAGACAATACTCACCCAGTTGTTGGTACTCTGCGGGAAACGCGAAGCCGTCTGCCAGTAAAAAGCCGATCACCCCCGACGGAATGTTTCTATAAAAATGTGTTTCTACTATGTACATGTAATAACATCATAATACTAGTTTTCCCAAACACTACCCACCCAATAACCGCCTCGGCCATCTTGGGCGGCTTCCTGTTCAGTCCACGCCTTAAAAAACTTGTTTTTTCATTATCACAAAAAAAAAACTAACACAGCAGTGTCAATGAGTAGGTTGATGGCAGCGCAGTTGAGAGGATCCGAATAGTCTTCCTTTACCACGAGGCAAATGAATTCTAAGGAAAACATATAAAAATGAACAAGTGTCACCCAATAAATGATGATAGTAAATACTCACTGACGAATCGGTTTTTCCAGTCGGAGTTCAGAGATGTTCTTTTGTTCTGCATTTTCTTTCCCGTCGTCGAGATAGAGAGAAACAGGAGTGACGGCAGAGATTTGGCGAACTACAATAATATGGCATACACAAAATCATAATACATCTCTCACCTTGACCATACAGTACTGTATGAGTTGCACAGCAGTATCTTCTCCTTTGCACGTCGCCGACTTGTACTTTCTCAAACACTCGAGTGCTTCGTTCCAGCAAAACTCTTGAATTTGGTAATTATAATAAAATAACGCGGGCGTAATAAGATATACGTACCATTGAACAAGCTCGTCTCCGGCGAGATGACCTTTTCCGTAGGCACCTCTGCAGTCATCAGATATGCCATACTGGCCAGTTCCGGTTTGGTGCCAGTGACAGATTACAGATTGCGCTTGCATAGCTTCTAGGCGCTCAATTCGTGCCAGTAGCTGAGCTCGCTGAAATCTCTCTCTCTCTCTCTCTCTCTCTCTCTCTCTCTCTCTCTCTCTCTCTCTCTCTCTCTCTCTCTCTCTCTCTCTCTCTCTCTCTCTCTCTCTCTCTCTCAATCACATAATGGGCAAATAACATATCCTTCTTATCGTTCCAGTCAAAAGATCCAGAGGGAAACAGTCGTCCGAAATCGTGTCTTCCTAGGGTGAGATTATCGGAAGAGTACGTGTCCTGAAAAGTTGAAATCAGAATTATATAATGATAATTTTGAGTAACTCACAAATACTGAAGATGGTGAGAGTTTCCCTTCTTGAATATCTTTCCGTATGGCTTTGCCAAGTTCGAATGGACTATAGAGAAAGTGAAAGTGTGATAAGAAAGAGATGGTGAACAACCCAGTTTCGGCTCCTACCACCTGACTGGATTGTTCGGACAGTCTCATACGAGGCGGAGCACTCATTATGTCCAACGAACTGGTCCATCTAAAAATGAAATTAAAACATATAAATATGATCAAAGATCAATGTATTCAGAACGGAGAATAACCGCTTTTACGAAGATATCACTTTTAATCGAATTATTCTTATGAACTCTTTATACGCACATATTCACATTTTTTCATACATATATTTATACAATATTCACTCCGGATACGGGAGGCGATTGGAGTTGACTAGATACTTAACATTTTTAAAAGATACTTCGAAATACTATCCGAGAATAGAATCGGATCGAATGAAAGAAACGGAGGGATCATTTCCAACCTTCTTCACAAAGTGAGTGTTGTATGATTTGACGAAGTCGACCATGTCAGAGTACTCTTCATCAACAGAGGGGTAAAGGCTGGTAAAAGGGTCTTTAACGTACACCTCTCGAACATTAACGACACATGTGTCACCCTTCAATGCAAAGAGTAGACAAACACCAAAACCAACAGATCCATCTTGTTTTATAAAAACTACGGTAGAAGCGTCGTTGACTGCGTTATCTCTCCAAACTCCCTTGGCAGTAAAAGGTAGACCGTCTTGCACAACTCGAGAACTGCAGTAAGTAAAAAATCAAAAAAAAACAAGCCATAAGTAACAACCAAAATAATACTCACACGAACATCGTGCACCCCTGTCGGATGAGAAAACGAGCAGCCGTGTCGATCTCTTGAGAAAAGCCATGTGAGGGTACTCGGTCGCTACACGCGATCTGTAACATTCAGATCACTATTGATGCACATATTTAAATATATAAATCAAAACCCTAAAAGAAAGAGAGTCACCTCACATCGACTGTTTACAGTGACACTGGGTCCGCTTATGATTCTGTCCAGTGAGGAGGCGCAAAGTGGAAAGCAGTTCGGCCAGATCTGTCTCGCCGCTATCCACTCGAAGTGAGACTTCTTCGGCCAGAGAAGAAAGCAGAGCATGGCTGAAATCACTCTCCCTCCCTCCCTCTTTCTCTCTTTGCCTCTCTCTCTCTCTCTCTCTCTCTCTCTCTCTCTCTCTCTTTCTCTTTCTCTCTCTCTCTCAACTCACGTTCTGAATACTTCGGATGCAAATCCGCGACATGTGTAATTGTTGATAGCGTATCTTGTCCACTTGTGCGCCCTCTCGTACCCCGCAGAGGAAGTTTCATAAGGGCTACCACGAGACAGTAGATCCTTAGCATAATGCTCGAAGAGAATCTGAAAAATTACATTATCTGTACATTCAGTACTACGAACAAACGCTTACATGAAACTTGATGGTCGCAACATCCCTAGAAGTCTGGTTGATCAACACCTCGTGGAGTCTCAACATGACAGATGACACATCCGTGCACACCTAAAAAGAACGATATACAGAAAAAAGTATTACATACCTTCTGTGTCATTTCGTAAGCGTACAGTTCTCTCACTGCAAGCGCCGTACACAGCAGAGAACACGTGAGATCGGCATCCCAACTCTCATTAACAGCTCCCAGGAATATAACCAGTAGAACACCCTACAAGAACAATAATACACACTCTTATTAACGACATACCTCTCGACTTTCATGTCCGGTGAGCTTCTCGGAAGAGAAGGGGTCAGAAGGCATCGGTCGGCCGTCCCCTGTCCGCCTGATTCCTTCGATCGCAGCACGCACGTTGTCCTTGAAGTTGTCTTCACACCGTAAGCACTCTGCTCGGAATCCCGTGGCGAAGCCTTCAATAGATCTGAGCTGATTGAGTTTTCTCAAAATACTACCTTTCGCCAGATCTTTGAGTACTCCATGGTCAATCACGTGAAGGGCGTCTCCGCACGTGAAGGAAACGTCAATATGGTTTTCCATAAATGACGGTCCTGAATATAAAAAAATATATCGAAAGAATTGGTAAAGAAGATAGCATAAATGGTTATTATGCCCATATTCAGAAAAATAATGTATTCAGAATTCAGAACAATCAATCACCAACCAGAGAATCCATTGACTGGCATTGCTGGTGTCGCAGCGTTAGAGTCGGCTCGAGGGCATCCGGGCGAGCCAGCCTGCAAAAAGTTTATTATTGCTATATTGATCACACACAAACACACACCTTTCTCTCCTGATATCCAGTTTCCGTGTACTTGACCTTCTTGTGCGTTCCCGCCTCATGCGTACCACGTTGTATACAGTATAAGCAACTGTGATACCCGTTAGACGGCAATAGGAACAAACTCCAAGCGGCCTGAAATAGCAAGTGTTAGTAGAACAATGAGAAAAATCTATGCACCTTGAGATCAAAACTACAGGACGCGAACGTCAGAGTAACTTCGTATTGATTTCCTTCGTGGGTGAGGAAAATGGGAGTTGTCTGCGTTGTTCTGATGAAACCAAATACGCGAGCGAGAGCGCGAGCCCTGCGCAATCACAATTAAATAAGGTTGAAAAATGTTCACACCATTTGCGGGAATCTGGTTCTTGGGGCGCAACGATTAGAGACGAGAGTATCACATTTTTTTGTTTGAATCTCTTGTTGTGTGCGATATCCTTAACAATCCAGTAGACAGGATAGGTATTTTGATACCTGAAAGTAATAAAAATTATTTAAAAAAAAAACATGATTATAGTCACCTCTGGAGACAGAAGTATTTGACTCCATCCGCGTTCATCTCTACTTGCAGTGTGAGACGCTTGTGTGCGAAATCCGCTTCTGTTTCCATCCCTAAACAAACTGTTAAAAAAAAACTCGCCTGATCGAAATTCTGCATAGTGCCTCAAGTCGCATCTGTCTTTACTGTCGTCTGTGTCTGGCACATCATCGGAATGTAGAGATGAATGAACTTCGAGAATATCCTGAATCACAATTTCCAAAAAAAAATGTCAACGAACACAAACCTCCATATTCGATCTGATCACACGCGAGAACTCCTCTCGAATATCTCCGCTAACGACCTGTATGGGAGATTTCTCGCGAATAGTCGGTCCACTTAAATAAGTACAAATTTGCACCGGTTATATCAATTACCTGTGATTATCGCAAGCTTGCGACGGGCACAAAGAAAGACTGTTTCTGACTGGTGTCATGCACAGCGTGCAGAAATAGTCAAAGGAACAGGGGCGTTTAGCGGAGGCCTTGGGTAACAGAAATTTTGAAATTCGCGCGAAATTGTCCCACGTTGCGGAACTTCATCTTGTACGTTTCAGACAAATTTGCAAACAGGAATCGAACTAGCGACCGCGAGAGTGGTAGCCCACTCTCTTATCCACTGCGCCACACCACTCCTTGTGTCAGCGCTCGCAGAGACCGTTTTCTTACCCGAGAGGGTGACAGAAGCGTGGGGAAGTGGATGAACTATCGATCGAGAAACGTGTGCATCGCAATATCACATGCCGCTGTTTTCGCGCCACCTTTTTTGCGGTTCGCGCCACTTTTCGCATTTGAACGTTCAGTTACCCAACACACTTGGGTAACTGACTGGGTAACGCAGTAACGGACTTGTATCGTTCAATTTTTGTATATCTTACATTTAAATGTGTCAGCTAACGGCCTGGGGGTCAAAATAATGCGCCACTGTTCCTTCAACTCGCATGTCAAGTCACTGACTAGCGAATCGAGAAAATCGATTTCTTCCTCTGCTGTGGCTCTCAAAGAATAATCGATAAATGAAAGAGAGAGAAAAAAAAACTTAGGTGAGACCACTGTGCGAAAGACGGTGAAAATCATGGTAGTCCTGTCTGATCTCATCACGCGTCGAACCACGCTTGACGTGTTTGACCAGAAGAGGCAGCAGCCGAGATGGAACTATCGACAGAATAGATCTTATTCTGAAACAATTAACTAGACTCATAATGTACAGTCATTAGGGGCGGCGCGCAGCGGCGCCCGTTTGTTTTGACCCGTGGCGCCCGCAACACGCCACTCCCAAGGCACACACGATTTATCTATTCTAATACAATATAATTAATTAGTGTGCGTTATTTGTTAGAATATCACTTTGTAAGACCTATGAGTATGATTCGTGAAACCAATATCGGTTGCGACATCCAAAACCGCCCTCTCTCGCTCTCTCCCGCTTTGCCACTAAACGTGTTTACGACGGCGGCGGCGGCGACGACGGTGTGCATCACGTAAGCTCCGCCCACTGCACTTTGCGCTCATTGGACACTCGGCTCTCTTGCGTGCGCACTCTGATTGGCCGACTTTCGCTCACCCACTCTCGTGTCGGCTCGCCGTCCAGGCCACCGCCCCAGTTTTGGCGCGAAAACTGTGGGAGGGGGGAGTATGCGAGCGGAGTGAGTGAGTGAGTGGGTAAGAGAGAGAGACGCGAAATAGCGCGTGTCAATGAGAAACTGGCTTTGGCAGGCGCGCGAGCGATTCGACCAAGCAGTGCGTTTCCATAATCAGGATACGTTTTCTAAAGTTTCGAATATTTATACATAACATGTTCGGCACATCAATCTGAAAAAAAATTTTCTTCGAAATTTGAGAAAAGGACATCCATTCTCTTTCGAAAAGTACACGAGTAAAGAGGAGTGGTTTGTTTTGATCTGATTCAACAAAAGCACATGCATAAAATCTCTTCGCAGCTGACTAAAATTTCAAAACAAACCTGCTCTTCCTGATCGATGAAAAGGCGAATATAGCATGCACTATAATCGTGTCACACAATTTGTTGCAAGTAACTTGTTGGGATTAACAGTATCCTGAATACCTGAACTCAACATGCTAACAAGAAAAATTAGAGTTTTAAAACATCGTTTGAAAGAGCAGGTTTGTTTTGAAATTTTAGTCAGCTGCGAAGAGATTTTATGCATGTGCTTTTGTTGAATCAGATCAAAACAAACCACTCCTCTTTACTCGTGTACTTTTCGAAAGAGAATTCATCCTACCCTTGTCTCACTCCTCCCATTGCAGGTTGGGGAAGAGGAAGAGCTGCCGCAGCGCCACTGACGAAAAAAAAAGAAACATTGCCGGAAAACACTTACCTAACGTGAGGTACGGCAACGGGGTTCGCGGGAGCGGGCTGGCCTTGATGTGCAGCTGGTGGAACAGCAACAGGGGGAAGTACGGGTTGAACCACGACGGCACCACTGTCAAGCACACTCATACATTGTTTGTTTGTTTTTCAATAAACACTCACGGAATGGGAGGCTGGTTTGCTGTCGGCACTCCCATCGGCCCGAGATTGATAGGAGTCTGTTGGCCGGCGACACCCGCAGCCCTGCGATTTCTTCCGAGAAGACGGCCAACCGCCCCGGATGGCATAGCGAATCTGGTATAGACAATTATACAGTTCAAACCAACAACATCACAACAACAACCGAACAATAACAACAACGACAAATGAAAAAAATACATATCTTCCGAAATAATTACATATCCTAATATTCTCTAGCTGACATAACTGTATCTCTTTTTGTCATTTGAATAGTGTACATGTTTATTCTCACGCATGTGGGATTTGCGTGAGGTCTGCCAGGCCATCGCGCACTCGCTTCACGCACTCCCGACAAGCGTAGCCTCTCCTCTCTCTCTCGCCCCCCGCGCGCGCTTGTCTCACACATTGGCCACATGCGTACGGTCGCCTCACGCACATTCCACATGCGTATCGCTCTCTATTCTTGTTCACGCAGTGTGAGGATTTACCCGTGCACGGATTCAAGTCCCACTAGGCATTCAAAAAAAATTTCGTTTTGAAACCCTTTTGACCGGGGGCTATGATCACTCTCTAACCATCCCAATGCCTCTCGTGAAAAGCGTGAGACTCACGAGCCTTTTATAACCACAGAGTACCCATCTCTACCTTTACGTTTACGTTTAAAATACAAAAATCGCAGCGAGCGTTCCATCCGGACGATACACCTGTGCAGAGAAGAGGAAGGCGGTTGCAGAGGTCGATACTCTCGTACAGTCCCATCGCAGCCAGTCCACCGATCACATCCGGCAGTATGCTGCTCGTGTAGCAAGCAATCTGCATCAGTTGGAGAACCATCTATTCAGCTTTTGATTACAGCCGGGATCAACAATGTGACAAGTCTACAATGAATGTACACATGAAATCAAAGTGCCATCAATTGCAGAACCATCGCGAGAAGTAAAAGGGGAAAGGGGTTACCCCGCGCGTCTTTGCCATGTCTCCACGTTCCAAACACAAAAAAGATGATGCGAGAGACACAAACGTCCATTATTTGCGTCTATCCATCACTATGACACGCAATACCAAACGCTGGGATGAAATCGAAAAATTATCGCTTTGAAATTTCATCTCAAAAATTAATTTATCCAATCAACAAAAACAACACACCGCAAATAGATAATCTCTACTATGTACAAAACAATCCTAACAAGCTAACGCGCATACTATCATACTAGCATACCAACTAATCACAGTACAATACAGTAATAATACTAAGTAGCATAGTAACTCGTTAGACACTACCATATCGCATACCAAAAACTGCACTACCGTAATCATACCGTACCGCTACCAGTTCTTCTGGAGGGGGCTCTCGATCTTGTATCCTCCGAGGTCGAGTACGTAGCGGCCCGAGTTGAGGAGGTTGGGGTTGAGGCGGACGAGGCCAAAGTAGTCGGACAAAGCGTCCAGCTCGAACCACGAGTGACGGGACAGCCTGTGTAGATGGCAAGTTTAGTTATCATAAGTCATTTATATTATATTTATGATTGACAAGATAAGAGACTGCCTGTAGATGCCAAGTTTACTTATTACAGTTTCAAAAAAAAAGTATGTTTCATTAATTTTTATGATGGCGAAGCAAAACACCTGACATATGTTTCACAACTATATTCAACCGCTCAAATATTGAATGCAACAATTTCGAAACCTTATCACAACACAATGTCCAACCAGTTATCATATCGCCAGCACTATTTCACCTTCATGATAGCAAAATCGTCACAATTCGCAGGAAATGTTCATGCAACAATACTCTGTGCCTACTTTCCAAAGCCCCTCGGAGTCTACTTGTCTGCCTTCGATTCTATCCACCAATCTCCGTTTCTCATACAGCAACAACTCGTATCCGTGCATCACAGAACGTGTACCACAATGCACCTCCTCTCCTTCCTCCCCTCCCACCTGCTGCATATAGTAGTTACTAGTTACCCATATTCCTTCTATCAACCCCTCCCCGAGTCTACTTGTCTGCCTCCGATATCCAATTCCCCCCCCCCCTCTACCTGCTAAAGATACGTATCCACCGTTTCTCATGCGGCAACAACCTCCGATTCCCTCCCCCCTCTCTCACCTGCTGCATATAGTCGTCGCCCATGCGAGTTCCACATCGGCATTCCTTAGTCCGACCGCGTAGCTGCGAGACGCCCGGGAGATCACCGCCACCATAACAAGGTTGTTCTCCAGAACCTGCAAGCACACAGTGTACTGTATTTTATAGTATGTATTTCATGATAGAATCTCCACAAAATTATTTTCAAAAGTCACGTATCTATTAAATACATTCGCGAAACATATAGATTCAAAATGAATACACTAATCAATCGCTTCTCCCTCTCTCTCCCTCCTCTCTCTCTCGCTCACTCTCCCTCTCTCACAACCTCCCTCCCTCTCTCTCTCCCCCTCAACCTCCCTTCCTCCCGTCCTCCCTCCATCTCCCCCCCCCCCCCCCGCCCACCTGCACGAGCCTCTCCAGACTGGCATAGTCTGCTTCGATGTTCTTTCCCTGTTCGGCGACCATCTTGGAGATCACCGTATCCACGCGAGACATCGAAAACTCCAGCTCCTGACACGCCAGCTGCAAAAAAAAAATCAATCGCCTGACACACTGCAATCAGAAAGAGGTGAGTCAAATCGAATCGAACGCAACTACACATTATCTTTCAAAAGTACTTCCAAGTAAAAGTAGTTGGTTTGTACCGTTGTCTCAGTTGAGCAAAAGGACTGACATGTTTTCAATGGAGACATGTGCCAACAGGCTCTCTCTCTCATACCAGTGCAAAGCGGCCATATTATAATGAACGCGTTTACGAAGTCATGCAGTTATTATCTAAAAGCACAACTTCTGTTGTAACATAACACGTCGAATAATGCTGAGAGCCTGTTTGCACATGTCTCCATTGAAAACATGTCAGTCCTTTTGCTCAACTGAGACAACGGTACAAACCAACTACTTTTACTTGGAAGTACTTTTGAAAGATAATATCTGTTCTTTTCTTAAGTTTTGTTTCACAAAATTACATTTTCATACACGTTCGCGATTCGCTGCGAGGATACCGACGCGCACCCGCTATTCGCCTATCTCTCTCTCTCTCACTCACACACAGAGGGGGCGGGGCGAAAGCGATTGTCCGACGCCCGCCCGCCCGAGCGCCCGCCCGCCCGAGCGACCGACACCAATCTCAATCCGCACTCGAATGCGGACTCTCCGTATCTCGCTTCAAATTCAATCAAACTCAATGCAACTTTCTATAACTCTATCGAATAGAGATGTGAATGCAATGTAACAGTGGAAATCACTTCAAAATGAGGAAAAGTGCTTCATCCGGGAAAAGTCGTTTTTGAGCATTCTAGCGCGCGGGGACATCCAGTACAAACGAGAGGGCGCTGGCGCGCCCTCTCTAATTGAGAGGTCAAACCACCGATAACTACTACACCTATGTTTCGCATGCGCAAAACATCATGAACACAACGCACTGCGATAATAGACAGAAGACTATAGTTCGGCATCCTGGAAAATTCATCACTTTGACTTCATCACTTCATCACATGTGATGAAGTGATGAAGTGATGAAGTGATGAAGTTTCAATTTTCGTTTTTTTAAACAAACTTTCTTTTAATTTGTAAAAAGTAATATTTTTGTAAACTTCCAATCGGCAACGGCAACAGAGGTCCGTTCGTTCGCTTACTCATAAACTACATCATACAGACCAGAAGTACAAGACGAAGATGAAGAGAATCTTACTTTAAAACTTGTAGGATGCAAATGATGATGTGCTACTATAGATTGCTACAACAAGATCGTTTTGTACCAACTGCGCCCTTGCCATACCAACGAAAGATGACGACGTATTGACGACGTCAGGTTACGTTGGTGGATAAGGGTTTCCTTGTGTCCGGCGCGTAATTATTCCAACAAATAGGTTCTCTCTCTCTCTCTCTACGACAACGCTAGTGTCAGTGCGTCCCTCAAGGGTGAGGATGAGGAACATGAAATAGGAAGAAGAAACTTCCCAGGAACATCGTCCTCTTCCTCTTTTATGTAAATCGACAAGATATCTTCCGCTTCTGCCATGTCCCTTTTCACGTCGTTATGGTTATCGCTATACTAAGCGCGCCACTAGCTCAGCATTTTCCGATCAAAAAATTATCGCGCTCTATCTACAGATAGAGCGCGATTATTTTTTTGCTCTATTGGCAATGGCTTCCCGCCGCGCCATCCCGCGGTGTTTCCATCAGCTGTTTTTGATTATTTCGAAATTCCTTTTGTTTGTATGTATTTGTTATAATTTGTTATATAATAGGCTCGCACTTAGCTCAGGTTTTCCTGTTGAAAACATTCTCGTGGAAGCTTGTACTGACGCGTCTATTCGAATCAGCTGTTTTTATTAACTGAATTTTTTTGTTGGTTCATATTTCGTATTCATGATCTATATTTGTCGCCTTCGTGTTTTATAATAGTTTTCATTGTGCTTACTTACAACCTACAGTTGTGATTGCGAAGTAGTGTGTTTCAGTTAGATCATGATGGAGCTGGCGCACCGCGCTGATCAAGCCGGTTTCGTTGCTCGGGTGTGTGGCGCCTGATTCTGGATGAGGTAAGGATTGCGATTATCGTATTTCATCTAGTTGGGTTTATTGTAGTATTCGTCATGGTTGTAGATGATGTCCGCACCGAGCCCGCGAGACGGGAAGACCGCGTGGCTGTGTCACCCGACAAACATCGCCGTCTCGCCTGCCCGTTCCCTACACTCTCCACCTCGCACATAAAAGGTTTTTAACTTCGCGGTTTTACTTTTTGTAAATGTATTCATAACAGTGGTGATTCAACAGTAATATGATGATAGCGATAGCCCTGAAACGTATTTGTTGCAGGTTTTCGTGGATGACAGCCCAGCAGCGCGTCTTCATCAAGGACTACTGACATCTCGGACATACACCCAACAACAATCAAATCGTCATATTCTATTGTAATCGCTTAATCGAAAAAAAATATGTTTGCGCTGGTTCATGTTTGTGTAACATCATGGGTATTCTTGGTTTATGGCATTACTTTTCTTAACGCTGATTCAATGATTGACTAGTCATGTGCATTGGTGATTATTGAATGAGTTTTGGTATAAACTCAAAACCAAAGATGTCATGGTTGTCGGGAGTGGCCGGCTGGCGCGCGCCTGTCTCTATTTCTCTGCCGTCTCTCGTCGTCTAACCTATTTCGTCGCGCTCGGCTCTCTTGCGCGAGAGAGCGAAACTGGTGGGCGAGCCTACTATATAGAGAAAAGCTCAAACTAGTAAAAAAACGATTAAAAGTTTACAAAAAAAAACAAGTTACAAATACAAATTATAAAAGTTAAAAAAAAAATTGAAAATTCATCACTTCATCACATGTGATGAAGTGATGAAGTGATGAATTTTCCAGGACACCCTATAGTTCTGTGCTCGCAATAAGTTGCGCGCGGTGGGATAGATCAGAGGAAGACGGAGAGAACAGCTCTCGGCAATAGCGCGCAAAACAAGAGAGGCAGACGGTTATGGCACCTTATTTCGAACTGCAAGCGAGGTAACTATCGCTCTGGCGCAGGCTGTAACTATGAGCGTACAACATGACAAGCAAGCAGAAACCCCTACTTTTCTCGACAACGACTCACGAATATCAATCCAAATGACGACTGTAGTACAGCTACAAATACAGTACCCTCTTACCACATACAGTACCTGCAGACTGGGATGTGCGTGTTCGGCGATGAAGTGCTTCAACTTGGGCGCGCGCAGGTCGTTGCCCGTCTGCTCGGCGCGGAAGATGCGCGACAGGGTGGAAGTGGCCCTGTCAATGAGGTGGGTGAGCACGGTCAAGTCATTTAAAGTCAAGACTGCGCGACAGGGTCAAGCTGGCCCTGTGAGCGAGTCGAATCGGTCATCGATAATTAGGTACGATAAGCAACTTACAGTGAGAGTGTCGATCATTTTTCATAGCGCGCCTTTTTTCGACGAGACTACACTACATGAGAGTTTCCACAAACCCTACAATCTACGTTTCATACACTGTACAAAAAGAAAGAAAATATCGAAGACAACAATAAGTGACATATTGTGTGTAACCCCTCATTCATCCACTTCCGCATTTCTCGCACAAATCACGTTTCCCACGCACAATGTACGCGAAATATAAAACACATCTAAAATAATAATTTTTAATAAATCTCACTTCTTCCTGGAATGCGCGGCCCAGGTGGAGAGGGTGGCGAGCGCCACGCGCTCCACAGTGTCCTCCTCGCCATTCTGTAATCGTCCTCACTCTCCTCCTTCTGATCTCTATCTCCCTCTCTCTCTCTTCCTCCCTCCCTCTCCCTCCCTCTCTCTCTCTTCCTCCCACCTCCCTCTCTCATCCTCCTCTTCCCCCACCCACCATGCTGAGTATGGTGCTGACGTCCCTGATGTGCTTCTCGAGCATCTGCCGTCCATCTGCCGCCCGGCTGCCGGCCACCTCCACCGAAGCTGACACGCAGCCGCGCAGAACCGAACGGGTCACGCGCTGACAAGAGGGGAGATTGTGGATTGTGGATTAAGGCGAGGTCAGACTTGATTATGTATCTAAAAGTCGCTTTATGACACAAAAAGACACTTTTCTGAGGGTCTTTATGAGGGTGGGAACGCGTTCTGAGATCTTTCTGAGGGTCTTTTGCCCGTATCTCAGACCGCAAGCGAGGTAGATCGAAAACTATCGCTCTGGCACAGACTATAGCAGTGTTTTCATAGATTTAAGACGCATCATTCTTTCTTTCCACTAATACACACCACATTCGAAGCGGCAAACGACCGGGTGTGGATAACGAATACTAACGTAGCCACACATTTTTCTTCTCCCTGTTCTGGTTGAAAAATGATAACATTACAGATTTCTGATCAAACTCAATATATGATTCATCTATGAATCGTAGTGAATGAATCGCAGAAACTGATTGATAATAAATGTGCTGTATGATTCATTTCGATGATCAGACATAATTCATCTGACCGTTTGACACGACTTGACCAAATGTATTCTGTAAATTTGAATTCCGTCGTATTGTCGTTAAAGAAACACTATATTTTATATTCGGGCAGCGTTGTTTGCTCTCTGACGAAAATTGGAGTGGGGATAACGGGAGCCACATGACTATTGAGAAATTGCGAGTTGTGCTTTCTCTAGTTAGTGTAGTTTCTCTGCGTGTTATCTCTAGTCGCGGCGAGAGAGCGCAGGCCGCGTGGAGGCAACCAGACAACGAGAGTGTTAGTCATGAATAAAAACAGCACAAGCCGGCCGTATAAAAGAGGCGAGGTAAGACGGGTGGACAATCCATTGTTTGGACCACCCATCTCTACACATACACATCTACGATGGGTAAGTGTCTCTCACTATCTATGATACCTCACTACTGCAATAGGTATTTATAATACTAGCGCCCAAATATCTCAACGATCTAATATACTACTCTCACCATCTATAGTACTAGTCAATAGTGAATACTGTAATCTTATATACAGTAATCTTAGTGAATACAGTACTCTTTTCAGACGGCGAGAAGAAGTGCTGCGGCGAGAAGAAGTGCTGCGAGACCAAGACGTGCAAGACGTGCGGCGGTCAGTTATATTTCTTATGAAAATTACCTATTTGCTGAGTCACACTAACTCTACCTATTACACATTCTTTGACAATTGACATATAAGTTGCAGGAAATATTCTATAAACAGCTCAACAGAGAACTGTAATCGCAATGGTGCATGCCATATCAAAATAATTATTTTGATACTATAAAACAGATAATTCACAATTTCAGAGACCTGCGAGAAGTGCAAGTGTGAAAAGTGCAACTGCTGAGCTCGCTCGGATTGGAATCTCTCTCATGTATCAATTGTACAAATAAACAAATTCGTATTCTAAAGGATCGTTGATTTTCTATATCCACAACAAATGTGTTTCAACATTTCGTAAAATGTGATAAGTGGAAACACCATTAATTTTCCTAACTTGCGCAGTAAGAGACTACCGACTACCGTCTACGGTATAGCGAACCTACTGTTTCTCTCTCCCTCCCCTCTCCTCACCTGCACGAGCGCGTTCACTGCACGAGCGCCTGCACGAACGCGTTCACCGAACCAACTACGGCACGACTACGGTATAACTACGGTACTATGGTATACCTGCACGAGTACCGTAGGTACGACTACCGTATACCCACCTGCACCAGTGCGTTCTCAATGTCGAGCACGACCGGCAGCTGCTCATCCATCAGACCGCCCAGGTAGAAGCACACCGACTCGAGGGCGTACAGCTGCAATGAGAGCTCTCTCTCTCTCGCCCTTTCTCTCTTTCCCCCTCTCTCTCTTTCTCTGCCCTCTCTCCTATCTCTATATATATCTATCTCCCTTCCTCCCTCTCTCTCTCTCTTTCTCTCCCCTCTCCCACTCTCTTTCCATACTTCCTCTCTCTCTCTCTCTCTCTCTCCCTTTTTCTCTCCCCTTCTCTTTCCATACTTCCTCTTTCTCCATCGCTCTTTCGCTCTCTCCTTGTTTCCCCTCCCTCTCCCATATCTCTCTCCCCCTCTCTCTATCGCTCCCTCTCCCCCCCCCTCTCTCTCTCTCTCTCTCTCTCTCTCTCTTCTCTCCCTCCTCCCTCTCTCTCTTTCTTTATCGCGCGCTCTCTCTCTCTCTTTCCATACTTCCTCTTCCTCATTCTCTATCGCTCTTTCTCTCTCTCTCTTCTCTCCCCCTCTCTCCTTGTTTCCCCCCTCCCTCTCTCCTATCTCTCTCTCCCTGTCTCCCTCCTGTCTCCCTCCTGTCTCTCCCTCTCCCCCTCTCTCTCTCTCTCTCTCTCTCCCTCTCTCCCTCTCTCTTCTCTCCCTCCCCACCTTCCTAGCCAGTGAACCCAGCGTGCGCTGAACGGCGGCGGAATCGCGAAGAAGGGAACCGTCCTAAAAGTATATATTTCAGACATGAATAAATGATATGCTATGTAATAATAATAATATATATAATATGTATAATAATATGTATAATATGTTTCGTTTATATTTAGAAAACGAAAATGAAATGAATGTGTAATACGAGATGTACCGATGTGAACGAAAAAAAGAAAAGAAAAACAATATAAATATGATTCAGTTCAAAAAATATTCACGTTGATGTTTGAGAAACCCAATCGGTGAGATGAGATGTGGTCATAGGTATAACAACAAGTCTGTATGAAAGACATTAAAAACAGTGGAAGTGGAAGCGCTTTGCGAAGCGAACCCAAAAAACAATTAAATCAAACCACGAGATCTACGTTTCACAAAACCATTCTCACATAATGAACATGAGCTGTACCCACAGACAACAACAACAACAACAACAACAACAACAACAACAACAACAACCCACCTGGTTGGTATCGGTCGTGTTGTGGGACACGTCGACGAGCTGATCGATGAGTCTTCTGGCAAAGCCCACTGTGGCCGCCGCGAGAGGGAGACGGCCAGAGGAGACCAGCTCGCCGCCAATCTGGCAGGGAGAGATGGAGAGGGAGGGAGAGGAGAAAGAAGAGAAGGAGAGATGGAGGGAGAGGGAGAGGGGGAGAAAGAGAGAGAAAAGGAGAGGAAGAGAGAGAGAGAGAGAGAGAGAGAGAGGGGGGGGGGAGAGAGGGAGAGAAGGAGAGAAGGAGAGATACAAACGTGCTCACCTCTGCTGCCTGTCCCTCTTCTCCCAGCAGCGACTCGGCCGGAAGCGCAAACGAGACACACAGATCACCGACTGAAAAGAAAACATTTTTAAAAAATTGTATAATACGTTTCAATTGCATGTAATACCATCAGACGGGACAATTCAACAATGTCGTGATGATACCTTCTCATTCTCATCCTCAAACACTCCAAAATCAATACTATTCGATAAACACAAACAGGACAAAAATGAGTACTGACTCTGCACAGCCTTCAGACCCAGCGTCTCCTGTCTGTTCCACTCCCACCGCGCCTCCTCGCCCAGCTGAGAGCGGTCGACGACGTACACCGACTCGACGCGCTGCTTCTGGAAGGGGACAGCTCTCCCCCTCCTTCTCTCTCTACTCTCTCCCCCTCCTTCTCTCTCTCTCCCTCTCTCTCCCCCTCCCTCCCCACCGTCATATGGTTGCTAGCGTGGGCGAACGCGATGAGTAGGTTGGGATTGGGCAGGGAGGCGACGCGGCACGTGCCCGACAGGAGGCCAGACTGCGAGGACGACGACGACCCGACCACCTCCAGGCCCGAGGCGACACTGAGGGATACGATAGGGGAAATATGGTAGGAATACAGTAATCAAAACTACCGTACCCGGCGCGCTGGCGAATGGCGACGGCGGGGCGGCACTTGCCCGATGCGAGAAGAGGGAGGTACTTCTCCTGAAAGCGTCTCTCTCTCTCCCCCCCCCCCCCTCTCTCTCTCTCTCTCTCTCTCTCTCTCTTATCATCCTCTGACACCCAGTCAAAAGCAATCAACAAGCTAACACTCGCTCACCTTCTGCTGCTCGGTTCCGTATAGCTGTATGAGCTGCGACGCGGCGTTCACCACCTGCATCGTCGAGAAGACGGACCAGTCGAGGGACAGCTCCTGCAAGGTATACGGTATAGTATACGATATAGTGTACGGTATAGTATACGATATAGTATACGGTATAGCGTATAGTGTACAGTATTTATCACATCAATTCCGAACAAAATGTTACCGTTCGTTATACAGTATTACCGTAACCGTACTCAACAGTATCCAAAAGAATCTCACCTGGCAGATCTGCAGCCTATCCTTGTGGTTACTACGAATTTCACATAAATGCGCCCGGGATACGGTATTACCGTGACCGTAACCATAAGAATCCTTACCTGGCAGATCTGCAGTCTGTCCTTGTGGTTCATGCCAAGGCCGCCGAATTCGGACGGGACAAACACGGCCGGCACGGTCGACTCCTGCAGGGTGGTCAGCACCTGAACGTGTTTTTGGTTTATGTGTTTGTTTACATGTTTGTTGTTCAGGACGGACACTCTTGCAACGTGCGGGTTCAAGGGATGTACATTATTCCTTGTCCGACTAGACGACGTTTCGACTTCTACGTACAATTTACAGGCAAGTACACAAATAACAAAAATGGAAACTAAAATCTAACTTCCTGCGTGAGCTCGCCGGCCGACTCCATAGCGTACGAGTCGACTGTAAACAGGTTTACATAGCCAACGGAAAGTAAATAATATTTATGAATTATATACTAACATCAATATGTAATGTCACACAATAAGGCAGCAACACAAAATAAAAAGAAAGAAAATCGGACATGAACACTCTGAACGCACCGGTGTGGATGAGGGCGTTACGCAGCACGTCCGTGTAGCCCTCGATGGTCCGCATGTCGTCCGAGTCTGTGTACTCCGGGTAGATCATAAAGTCCTACAAACAAACAAGTAAACAAGTAAACAAATAAACAAACAAGACCAACCTTCTCGAACTTGTTCATGGAGAGTCCGCGGGTGAGGGAGCGCTTCTCGATGGGCAGCTCGCCCTTGGAGAGCTCGCCGACCTGCAGCTTCTGCACCGCCGACGGGGCCGACTCGTTCAGTCGCACCGCGCTGCTCGACAGCCAGCGCGTCTGGCGAGACGCGGTCCGAGCGAGCGAACACACCCGGTGCATCTTATGAGAAATTGTATTGTTATGTCAAATACAAACTACATACAAAAATAGTTTAAAAAATACCACAAAAACAACAGACATAAATAAAATCCTACGAACTGTTGTTGACAAATAATTAATATTTTATGAATTGGTCCCATCGCGATTGAGTTTAGAATTTTTTGTGGTTCAAAATTTACATTTGATTCGTGTGAACGTGTCCAGAATGTGTTTTATCTGTTCCTTGATCTTCTTTCTTGTGACTCTGATCGCGGCTTGTACTCGCCCACCGTGTGCAGCGCCAACTTCCGCCATTGCAGGTCCAACCGACTAACCAAAGAAAGCGATGCTCGTGGTGCGGAATTGATTGAACAACAGCCCGTCCCTGCTAGGTGAGTTCTTCTTAGTTAATCTTTTTTCATATTGTTGGGTGTGGTGGAATGTTGCAAAGTGTGCGTTCTTTCCTGCGCGCCGGCTTATAAGGTTATGCCGTCATTCAACGAATCGCTGCTGCTGCTGCTGAGATATTATAATGATGTCCCTGGGGTGTTCAAAAGGGCGCAAGTATGCAAGGAGTTTAAAGATTCCCATATCCCAATCAGCCACTCACTAAGCTTCTTTGTTAATAGTCAACAAACAAACCGCCGTTGTTGAATGTATCTCAATTGACTGCGTGTGTCACACCACTCACTGGCATCTCGATGTGCTCAAATTGGCAAGGGAGAATGTTGTGAGCGGACTGTGTGGCACGGGGACACGAGACACTCCATCGCTCGCGCGCTCTCTCCGCTCTCGTCTCCCTGCATCAACCAGTATCTCTCTCCTTTCCGTCCCCCCCCCCCACTTGTTCCCTTCCCAGAGCCAATTCTCCCCCGCATCTTCAAACAATCCACAAGATGTCACCGCTGTTATTCCATCACTTGTTATATACGATGTTTTGTAGTCGACTGGTGATGAATCGCGATGTCCTAATCACTGACGTGTGATCGGACTTGATTGCTTGCTTCGCGTGCTGGAATCTGGTTCTGGACAGTGTTTCTGTCATGTTGTCGTCCGGAATCTGCATAGTCGAAAGGTCGTTGCTCGTCTTCTCGCCACATCGTCATCGCTCTCCTTTTCTCGTCATGCCGACTGACCGCACCCCATTACACATTCTCCATTACGACTGACTGTCTCTGTTTCCATTCTTCTTTCATTCCCGAAAACAGCGGCCGGAGCAATGTATACTGCTGCTCGTGGAATGAATCGCCTCTCCATCTTTCTCGCGCCTCGCCCACAGTCATCGATTCTCAAAACATCAAATGGCTATGTCTTCATTCTGTATTCATGACATGACACAATCAAAACGGCCCCATTGATTGCGCATCTTCCAAAGGTCCACCCTAGCATTTATCTTGTCTCGCGTCGAGAAATTGGTGTAAATGGTGTGGAACACCACGTTTCTGCGGAAGAGACCTTGATTTCAGCTTGCCTCTTCTCTATTTTGGCGCAATTGATTCGGTCAAGCGGTTAGTGTTTAGTGTTTCTCACAAACAATGTAATTGTCTTTCTCTCCACTTTCTCGCGTTTCTCTCTCGCTCTATCTATCACCCAAAGATTAGTTTATCGTTTCTTCTCTCGGCATCACGTAAGCCCGCGTGTGTTGATTATGTTTCGTCACCTCTCTAGAATCATTCGCACTATTCAACCGATTCTCGAATGAATGCATGAATGCGCCCCTAACACAGTGCTAATCGTGTTTTGATTGAAGCCTCGCCGTCTCGCTCGTACCTTGAGCGGATTCTGCTGCTTGTCTAATCTCGATGTGTCATTCTCATACTCACCTCCGAAATGTCATATGTATCACCCCCCTATACTAGGAAGTAGGAAGGTGTAATATCTACACGGGTTCCGTCTTATCGATGGTCTGCCATCTGTGCGAGACGGCGTCAGACTCGGAGAATGCACACACAATGTCTCGCCACACTCTCTGCTAGGATTGTTTATATGTGGGGGCATGGGCGGAGGCGTTGCCCGCTTCCGTCCGCTTATGCTAGCCGCGATTGCGTGGGCGTGTGGGCGAGTCGAGATTGGATTCCACAACATTGCAGGTGTAGCTGTGTTATTGTTGGCGTCAGACGCCCCTATCATCGACGAAGGGAGAGAGAGAGAGGAGACTAATCAGGCTACGGTACACAATATGGAGAACTGGCAGTCGGCACTGGCCGCCCTAGAGGAGGCGGACGGGTGCAATGTGAGTGATTGATTTATTGATTAATTGATCTGTTCAGTTGAAACGGTATGAATGATATTCTCAGTTTTTATAATGTTTCAGTTGCATTGTTTGCTGTTCGTATCGTGGTGTGATTTGACAACGGCATCTTGTATTATAGACAAAAATGTCAATGGCAAATTACATTTTATGTGAGAGAGGTGTGACAAGATAATTCAAAATATTATTCTTAGACCTCTGCCGTGACGGATTTGCGAGCGACATCGTGCGGGGAGCATCAATGGAATCCGGTATTTATTTATTTATAAAATACATTTCACATTTTCACTTTTATCGCTATCCTCAACAAGACATGCCTATCTCACTTCCATTTCTATTATGTTCTCAACTACAAGATTGCTACTTCCTGCTGGTACGTAGGTGTAATCGGGTAATAACGGAATTACAGTAAAGAATCTCAGGAGAGTTCTTATCCCAGTATCTTTGATCCGGCAGAGTGTATATTTTTACATATGTATCCCAGCGATTTATGTATAATCCCCAATGTCCCGGGGGCTACTGCCTGGTTAATCTAAGAATGGATATGTGATAATATTGATAATTGGAAATGTGTGATCTCTGTGACTGGGATTCTTTTAGATGTCTAAACAGTATTACTAGCAGTAAGGGATGTCTGATATTGCTGTATTTTATTGAATGTCGTCGACGTCGAGGAATTGTATATTGGGTTGGACATTCCTAGTTTTACTATTAATCATTGATGAAATAGCCAATTGCTTAAATGGCCTGATAACAGAGAACACAATTCAGCACTACGGTTTATAGGTGTCATATTAATAGCAAACATTTTTTTTTACCCATGAATAATAAACGCAACATGATATTTGCGTTTGCGATTGCAACTTGAAGAATAACAAGTGCAATGTAGGCAACGAACTTTCCCGTTTGTGGTGTGGTCTGGAAGGAATGTGGTTTGTTCTCCCAGGATACTGTCATATAAGAATAGAATGATTTCTAAAAAAACTGTTCAACTTTGCTGAGTGCATGGTAGACGACACATATACATATTGTTCTCGCAGGTGACGCACTCTCGCCCCATGTTCTGCAACTACTGCCGCGAGAAGCTGAGCGGTGTTCCCTGGCACGGAATGGCATGCGACAGTGGGTCGATCATTGATTTATTGGTTTTTTTTGTCTTTCCGTATGTACACCACTATTACTTTCTCATGTGGGTCCGTATTTAATAGGATGGTCTGAAACGTAGATGTTAGGGGGTACGATTTGTAGTTTAGGTAAATATATATTTTTAATAGTTTATAGGAGTTTCAGTGCATGAAGAAAATGTAAGGTCAAGCATGACATAATGAGATGATTACGAAAAAATGACGAGAGCTGTATGGATTATAAATAACAACGTTGACGTTTGCAGTCTGTCGTCAGAAAGCGCACAAGTGGTGATTACGGGTCAGTAGTGAGTAGTGATTCGTTTCTTTAATACCTATCGAATAACGTCTCTCCCCCCTTTGCAGTCTGTCGTCAGAAGGCGCACAAGCGCTGCATGCCCAAGGTGCGTTCTGCCTGTAAGTGGACCAGCGAGCACAGCGTGCCCGCACAGATGCAGTACATCACGCCTGATGTGAGTGCGGGGGTACTGTAGATGATGGGTTACTGTTTATGGATACTGTAGTCACTGTGTGTGTTACTGTCATATGTCATCGTTTTTTTAAGGTGTTTGGTGAATTGACGAGAATTTTGGTTCATGTTGTGGAAATATGTTTCGTGGAGGGGGGGGGGGGTAGCGGATATGTCATGGAACTTTAATTATTTGCACCATACGAAGACGAAGTACGTTATAAGAGTATAGTAGATAGTACGAAGACGAACATGGTTGGTAAAGTTTCTCTTCACGTCACATATCGATTGCCGTTGCAGAACTCTGTGATGGCGCACCAGTGGGTGGAGGGGAACCTGCCGATGGGCAGCAAGTGCACGGCGTGCGAGCGGGCATGTGGGAGTGTGCTCAAACTGCAGGTGGGAAGGGGGGAGAAGGCTAGAGGGCATAGTGTTTGGTTTTTTGTTTGATTATCAGCCTGATTCCGACATGTACATACACTGTTAGCGTGATGGTTTATCTGGTAGTTATACAATCACAGTGTTTGTTGTTGAGAGGATAGGTTGTGTAGTGTATAGACGTGGACAAGTGTATGTTTCATTCATTGAGTTGTTTACAGTTTGTATGATTTCTTTGAATAATTTCTTCTCGGTGATAGTTTACATGTTTTGGAGTACTTCGTGATGATAGTGATAGGTTTTTTTTTATTCTTGTAACTTGTAATATTGTTGTTTCAGGACTGGCGGTGTCTGTGGTGTGCGGTGTGCGCGCACGACGCGTGTCTGCAGGTGAGAGGGAGGGAGGGGAGAGAGAGAGAGAGAGAGTGGAAAGGATGGCTTGACGTCCACCTCCAGGTGGTTCCTCGCGTGTGTTCCCTCGGCCCGGCCAGTCTGTCCATCCTGCCGCCGCTCGCATTGAGGAGCATCAACGACAAGGTGAGAAGAGGAGAGGATGTGGTCTGTGTTCAGTCTCTTTGAAACAATGTCTTCAAAACACATGATTTCGTCGTGTTAGGCGGTTCGAAAGTAGTTGCAATGACGGGTTTGAAATGACTGACCATACTTTATGAATGTTTTAATTATGAGCGAAAAGATGCGTCGGTCCTTTTATATATAGATCTGGGTTTTTTTGAACGGTATAGTATCGTTTTGCCCGTTTTCATTGATGTGATGATGTTCCGAATAGTGAGATGTATGTGTTGAAACTTATTTTTGTTTGGTTTGAAGCCATACAGCAAAAATGTGTAGTGATATGCCGTAGTTGATTCGGTTCTAACTATTGAACTATTTCTATTCGTATTTCGAACTGCACGGATTTAGATTGGTGTGATACTGATAATGTGCAATAACAATTGTATGGTTTCAAATCACAGTTCACAGTATTGATTGAGTAGTGGTGTGTCTCCGTCACTGTAGTGGATCGGTTAAAACATATAGTAGACCGGCATTTGAGTTCCGCTCTTTTCAAGAAGATAAAAAATCGATGTTTTGCATTCTCTGCGGTACTTTTTATCTTGACATGCTACTGATTGAGTTATACAATTTACAATTATTCCAGTTGCATATCATCCACTTCTAAAATTGCAGGGCACTTTACTCGATACCTTTACCACTGTACCTGATTGCAGGGCCTGTCTGCGTGTGAACTGCTATATGTACATGCTATACGTTCATAAAAATCGATCCTGAATCCTGGATAAATATTTGATTTGATTTGATTTCCCTCCTCGCAGTGCGTGGCGTCTCTGCTCTTTACCGTACACCTCATACCTTTACCTGATTGCAGGGCGTGGCGTGTCTGCGGGTGGACGCGATGGGCGGGGAGTGCGGCGGCGGCTCGCCCCTCCTCGCACTCGTCAACAGCAAGTCGGGCGACAACCAGGGACAGAGGATGATCCGGAAGCTCAGGAGGTACGGGGGAAGGGAGTAGCTGCGGTTGACGTTGCATAGTTGCATTGGAACATTTGTGAGGGGGGGAGAGAGACGAGAGAAAGAGGGTGGACGGAGGGAGAGATTTTCTTTCCGTCTCGTCAACCCAGGAGGTACGGGGAGAGGAGTATGGAGATTTATCTGGAATAGTTGTATCTGAATTTGACTACACCATGTGTGTGAAAAGGAAGCATCTTTCAGGAAAGGGGAATGCTCTGATGCGGTTAATTTCGCATTGATGGATATGAGAGCATTCGAGGAAAGAAAGTGATTTCTTTTCAGACTGCTCAACCCGGTGCAAGTGTTTGATATCATCTCCAGCGGACCCGACTTTGGGTGAGTGTGGGTGGTGGTGGTGTTATGTTTCAGGTTGGGTAGGTATTGTTGGACGGAGATGTTTGAGCGATCGTTCTATAGATATAATCTATTTAGTTTAAACATTTTTATCTATATACAAAATACGATCAATGAAATGAATGCATAATTCAAATAGGTTGTGTATAATAGTACGTTAGTGATCACTTTCCAGTCTGACGTTCGTCTGAGCTGAGCATTTCCAGTCTGAGTATAACTTACTGCTTATACTAAGTTGCCTCCTTGCAGTCTGACGTTCATGGGCGAGCTGGACTCGTTCCGTGTGTTGGTGTGTGGCGGGGACGGCACTGTCGGCTGGGTGCTCGCCGCGTTCGACAGGCTAGGACTGCACAGCAAGGTCGGTCGTTTATCGTTATGTGTATGTTTGCCGTGTGTTTTATGTGGTTGTTTTGAACAGTTGAGTTTGGGTTTTCTTTCAATTTACTCGTGATAGCTTTTCAACGTAATGCTAATGACATGCATAATGAGTGTAATCTGGGTGAGTTGGATCAGCTCGGACTGCGCAGCAAGGTGGGCAAGGGCGAGTGGTAAGGGATGAACTGGAGATGCCGATCCCGGAGAGAGCTAGCATGAGTACTATATTCCATGAGCTGATGATCAGACAGGTGGAGGGCATGTATGCTTCACCTTATTTTGAAACCAATTGGATTTGCGCTTTTCTCAATTCTGACTCGGTATATCGGTGTATCAACGTAATTTTAAGTTGTATGTTTCACGTTGTTTTGGAACTAATTGGATCAGCATTTTTTTCTCAATTTAGTCATAATGAAATTTCATCAACGTACTGATGTCAGACCTAGTGTCGTAGAACTCTTAGATTTGAAGTTGTATGTTTCACGTTGTTTTTAACCCGTGTGATTAGCGTGGCTCTCAATACCGTGTCTGTATAAACAGAATCAAATATACCATTCAATCATCATCAATCCCTCCCTTGGAGAATTATCGGTCAAGAATCGTTTTCCGCCACTAACCTCGTCTGCCCAACTGTCTTTCCCCGGCGTTAGCCCATAAGATCTTGGCCCACTGTATGCTTCCACTCGAACTTGAACTTGAGATCAAAGGTAGTGAATACTCATACTCAATCTTCCCCCCGTTCAGTGTCAGCTCAATAAGCGGCAACATATAATCAGTTATATCAATCAATCAATATCAATCAATCCTCCCCCGTCTCCCGTTTCAGTGTCAACTCGCAGTAACATGTAATCAATTATATCAATCAATCAATATCAATACCCCCCCCCCCCCCGTTCCAGTGTCAACTCTCCGTGTTGCACCTGGGCACTGGCACTTTTCTCAATTTCTTTTCGATATATGGCAGTTTCTCGCATATCAACTTGATACATTGCAGTGTCAACTGGCCGTGCTTCCCCTCGGCACGGGCAACGACCTGGCGCGGGTGCTGGGCTGGGGCCACGCGTTCTACGACGACCACCAGCTGCCCAAGCTGGTCGCCACGTTCGAGAGGGCGCACACCAGGATGCTCGATAGGTGGGAGGGGCATTGTGGAATGGGGAGGGAGGGGGAGAAGGCCTGGGAGAAAGGGGTTGTGTATTGAGATCCGTCATTATATTTGAGAAGGCTCATACCAGGATGTTGGATAGGTGGGAGGGAGGGTGGGCATTGTGGGGTTCATAAGAAAATTGAGATTTGAGATTGAGGTTTGAATGGACTTTATTAGAACGGGTATGATTTATCCGCACCTGGATGTTGGATGTTGGATAGGTGGGTGTGTTGTGGGAGGGAGGATTGTGATTTGAGATTGAGAAGGCTTTTATCAGAATGTGAATGATTTATCCGTTTTAATATTTGCGATGGCGCACACCAGGATGTTCAATCAGGCGGATTGTGGAATTGGGATTTATGATTTATAGATAGGTTGGTCATGGTTGATATGTTGGGAGGGTAGGCGGTGGTATTGGTATGAAAATGCCACGTCGATTAGAGTGGATATGATTTGTTATTGTATTTGAGAAGGCTCATACGAGAATGCTGGATTTTATGGGCAAGGTGGGCGGGTTGTGGGTTGAGATTTTAACGAAGGCTCGATTAAAGCGGGTATGATTTCGCTGTTATGTTGATACGTAGTTGTCGAGAAATTTGATGCTGGCTCATTCTACTTGTTTCCAGATGGTCCGTGCTGGCTATGGAGGGCGCGCAGGCAGACGCGGTGATGGAACTGGAGAATGAGGTGGGGGGAGGGAGAGAGAGAAAGAGAGAGAGAGAGAGAGAGAGAGAGAGGGAGAGAGAGGGAGAGGGGGGCGAGGGCGAGCGATAAGCAGACTTGTATGTTGAAGGGAGAGGAATGGAGTGGATCGGATTTGGTTTCATTATAACCATTGTAGCCAGATTTAGCTAGGTCCATTTGTGAAACGTGGATTGGGTGGTTCTCCTAACCTTTTGGTAGAGGGAGAGGGAATATAACAGGTAATGTCGTTAGCGTATCTGTGACCAAATTAATGGAGAGTGAATGGGGGAGGAGAGTGGAGAGGACACGTTGAGACATGACGATTATCGAAAGACTATGGTGCAGGGAGAGAGATGTTCTGTTTAACTAATATGGTTCTTATGATGTTATGAATATTATAGGCATGGGTGCTGTATTGGTCAGTGGAGCAGATATTTGTCTAAGTCAATATGTGTCACGTGGATGATATGGTTCTACCTACTAACCCTCTGTCCCCCATCTGCAGGTCAGCGACCGCATCTCGGCCGTGATCCGCGCCGACACGGCGCCCGACATCATCGCCGCCGTCAAGTGGGTGCCGGGTGTTTGTTTGTTTGTTTGTTGTTTTAATTGTCTGCGAAACGCCTTCGAAACACGACCAAACAGCGTGTTTCGAAGGCGTTTTGTAGGGGCTGTTTCGAAGAGGCTGAACACACCTGAACTGTTTTGTTTCTAGGCGCCTATGCGAGACGGTGCGGGGTCTGGCGGAGCGTGTGTCGGCCACGTACGGTCAGGTGGAGGAGTGGGAGAGGGAGCAGGGCGCGCCCAACCAACAGCCATTGACTATGCAGTGAGTGATGATGGAGGAGGGGGGAGTGGTTGTATCACTCACTATGCAGTGAGTGAAGGAGAGGGGAGTGGCGGGGTGCAGTACTCTAACACTCTTGCATCATGCAGCGAGTGCGGGTGGAGGTAGTCAGCGATTAAAGGGAGTGTACCCTCTGATTTTCGAAGCAGTATTTTCACAGACTGTTCTGTAAGTTTGGGAGGTGATTGGTGATTATCACAAGTACATATTGAAAAAAATTTTGTTGTTGGTGATTGTTATTGTAGCGAAACATATTTGTCAGAGTTGTATTCTCACGATCATATTAAGTGTGAAGCAACACAGAAACAGAATCAGCTTGTGGCTGCGGCCGATAGCGCGTTGAACAATATAGGCAGACATTTCGCGCAGTTCAGAAGAGCAGAAGAGGTTCAGAAGACTTTGTTCTGGGTAGTTGGTGACTATTCGAAAAACAGTACGAATTGTAAATTACTTGCTAGTTCATCGTTATTGTTATATTCTGAAACGTATTAGCCCCTGTTCTAATTGTTATACTTGTTCAGATGCAAGACGCTGCAAAGTGTTTTTACCACGAAAACGAACACGTCGAAAACGTATTGCTCACATTTTTATCGGAACATACTCCTATTAATTTTGTGCATAAACTACGACTGCCTATAAGAATATCAAAATACACTAACTTTATTTTATCGTGTGGCACTGTGACAGTCGTAGTTTGTGTACGAAGTTTAGAGTGGTACATTCTCTTAAAGATCTCATCGATGTCTGTTCAGATGCAAGACCCTGCTGGGCAAGTTGGACAAGCTGATGAAGACACTGGCTGAGCAGGAGGATGTGGATGGGGAGGGAGGAGGAGGAGGAGGGAGCGAGGGAGGGGAGGAGGCGAGGGAGAGCGGCATCGGAGAGGGCACCGAGGAGGGCGGAGAGTGTACTGGTTAGTAGGGGAGAGAGACAGAGGGAGAGCGAAGGAGAGAGAGAGAGAGAGAGAGAGAGAGAGAGAGAGAGAGAGGTCGAGTGTCTCGGTTGCAGAGGAGGAGCGCGCCCGCCGCGACTCTATCATGGGCCGGGCGAACAGTCTGAAGAAGGCGCTCAAGGATATGATGGACGCGGCGGAGAAGAGCATCGACAAGCACAACAGGGAGAGGTGCGGGAGGTGGTCTGTCTCTCTCTGTCTCTATCTCTCTCTCTCTCTCTCTCTCGTAACCGCATTACGGTATTAGTACCGTATGTTATCACTATTACCGTATCCCTTGCAGCGCTGCGAACGCGAAGCGGGAGAAGTTTCGCAAGAAGCGCAGCAAGACGACCCCGTCGACGCTGGGGGTGAGGAAGGTGTGTGTGCTGTGGGGGATATTGATTGATTGATTGATTTGCGTTTTCATAACACTGCTGATGTGAGTGTGTGTGTAAACGGAGTGAGTTTGTGGACATTTCCCTACGATCGGATTGAGTTGTATTTTGTGTGTGGTTTTACTATTTGATATATTGTTTTGCGTTAGACAGAAGGATTGTTTGAGCTTGGAGCATTGTTGTAATAGTGGTCATAGTGAAACATATTTCGTATTAGGAATAGTTACAAGCCCTAAGCGTCTTCGAATTAGACTCGAATATGCTTCTTCAGCTTTTTGATTGGAGTGAAACATGGATTGTACGGCACGTGTGAAATTCAACCTGCGTTAGACTGAACGTATTCGAATATACCTCGTTCAGTTGGAAAGCCGGAAGACAGTGCGAAAATAGAACTATAAGTGCTTTACAATATGTAGAACTTACTTTGGAAGCAACCGAATTGCGCTTTACCATGCTTTATCCACTTTTAGTTGGTAGTGAGACGTAAATGCTACATGTGTAATAATATATGCCTAATACACATGGAATGTCATGTCTTAGGTGTCGTGCTCTAACCTCATAATCCATGTAACTTATACATATGTCTTAGATGTCGTGCTCGAAACATGTTCTTAAACTAACTTTGAAAGCAATGAAGCATATAGTCAGAAAAGTCCCCACATGCCACTCATCGTGTTTCGTCGTGCAGGAAAAGTTCCATTTCACCAAAAATTGTGCAAAAAAAATGCAATATGTGTGATATCACAACGAAAATGGGTACGGTAGCTTATAGCTGTGAACCATGCCAGGACCAGCTGACGGGAACAGCTGATTTTGTTTTATTTTCGTTTAGTTTTGTGTATGTTGCATTTATATTGTTTTTTAATACCAAATGATTCTGCGTTCGTGACGTGCCGCGTTTCATGAGTGTAGGCTTCGTTGTTTGTCTAAATTGCAATGAAATTGTCGCAATCTAATTTCGAAAACGAAACACTCTGGCAATGTCGCGCCTCGTATTTTGTATTTACTCGTGATCTTGTGACAGGCAAGTAATAACAGTTTCTTTATGTTTATAGTGATGACACTTCGGTTCGGTCCGTTGCAGTCCCACGGCGTCGCCAAGTTCGCGCGGCAGCCAGTTCAAGTAGGTTTCCAAATTGTTTCGTTGTTTGTTTTGTTTTAATAATGTAAATCCCAATTACTAATGCATGTTATTGAGTTTCTTAACAATGACCTTCTTCCAGGATGCATGTTGGTCGGTGCGCAACGAGTTCGTGTGCGCTATCGACGCCAGTTCGGCCCAACTGGTTGAGCGCGGACAGAAGTTCCGTCCGAGTGGCGACAGCTTTATGATCAGGTAAGGAGACTGTTAATAGAGATATCGAATCGTTATAAATGTGTATGTATGTTATGTATGTCGGTTGCAGAAGTCGTCCATGCCGAACTCGCCCCTCAGCCAGAGCACCACCGACATGTGCCGCCCCACGCCCCACCCTACCACATGACCATAGAAAGGTATGTGGTCACGTTATGTGTTCATCGTACTCACCAAGTTGCCTATTTACCTCCCCTTTGATATACACTGCACCAACACATCATGCAGTATTACGGTAGCTGCCTATTTTAAAACCTATTCGTTGCAGGTGCTGTCAGATGTACGCGCTTTTCGGCCTGCCAGATGCTCCAGCGACTTGGACACAAGTACCGCGACTTCGATCAACATTGTTTGTCCTTCAACATGTTTGTTGTATATATATATATATATATATATATATATTCGTTTCAATTGCAATTAATAAACACTCGTTTTTGCCCGAGGGAGTGTGTATTGTCATGCATTGTAGGTTATGTTATAGTATTTTGAATTCTTTGTTTGGTTTTTCTGAGTGTACTACCAAACTAAAGTATCGATCCAACTGCGTTTGCATTTTCTATATCGCCATCTTCTCACCGATTTCACGTGTGCGCGGTATTCAAGAGATATATATTTGGTGCATTCGCAGAGAGTGCAACCGGCTGCGTAGTGCAGTGGCAACGCAGTTGTCTCTGAATACTGCGTCCACTCATGCTCCCGCGGGTTCGAGTCCCGTGGTGGGAAGAGATTTTGCTCACCGTAAAATGTCATGAGATTTGTAAAGAAAAATCCGCAAGCAAGTGGGTGATGACAGTAAGCCCCGCCCATTGCCTGCGAATCATACATTTCGCCGTCGGCGGAGTGGCATGTGGGATCCAAGTCGACTATAAACATACATGATACATGAAATAAAATGTTTGCAGGTGTCGTGCTCGAACCTGTCCTCATCGTCTGCCGCCTCCCCACCCGCCAGTCCCTCGCATTCGAGAGGGGGAGCATCGACTGTGGACAGGGAGGAGAGCAGTGGAGGGGGAGGAGGAGGAGGAGGGGAGGCGAGGAGGGACTCGCGACTCGCGGTCGACTGGCCGAGTCAGAGCAGCGGGTGTGGTGAGTGGGGGAGGGGAGAGGGGGAGGTAGAGAGAAAGGGGGAGGGAGAGAGGGGGAGGAAGAGGGAGAGAGAGAGGGGGGAAGGGAGTGAGGGGAGAGAGGGAGGGGGGAGGAGAGGAGGAGGAAGGAGGGGAGGGAGAGAGGAAGGGAGAGAGAGAGGAGAGATAGAGAGAGATGTCGTGTTCAGGCGCGTCGCCTGCTCTCTCTTCGCCCATGGAGCCCGTGCACATTGCCGTCAACGAAGAGATGATCGGACCACTGTGAGTATTGATTGATATAGATTGATTAATTGGAGTATTGATTGATGTGATATATGATGGATAGTGAAATCTTAGGATGAATTTTCCTTGTGAGAAAAAACGAGACACGCAGATTATCTTTCGTGTATTGTGATTGCGTATTACTTTCGGATGAATCATACTTTTCGAGTTAACTGTTAATATTTTTTCCAGTGCAATTGGCATCCAGCCGCCGACGCCGGGAGAGAGGTCGCGGGAGAAGACACAGGAGGTGGAGGAGATGGTGGGGAGAGAGAAAGGGAAAGAGAGATAGGGAAAGAGAGATAGGGAGGAGGGAGAGAGAGAGAGATAGGGAGGAGGGGGAGAAAGAGAGGAAGGGGGAGAGAGAGGGTGCAGAGAGAGAGAGAGAGAGTCCTTGTTGCAGACTAGCCGCTCCGTCTCGCAGGCTCCGTCGGAGAAGCTTGAGTGTGAGGGTGGTCGGTCTCCGGATCTGTCCGGGCTGGACCCTCCGATAGCGGTGCTGGCCCGCGCGGAGACTGTGGATGAGATGAGCGAGGGAGGGGGAGGAGGAGGAGGGAGGGAAGAGAGTGGTGGAGGCAGCCGGACGAGTGACACGCAGTCTGTGGCCACGACCGGGCAGGTGGGTATTGATGTTGTGTTCATGTATTGTCTCTTTGCCCTTTTGTAATACGTATTAGAAAAAGTGACATTGATTGAACAGTGTATTCTAAACTGTATTGAACAGGGCATTCGCATTAGTGCGTTTATCTAGTGTTTGCTTGGGGTTGTTGTGAAACGTAGATGGTATTTGTTGTGTTTGGACGAGGTATATGAATGATGAGAAAAGTTGTACATATCACAGTTGTTGTTTTTTTAAGCCTTTGATAGGACTACAATTGGATGTGTACATGAAATATGATATGTTAATATTGGCTTGAAACATACTTTATTTGCTATTGTTGACCATTGTTATTCACAGTACTCTCTGCCCTATTGTTTATTTCCGATTGTTCATGTTCCGCTCACAGGACTCGCTGCTCGATCGCCCTGCCATCTCCCTGGTCGCTCTGTTCAAGCCGACAAGCGAGAGCCAGCTGCTACTGGGCAGCAAGGGTGGAGGAGGTGGAGGAGGAGGGAGGGGAGCGGCCCCGCTGCCGCCGGACATCAAGACGAGCCACTCGGATAGTAGTATATATGGTGGGTCGTGGAAAGGAGAATCATTTCGTTTACTTTTACTGAATGACACACTGTTCATATCGAGCCACTAGGATAACAGTGTTCATCGTGGGTGATTCGTTTTTTCTGAGTTCAGCGTGCTAAAATTGTTTTAAAATGCAGATAAGTTGTAATGGTTTGACGGTGAAGCGTATTGTTGCTGTTGTGAATATTATATATGAATTGATCTTGATGTTGGAGTACGCTGATTTTCTATTTCATTATGAGATTGGGTTTTGCACGCTTAACGGAAACCTTGGGACCATTGTCTTTAATTGCATCCAAGTCGTAATGGTTTGACGGTGAAGCGTATAGTTGTTGGTAGCACAAATGCGTTGTGAATGTTGTATGATTAGATGTTTCTGTTTGAGAGCGCGGATTGCGGACCACGTCTTGAATCGGGAGGATACCTGTCCATGTACCTTTATTTCAGAGCATACCTGTACCTTACCTACCTTACCAGATACTTGTACCTTTACCTTTCAGAGCACGCGGACCACATGCCGGTCTCTCTGCGGCGGGAGCGCGAGTTGACGTGGAAGCAGCGGGAGAGGGAGCGGGAGAGGAGGCGACAGGAGGCGGTCGCCATGGCGGAGGCGGGCAAGAGACAGCATCCTGTGATCAATCGGTGGGTGGGGGGGGGGGGTTGCTTGGTGGTATGGTATGCAAATGTGCTATGGAAGCAAAGGGGCTATGATAATCAATCTGTGAGGGAGGGGTAGGAGATTGAGGATTGAGGAGAGGTATTGGGAGTGGGAGCTTGTGGCGGGGATTGTGTTGTGTTTGGTCAGCAGAATATGGAAGCGATTTCATCCTGTCAACCTGTCATGAATTGGTGGGTGGGGGTTGTTTCAATCAATCAATCAATCAATCATTTATCCAGAATCGCTATAAATAGTTTATTACCGCGTTGAGTACTTAGCGAGTGCATCATAGAAAAAATAACAGTGCTTACGGTAGGATAGTAAAAGTGGGAAAAAAGAAGAAACATTCGAAGAGTAGACAAAAATAGATAAAATAAAAATAAGCAAACTACAAATGTCGAATTTTAGACATAGGATGCAAATGGGGATTGTCTACTAAGTGGGATTTCACGTTACTGGTTTTCGCAGATTCAACAATATCAGATGGAAGTGAGTTCCATACTCCATAAACCCTCTGAAAAAACGCGCTGCTCCGCAGAAACGAGTCATATGACGGCAAAAGACGATATTTATGAGATGTGCGCGACCGAGTTGGGACTAGTGTAAAAAGACCAGAATAATTAAGAGAGGTTGCTTTAGTGATAACCTTGTGTATGTACGCTACGTCATTTATAAAGCGGCGTTGTTCAGAGTTTGAAGGCCAAGAAGCTGGAGGCGTTGGGGATAGGTGAGCGAGAACAAGCCAGCGCGACGACATATTCGGCGCGTATAGTATATCCTGACTATACAGCAAGTGCATACGGTACACCACAAGGGCTAAGCGCTGGGAGAAACACAGTTTAGCAACGGGGATGGTAGGGTCGAAAGTCGATATTAGATCGATATTCAGTCGATAATCATTCGATTTCCTTTCCATAATCCATTAGAATTAGATACCATTATAGACGATAGTGGGGCTCCGGGTGTTCCTTTCCTTCCATTATAATCCACAATAGTGTACCTCCACGGGCTAGGAAGACAGGGGTTGTTTGGTGGTATGCAAAGGGGCTATTGAAGCAAAGGGAATGTGGTCATCAATGGGTGGGTAGTGGTAGGAAATTGAGTATTGAGGAAAGGTATGGAAATGGAAGCTTTTTGGTGAGGGAGGGGTTGTCAGTTGTCCTTTGTTTGGTTTGCAGAGTATGGAAGCGATTTACATCCTGTCATGAATCGGAGGGTAGGATAGGGTTTGAGAATCAAGGATAATATGAGTTAATTGCGGGCAAGAGACAGTATCCTGTGATCAACCGGTGAGTAGATGTGAAGAATGGTATAGCATGTGCGGGTTGACAAAATGGTGGAATTGTTTCTCGCAGCTGGTTGTGGTCTTGTAATGCGAGCATGAAACCTAGTTGGTATTTGGTATTTTTTCTGCCCGCAATGGTGTCGGGAGTCGGAAACAGATTCACCGAAGAACTGTTGGATGTTTGCATTGTGCAGTTATTGGGTTCACAAACACGAAGAATGTTTGTTAGAATTAGGTATCGAGTTTTTTTTTAATGGGTTGTGAAACGTACTAATGATGTATTCACTGTTACTATCGCGTTTCAGCGGTAGACGGTAGTGATGTAGGTACTTAATGTTACTATCATGTTTCAGCGGCAGTAATCTAATGTAGTATTAATGTAATAGATGTGTTCTCTTGCAGCGGTTTTCTGGTGGGCTTGTGTAACAATATGCTAAACATAGTAGCGCTATATTTACCGTCACTATTGTTCTTTCCAGCGGTCTGATCGTATTGTCAGCGGTAGACGGTAGTAATGTAGGTACTTACAGTTACTCTCTTTCTCTTGCAGCGGCCTGCTTGTGTCCTCTGGAGTGAGTGGCGGCTCGCTGATCGCCGAGCTGTTGCTGCTCAATGCGAGGGTGCTCGGGGCGGCGGGGCGGCTGGATGGGGACGGAGAGGGGGCAGAGGGAGCAGGAGGGTGAGTGGGGGGAGTGAGAGAGGGAGAGGGGGGAGGAGGGTGAGTGGGGGTACTAGTGGGTTAGGAGAGTGGTAGACTGACGATGAAGTGAATGTGAATGGTTAGAGACGGAGATGGTGATGGAGTGGTAAAAGGAGGGTGAGTGAAGGGGAGGAAGAATGGGGAGATAAAAGCTGTTATGCGGGAAGAGGAGTAGGGTGGATAAGAGGGGGAGGAGGGGGAGTGATATACTGACAAGAGACTTGTGAGAGAGAAACGAATTGCGTGGAAGTAAGTATAGTTCTATGCTCGCAATAAGTTGCGCGCGGTGGGGTAGATCAGAGGAAGACGGAGAGTCAGCTCTCGGCAATAGCGCGCAAAACAAGAGAGACAGACGGTTATGGTACCGTATTTCGAACTGCAAGCGAGGTAGATCGAAAACTATCGCTCTGGCGCAAAGTATAAGTGGAGTGGGTTAATGCGGGTTAATGGCACGAATAGTTGTTCTTTTCGTCGTCGTTGCTGATGATTGAGTGAGTGAGAGACTGGCGAGATTATGTTTTTGCAGGAACGTATTTGTTTGAGTTTTGTTGATTGGGCGTGTGATGAAGTGTATTCTTTTCAGTGTGGGTCAGTACAAGGAGCTGAAGGTGATGAACAACTACTTTGGCATCGGACTGGACGCCAAGATCGCCCTCGACTTCCACAACAAGCGCGAGGAGTCGGACAAGGTGAGGGGGAGGGGGGTGTTGGTGTTGTTGTTGTTTATTTTTGATGGTTCTTTTCCATCGATTCGAAGGAGCTGCGTAATCTCATCAAGTGTAATCATTGCTGGTGGATAGAGGGGGAGTAGTCACTTTTTATTAAAATGACATGTTGTTTGTTTTGAAGACATCTCTTTTGAAGCCACATAGCCCTTTTGACTTGACATGACTTGAATCCATCTCTCCAAAATGTACTATATATAGGTACCGTACATTATGTGTATTTCAGACGCGTTCCCGCTCCAAGTTGTTTCTGTGGTACGGTATGCTTGGCGGCAAGGAGCTGATGCACAGGACGTACCGGAACCTCGACCAGCGGATACGGCTGGAGTGGTGAGGGTGGAGGGGGGGGGGGGGGTTGGACAGTGTGATGGGCTGGCTTGATTGAACTGGTTGAAATTACGTTTCACAGTGTGGTTTTTTGTGGATGAGTGTTGTGTGGTACGGCTAGAGTAGGGCTGGAGTGGTGAGAGGGCTGGAACCCCAGGACTGGGGTTGGACAGTGTTGTGTGCTGTATGTTGTTGTATGTTGTATGTTGTATACTGTATGCTGTTGAGTATTGTATGTGGGTCTAGGCTGGCTGGGCCGAGTGTGAGCACAGGAGGCAGATGGTGTATTGAGGTGGTGTTGAATTTGGCCATGTTTGGTATGGCTCTCGACAATGGATAGTGGAAAGTGGGCTTATGAGTTTTGATTTTGTTATTAGTTTGTGTTGAGATTACGTTCCACTGTATGGTGTTGTATGGATGAGGGTTGTGTCGGTCAATGGAATGTTGTAAGTTGACAGAGTTCATCAAAGTTTCCAATAGTAACTTTCAGCGACGGCGTGGCAATCGAGCTGCCATCCCTGCAGGGCATCGTCATCCTCAACATTCCCAGCTATTCCGGAGGGGCCAACTTCTGGGGCACTGGTGAGGGGAGGGAGAGAGGGGGGAGGGAGGGAGAGAGAGGGGAGGGGAGGGAGAGAGACGGGAGGGGAGGGAGAGAGAGAGTAGAAGAGAGAGAGAGAGAGAGAGATCTTTCGCTTTTCAGCCAAGGACGACACGTTTTCGGCGCAATCGTTTGACGACAAAGTCTTGGAGGTGCGTTTTAATTTTTGCAATTTGCCAACAGTGGAATTATTTTGATCAACCAATGCGCGTTTATGAAACATGCGCGAAACATATTCTGTTGGATATGCTTGACTGTATTTTAGAAAAAAATAACCGACGCATCCAACATTTATGAAAGTATGACTTATGACGGGGTCGAGTATATGTACAGACAGACATGTGGTGGAGTAGTATGAGACTGTAGTATGAAGACGCGAGTGCCTTGCTGGCAGCTGCAGTGGAGGGGGGGAAAGAGGGGGGTAGGAGTGGAGCGCCAAGTTCGTCCTCTCTGGCAGCCACGGCGATACTGGGCACTGGGGGCTAGAAGTTGGGCACTGGGGCAGTTGTGTTCAGCACCCGCAAGGAGGAGGAGGTGGGGGAGGGCAGGCGGACGCGCTGTAAACGGAAGATGTGGGTAAGAGGGAGCACCACTAGACTAGTGATTGCCTTGCAACGCTATGGTTGCTATTTTTGGTATCCATTTTGAAATGATTGTCTCACCATCCGCACCCGCCGGCCGCCGCTCCTCCTCCGAAGAAGTCGAGGCAGGCATGAGCGGAGCTGACCAGAACGACGAGAGCGAGGAGGACGGGGGAGGAGAAGAGGGAGAGGGAGAAGTACATGGCTGGATGGAGTGGAGGAGGAGGAGGAGGAGAGGATGCGAGGGGCGAGCGGTTTATGTACGCGCCTGCCAGCCTGGACTGGACTCGTTTAGGGAGCTTGAGCTTTGATCAGTCAGTGATTGGAATAGGTCTGCTGGTGTTATGGCCGTGCGAGTGGAGTGTGTGATTCACCCGCGGGTTTTCGGGTTTGGAGCAAAGTGCGCGGAGGAGGAGGAGAAGGTTTTTCGGCCTGTGATAGGCCCGGTGCCGCGGACAGAAGGTTATGTGATGGTAATGGTGTACGGTGTGACTCGAGCTGGAATAGCTTACGAATAGTGCAATAGATGTTTCTAGTGTGATAATTAGCCTATTGCCCATTTCTAGCGTGTGTTGTTTTTGTACTTGTCATAAAACATAGAAGTAGCGGGATGCTCACACGTTAGAGAAAAGTGACGCAAGACACGTTGAGTTTGTATCTCATATTTATAATCATCGTTTATAAACTTATAATCATCTTCGTATTGACACACATGACACAGTTCATACTTTATTCCCTACAATTCATCCCTCTCCAGGTAGTGGCCCTGTTCGGTGTGATGCACGTGGCGTCGTCGCGGGTGCCGAACGCGGTCCGACTCCAGAACCACCGCATAGCACAGTGCCGGCATGTGAGGATCACTATCAGAGGCGACGAGCCCATTCCCGTGCAGGTGCGGTGATTTTGAGTATACGACATGTTTCACCGTTTGTGGATACTTAGTTAGCGAGATGTGATGGTGGGTAATGTAGAATACGAATTGTATCAAGTTGGTGAGACGGTGTGTTGGGATGTTGATTGTTGTTAGTGTTTTTTTTCTATACCTTGGACTATGTGTTTCACGACATGAGGATAGTTGGCGAAATGTTATGGTGGCTAATTCGTAGTTACTTGAAACTTGAGCGATTATTTTCCGTTGACAGGTTGACTATTTTCCATACTTGTCATCTGATATGTGTTTCTCGACTTGCGGATAACATACCACAATGTGATAAAGAATAAGGATAATACCAGAATCGGTTTGAGATGAGAGTGGAACCTTTTAGCCTTCCATGTACAGGTTGACGGCGAGCCGTGGCTGCAGCCGCCCGGAGTGCTCCACATCACCCACAAGAACAGGGCACAGCTGCTCGTCAGGAATCCGGTGGGGTGTTTGTTTGTTTGTTTGTTTTGTCAATTCCTCATTGTTTGTTTGTTTGATAAGAAACCTATGCACTTAGTCAGGCCGTAGCGGTTGTGGATGAATATATCATTGAATGACTGATGGATTAATGTTCGTTTTCAATGTGCTCGCCGATGGTGAGAGCCGGGTTCATCTGGGCACACACACACATAACAGTCCTTAAAATGCGATTCTGGATAAATATTTTAATTGATTTGATGATCATGTGTCTGCTTTGTAGGCATTCGAGGCGACGCTGCGCACGTGGGAGGAGAAGCAGGAGAAGAGCGTGCCCAGCACGCCCACGGGTGGGTAGGGGGGGAGGGAGGGAGGGAGGGGGAGAGAGAGAGAGAGAGAGAGAGAGAGAGAGAGAGAGAGAGGGGGAAGGATGTGTCATGCGGGTGACGAAGAGGGGGAGGTGTGCGTGGATTTGAAGGATGTGGGTGGATGGAAGTAACGAGTGTGACGTGATTGTAAATAGATTAGAAGTACTGACTGAAGCTTTCTCACCTGTTATTGATAGTTTAGCTATCAGTGGATTATAGACACTCGATGAAACGTGTTTTTGAAAGAAATACGACGAAGAAATATTTTCCTTGATCTCCACACTCCAATGATACGGTCTAAATGTCATGACTACTGTAGCGGGGATTTTGACAGAGGACAGATGAGCTTGTATAGTGTATAGAGTGTCTTGTTCAGGTCTGCTGCCCCGATTGATTGATCGATCGATTGATTGATTGCTTGACTGCCTTCAGGTCTGCTGCCCCCTCTGCCTCCCGCGCACTGGGACGGCGGCATCCACGCGGGCGTACAGGGACTGGAGCGCATGCACAAGAGGGTGCCGTTCCTGAGGTCAGTGGGGATGACGTCATTGATTCATTGATAACATGAGAGTGCTCTTCCTGAGGTGAGCGGGGCAGATGACGTCATTGATTCATTGATAACATGAGAGTGCTCTTCCTCAGGTCAGTGGGGCAGATGACGTCAATGATAATGTGGTTCGAAAAGTTATCGATTATCTTCTCAACACGATGGTAATCAGTATTGACGCGCTAGAAACATATTATTCCCATCGCATGTAAGATCACCGGGTATATGGGCCATAGTCTGTCTGCCTTCGATCCAGAGTATAAATGAGGGGATATCTTTGTGCAAAACTGTATAAAGTATGCGATTGCAGGGTGCATAGAGGGGAGATTCGATCAATCAATCATTTATCCAGAATCGCTATATCCTGACTATACAACAAGTGCATACGGCATACCACAAGGGTTAAGCGCTGGGAGAAACACAGTTTAGCTACGGGGATGGTTGGGTCGAATATATATATGATCGATAATCGATATTTGATCGATAATCAGTCGATAATCATTGGGAGTTTGCGTTATCTTTTTAGTTTTTTTTATACAGTGCGTGATTGCAGCCGCGCGGGTGAGTTTATCCAGCTGGTGGAGTCTGGTATGGCGCAGCTGGGCCTGAGCAACGCCCTGCTGGAGGCGCTCGAGGCAGCCACGACGGCGGTGCGGGCGGCAGAGAAGCAGGTGGGGGGAGGAAGTATGCGTGTCAGGGTGTTAGTTGAGAGGAGGGGAAGAAGGGATATGGTATGAGGTGAGGCATGTGGCAGGCACCGAATGGGGCGGGAGGGGGGATTGGCAGTGTGAAAGGAGATGCGAGATGTATGTGTGTCAGGATGTGTGAGCAGGTGGTATATGAGGCTGTCATTGCAGCGGAGAAACAGGTGGGGGGGGGGGAGGAGTATGTGTGTTTAGGTGTTAGGTGAGAGGGGATGAAGGTATATCGAGGCGGTGAGGCATGGGGCAGGGATGAGAAGCAGGTGGGGAAGGGGAAGGGAAGAAGCGTCGAGAGGATGGTGTGAAAGCAGAGAAGGGAGCAGGTGGGAGGAAGGAGGGATGAGCATGAGTGGAGGGACGTTTTGGAATCTAGTAGGAGGAGATGCGAGATGGCGACATGTATGAGACGTTTGCGTGTCCGGGTGTGAGGTGTGAGCATGTGGAGAGGGAGCGGGAGAGAGGTATGAGGCAATGCGGTGTTCTGTTAGCACCGTACAGTGGTTTGGCGGTTTGAATTATTTGTGATATGTTTCACAGTGTTTATATAATGTAATATGTCTTGGTGGATCAATTTATTGTTGGTAATTTCAGAAATTGAATAATAGTTGTCTGAATCATTGTAAAAGGTATGGAATTATTAAAAAGTAACATTCAATAATTGCATAGTTGTTGTTTTTTTCGCGTCTCAACGAGTGTCCTTGTTTCGGTGCAACGATTATTTTCAAGCCAATAATCATAACAACAAGGAAACCAAGCAGTGGCAATTGATTAGGTATTCCGACACAGTGATCTTTCCAATCCAACCCCCCCTTCCCCGTTCAGTCGTCGTGGCCTGATATTTCCTTGATCTTTCTCATCCAACCCTCTCCCCGTTGAAACGTCGTGGTCATCTTTCTTGATCTTTCCAATCCAATCTCTCCTTGCAGTCCTCCCGTCCCGCCTGCTCTTCCTCCGACCGTCTGGCGGGTGCGGAGGAGGCGGCGGCGGCGGTGGAGTGTGTGGTGGAGCTGCTCGAGGACCACTTTGGTCTGCCCCCGCCCTCGCCCCGACCCGCACGACTGGCACCCGCGCCCCAGTACGCGTTCCACCTGCAGGTGAGAGATGGGTATAAGATATAGGGCTTTTTTATATGGTCATTTCCTTTACCCATTACTTGTTTTTTTGTCGATAAGCCTTTGTGGATAGAGTGAAACGTATTATGTGTGTTGATACTTCCAATTGCTGTTTTTTTATTTAAAAAAAAAAACTTGGTTGGAATAAGTGGATAGAGTGAAACGTATTCGGACAGACACACACTTTTGTGTGCACTTGTGGCATTTATAGGGCGAGGACGACGCTGACGGGTGGCGGTTCGTGCTCAACTCTATGCGCGACGAGCTCAGCGAGCACGACGAACTGCTCCGGGTGAGGGGAGGGAGGGTGAGAGAGAGAGGGTGAGGGAGAGAGAGAGGGAGAGAGAGAGAGAGGGAGAGAGAGAGAGGGAGAGAGAGAGAGGGAGAGAGAGGGGGGGGGAGAGAGAGAGCACTCAGGGTGAGGGTCACTTCTCAGGTTGGGTGGGGGTAGAGAATACGCTAGATTACCGGTACTCTCCGCACTCTGTGGATGGAGAGGAGAGAGAGAGAGAGATGTGAAGAAGTGTTTATATACTGAATTGTGCAGTGATTGCTTCATTTGTAGATGATAGGGGATTGGATCTGATTCTTTTCCACTACTGTATGCTTCATATCATCATGATTGTGTTGTCATATTCAGATATAACGATCTCGGATAAATGGTTGATTGATTTTCCGTTTCCAGGAGACGATGCACGAGGCCGGCTACTTTGATCTGTCGAGCTCGGCCGGGTCGACGAGCACCGCGAACAGCCTGCACCCGGTCGGTCACAGTGGCACTCATTCAAATCAAATGAAAAAGATTTTATTCGGAACCGCTATTCATGATCCTACTTTCGGTTTTGTTGAACGATAGACAAATAGATTATGGTGAATGAGAGAAGAAGAGTTTCACAATGAGAACAAATGTACGTACAGAGTAGGTTTGTGTTAGTGAAAAGTTGTTTTTGCATGTACTTTTAATAGATAATTGACGTAGCATTGTATTTGTGTGGGTAGTATAGTGGTGATCCTGTTTGCAGGAGGCTCGCGGTCGCAAGCGCAGTCGCCTCGCCGCCTGGCTGCGCTCCCATCTCGGACGGAGGAAGCAGCCACACCACATTGATGGTCGGTGGGGCGCGTCTTGTTGTGTTGTATAGGAATCGGATGTTGCCCTCGAGGTATTGTAGTACAGTATTCGTTTCGGGTTTAGTTGTGTGAGAAATGTAGATATTTTTATCACATTGTTGGTCGGTGGGGTGGGCACGTCTGTTTGCCTGTACTAGATTGTAGCCGGAATTGTGAGTGAGAATTGCTGTGACTGTGATCTTTGAAACATACATCACCACATTGATCGTCGGTGAGGGAGGCACACCTTGTTGGGTTGTTTGTATAGTATGGTATTAGTTTTCGGGATTAGTTGTGAGTAGAGATGGTTCGGTTAACCGGTTAACCGGAAACCGTTTTGATTTCGGTTTACCGGTTAACCGGAACCGGTTTTTCGAAATTTCGGTTCGGTTAACCGGTTAAACCGAACCGAAAAATCGTGAAGAGTTTAACCGGACCTACTATGGTTGTGAGTGAGAAACAGTTCTTGTCATCACATTGATGGTCGCTGGGCGCGCATCTTGTGGGGGGAGGGGGTTGAGGGTTTGTATATGGGTGTTGCCCTCATGAAATTGTAATTGTAATATTAGTTGTGTGAGAAACATAGATCTTGGTGTATTCGAAAGTAAAGGATTGAAACTTTGTCGTTGATGGCAAACTTTTTCGAATTGTAATATTCGGGAATGGGGACTGTCCAGGCGCGGACGAGTTAAATATATGAAAATTAAGTGCTTTTTGTCTGTGTTGGTCTATCTGTCTATCTTGGTATGGTCTAATCGTCCCGTATCCTTTACTTAAGTAACGTACGTACGTATCTACGTATCCTTTACGTACTTTCAGTGTGGGAGTGGAGTGTGGGCGAAGTGGCGGAGTGGCTGGGGGCACTCGGAGTGGGAGAGTACGCAGAACAGTTCACACACAACGACATATCCGGCAGGGAGCTGGTGAGGGGGAGAGGGAGTAGAGAGAAAGGGAAGAAGAGAGAGAGAGGGAGGAGGGTTGAGAACAGGGAGAGAGAGGGAGGGGGTGAGGAAAAGAGAGAGGACAGCGAGAGGGGAGAAGAAATAGGTTACCATTCCCTGCAGGTTCACCTGGAGAAGAGCGACCTCAAGGATCTCGGCGTGAGCAAGATTGGCCACGTCAAGAGGATCCTGGTGGGTTTTATTTATTTATGTGCTTGTTGATGTTTGATATCACTGAAACCGCTACTATAAACTGAAAGAGAGAAACATGTATTAGCAGGGTCTACGAATCTACTGTTTGAAGTTTGAATGTTTTCAGTAGAAGTTCCGACAGTAATAAAAACATCCAGGATCTCTCATAATCTAATTTTTGGTTCGCCATAGAACTGGTCCCGTATTGAATGTGATGAGTGATTCGCAGAGTGCAATCGGCGACTCTATCACCGTGATCTTTGCACGAATCCTTTGATAAGCAATCACAATACATGATACATATGCAGAGTGCTATTGTGCTATCGGGGATGGAACTGGTCCCGTATTGAATGTGATGAGTGTTTCCAGAGTGCGATCGGCGACGTTCGCGAGGCTTCGGACCGCGCGCGCCGGGTCGGCAGCAGCCGGAAGGGCACCAGTCTGTCGGTCGAGAGGGCGCACGCGCAGCCACAGCCCGAGCAGCCCAGTCTGAGCAGTCTGTGAGGAGCGGAGGGGGAGGCTTACTAGCTTGTCCTTATCACTTGTCCTTCCGACGAGGTGCCACCAGCCTCAATAGGGAGGAGAAGGAAGAGGAGGCTAGTAGCTTGTCTCCTTCTGCTTACTTGTCCTTCTGACCAGTAGCTTGTTATTCTGCTCCAGATGCAGCCAGGTGCTACCTTTGATTCTATCCGATACTAGGTGCAACCACCAAAGCGACCAAGCGCATATTGATTTGACTAGGTGATTATTTAATATGGGGTTTTGCGTACTAGGTATATGGATGTAGATTAGTCTGACTTGGCAGAGGTACAACACACAACACAATGAATGGTCTCGTTATTGTCTGTAGGAGGAGTGTTCTTCCGAGTGTTGATTTATTGATTGTCGATTATCGATTAGGGTGATTTCCCAATCTCCTCTGTCTCTCATTATATTTGCCTCACAATTGGTTGTGTGAGTGTTTTATGCTAGTTTTACTTGACCATTTGTATTCGACTTAGTTGTAATAAGGTTCTCTTTTTTCGATTTGCTGCAAGCGAGTGAGTGTGTCTTTTTGTTCTTTGCATACCCGTGTTTTTACATCAGCTCACGTTTATTTATTTGATAAATATTTATTATGATTCGATGTGTTGCGAGAGGAGAAAGAGAGAGAGAGAGAGAGAGAGAGAGAGAGAGAGAGAGAGAGAGAGAGAGAGAGAGCGACACAAAAAGTAAGAATTACGGCAGACCATGCCAACGTCTCACTGTTTACACTCGCTTATCACAAGTTATCGCCGCGCGCACAATCGCGAAGAAATCAAGGCTTCAAAGCATGCACTCACTTTGCACTTTCTAAAGCGTTTCAGACTAAACGCAACGCAAATGCGGTACGATTTCGTTTTGAAACGCATGCGGCAAATCAGCAAAAAACTACTTGGTTACATCGTAAAACGCACCGCGGCATGCGGCAGAATTTGGCTCAAAAACTCCGCCACACCACACGTGCGGCAAGGTAATAACGCAAAACGCATGCGTTTGCTATGCGGCGAGTCTGAAAGGTTCTGAAAGGCGTGTTGTATAAAAGGGCCTCGATGGTGTGTCAGCGGCCATCTATTAGCCGGCCGAGCCGTGACGATTGGCTGATGAGTCATCGTGAGGCGTGGCTAGAGTGGGGTGACACAAACCCGGCTCGAGTTGCGTGCAGTGGGTTTTCAAGAGCAGCTGTTCAGCTCGGTTTAATTAAAAATTTCGGGATGACCTCTGCGAACGGCGGGTGTCTTCCGGTGCACACTGGTCTCTATCCCAAACCGCCTCGCATCAATTTTTGAGAGCCCTCGCAAGAGGGCAATTGGATAGTAGTCTTGAGTCAGTTCTTGTAGCATCTATAGCATGTGTCTCTAGGATAAGGGGTTGTCGCAAATCATACTACTTTCCGTAATCACTTCATTCTCACCACTCGTTTTTTTTTACAAAGTTTTACAATCATTCAAAAAGGTACACACGTAGCTCAAGTTACTTTATTGCAAGTAGATGTACTGAGTATGTGTACATAATGGCTTTGGGTCGATCAGTTCAATGTATCTCCTCTCTATGATTCGAGGCAGATTCTAGGCGAGTATATATTTCTGTGCACCTCTCTCATACGGGCGAGAGCCGCGAGCAGTCAGTTCCAATGTACAGTAATTCAATTTTAACAAGTTTTAGGATAGATCTGCAACTGGAATTCTGTTTGTGTTGCGATAAGCTGGAGACTTGGTAATACAAAGTTGAGGTGGGCGGGGCTTAAGTGGGCGTGTCTACGCGTTGAAGTGAATGAGGCTGCTGATCACGGTCGGGTCAGAGATCTGAACGAGTGTACGATAAGAATGGCTGAGTACGGTAGTTATAGTATACCTGGATCATCTTGAGAGCGCTCTTGGGAGTGTTGAGGTTGGGCATGGTGTCCCAAGCGTCGCGACGCAAGTCGTAGATTTCGACAGACTAGAAGGATCTCTCTCCCCGTCTCCCCCTCTTTTCTCCTCTATCCTCTCTCCCCCTCTCTCTCTCTCCCCCCCCCTCTCTCTCTCTTTCTCTCTCTTTCTCTGTCTCTCTCTTTCTCTCTCTTTCTCTTTCTTTCTCTTTCTTTCTCTCTCTTTCTCTCTCTCTCTCTTTCTCTCTCTTTCTCTCTCTCTTTCTCTCTCTCTTTCTCTCTCTCTTTCTCTCTCTCTTTCTCTCTCTTTCTCTCTCTCTCTTTCTCTCTCTCTCTTTCTCTCTCTCTCTTTCTCTCTCTCTCTCTTTCTCTCTCTCTCTTTCTCTCTCTCTCTTTCTCTCTCTCTCTCTCTCTCTCTCTCTCTCTCTCTACCTGGGAAGTCCTGTTTCCGTCAAATCCGCCGGCAGCAATCACAGACATGCCCAGTCTCTCGGCAGCGAAGTTGGACCTAACAGGTTACTGTATATACAGTACGCCACACTACCGTATACCTGCCGAGGTTCATGTTGTTGATGAGGTGCCAGACGCCCTCGCGACGGTCAAAGAACTCGCCACTCGACAATCTGAAGTACCATGTCAGCTACAGTATACTACAGTACCTACAGTACCCTACCGTACCTCTTATTGCCGTTGTAGCCACCGAGAACGAGGAAGGCGTTCTCGGTGAGAGACACGGCGCTCACTCCCGTGCGTTGGGAACGCATCGAGCGATGGAAGGTGGTCCTAGAGAGGGATGAGGAGGGGGGGGGGAGAGAGAGAAATAGAGGGAGAGAGAGAGGGAGAGAGAGGAAGAGGGAGAGGAAAAAAGATAAGGAGAAAGAGAGAGAGGTAGAGAGAGAGGAAGACATGAGAGAGAGAGAGAGAGGAAGACAGGAGAGAGAGGTAGAGAGAGATGCGCACCACTTCTGCTGGTGCATATCGTACGTCTCGACCGTCTGGTGGATGTGATTCCCGTCGAATCCACCAATCATGTACACCTCCTTGTCCAGTACCGCGCAGGCGGCGTCCGATCTGCAGTGACGTCATCAGTGACGTCATCAGTGACGTCATCAGTGACGTCATCAGTGACGTCATCAGTGACGTCATCAGTGACGTCATATCTTCTCACCTGACCATCTCCATCGGCCCGAGCAGACTCCACTGGTTCCCGCCAATGTTGTAGATCTCTCCCCCGCGCATACGGTCGATCCCGTTCATGCTAAATTCAAAGTACCGTAGACCCCTACACGACTACCGTAACCCACCCGCCAATCGCGAGAATGTGATTGTCGTCGTAGACAGCCGAGCTCACATAGCAGCGCTTCTCGTGCATGGGTCCGAGGTCGTGCCACTTCTGCGAATACGGTAGATACAGTAACCCAGCTACCGTATACCTTCTCGTGGAGGTCGAGGCACCGCAGCTGCTTGAAGTGCTGCCGGCCGTTGAAGCCGCCCATCGTGTAGACCTTGTCGTGCAGAAGGACAGTGCCGTGGTACGCCCTGAGTTCACGCTATACCACGCCCCCAGAAGTCACGCCCACCTGGGAATGTCGTGGTAGACGGCCGGGGCGAGCTTCCACTGGTTGGTGCGAGAGTTGAACGTCTCCACACCGCTCGCCGGGCCAGTAGCACTCCAACCGCCTGGTAAAAGAAAATGAAAGTTATATTATTGTGACAGACGTCACGTAATCTCATGGTCAAGTCTCCTCTTTCATCTTTCCAACTACTGTCCCTTCCTATTAAAGTAGCGGCAAGTATCTTCGAAACGCCTTTGAAACACGACCAAACAGCGTGTTCCGAAGGCGTTTTGAAGGGGATGTTTCGAAGAGACCACATCGTAAACTGTCTGTCCCGTACGCACCGAACGCGACGACGACCGTCTCCGGCACGCGCTCCCTGTAGATGTGGTGTCCGTCGTGGGAGAAGCGCGTGAGTCGGTGCAGCTCGTAGCGACGCACCAGCGAACAGTCGTCGCCCGGGTGCGCCTAAGATTCAGGTCAGTGTCTTCCGGATGCCTTCGAAACGCATCACCCTCAGCACACGAATAAACCCAAAACCAGTTTTTGGAGAGAATATTCGTACCAGTAACCATATCTATCAGTAAGCAACAAGTAAAATGACGTCATAGCCAAGCTACAGTACCCTTCGTCTCACCTTGATCCACTCGTCGGCAACTCTCGCTTCGTCTCTCGTGTCGATTGAGAGTAGTGGATCTTCCAGCATCCGAACGAGCTCCTCTCCCGACAGCTCGAGAAACGACCGAGACGCGACCATCTACAGTAATGTATATTCCATCTTCAAATTTCAAGTACAGTAACCCACCTTGGAGAACTGGCGCACCATGCGCGCCCAGATGCGGCGAGCGAGCGGCACGCTGCGAGGCGACACGTAGTCGTACGTTCTGTAAGGGTGTACCGTAACTACCGTACACCTAGCTACCGTATACCTAAGAGTGTTCTCGTCGGTGAGTCGTCGCATGATCCAATCCGACAGCTCAGCTACCACCCCGTCCATCAGGAGAAACGTCGCCGCCGCGAAGATCTGGGGGTACGGTACTTTGGGATACTGTATCTACCGTACCCTGCACGTCCACTCCATCGACGCAGTCCCGCCGTCGACCGGCGATCCGTCTCTCCTCTCCAGAAGGTCGACAATGTGCAGACAGCCCCGGAGGTCATCCGCCGACGTCGTCGGTAATCTGAGATGATGACGTCAAGCCCCGCCCACTGAAGCCCCGCCTCTCACCTGACGTCAGCCGTGTGAGAGTCGGCGTAGCTGCCGTTGAAGAGCGCGCGGAAGAAGAGCGAGTGGCGGGCGAGCCGCTCGCGACTCGATGGTACCTGGGTATACGGTAGCTACAATCCGGTATACGGTAAGTACAGTATGTACGGCGCCTGCTAAGGAGCGACAACGGTCCAGATGAGCTACGGAGGATCGGGCGAGGAGTGAGTGTTTAGTGAGCGACATACGGCATACTGTAGCAAGGAAATACGATAGCTACAGTACCTCGACTCGGTCGCGGGTGTGGATAACGACACGGTCCTGCTCGAACGCGGCGTTTGAGGGGGAGGAGGAGTTGTTGTTGTGGTCGGTGGATGGAGAGATGAGAGGGGAGACAGAAAAATGTCCTCCTCCTGCTCCTGCTTCTGCTCCTGCTCCTTCTCCTGCTCCTGCTCCTCCTCCCTCCTCTGTCCCTCTACTCCCACTCGGCGTCTGCTCGTCTATGTACAACAACCGCGGACCGCCATCGCTCGAACGCGGCTCGCTCATTCTGCAGAGGGGGGAGGTGAGGGAATGAAAGAGGGAGAGAGGGAGAGAAAGAGAGAGAGAGAGAGAGAGGGAGAGAGGGAGAGAGGGGGAGAGGGAGAGAGGAAGAGAGGAAGAGAGGAAGAGAGGGAGAGAGGGGGAACAAGGAGAGAGAGGGGGAGAGAGGGAGAGGGAGAGAGGGAGAGAGGAAGGAGGGCACATACCGTGAAGAAGAGGCAGCACAGAATGTCGGTCGTCCGCCGGCGCACGCTTTTTACGCCTCTCCTTGGTCGACGCTGATTCCACGCGCCATGCCAATGAGCCAGTCCAATCGCTGTGTCTGTGTGTCCTGGCCCTCGTTCCGCACGTACAAGTACGAACGTACAACGTACGTACGTATACGTACACGTACAAACGTACGTACGTTGTGGCTGGAACGTATCCGCGAAAGATGCTGTGTACAATAATCGATAGCATGTATGTTTACTATTTATCGAGTGTTGCATTTGTACAAGTTTGCGCGAGTGGGGTATGATACAAGTCTGGGGGTGGTAACAATGAACGATGACAACGTGATATGTGGTCTAGGAAGGCTGTGGGGAGTATCAAAACGGGAAAAAGAGAGACGAAGTGACGCTCCAGAAACAGAAGCAGACGGTCGTCGAAAAGGTGTGGTGCAAAAGGACCAAAACCAGATGACGTGGCGCAGAAGGACCGGTCGTCTAAAGGCAAATGACGTGGCGCAGAAGGACCTCTTCGTCTAGAAGCAGACGGTGTGGGTGGAGTGTCGGAGGTGGAGCTCCTTGGCGATCATCTCGGCTGTGATGGGATGCATACCGCTGCGCGTGCGAAGGAACTGCTCGCGGGCACGCTTCGCGGTCAGCGGCCACGCGGCGAGGTCGCTGGAAGGAAGAAGTTAGAACATTAAAACGAATTAGAGAGAGAGAGAGAGAGGGAGAGAGAGAGAGAGAGAGAGAGAGAGAGAGAGAGAGAGAGAGAGAGAGAGAGAGGTCACCCACCGATAGACGGGTCGGCAGTACTTGAGTCTTCCCTGCATGTCGACAAAGTGCATCGCCTTGTCGACGATCGGCTCCCACTTGGCCTTGATGCAGAGACGGATCCAGCTGGAAAGGAGGGGGAGTCTCTCTCTCCCTCTCTCTATCTCTCTCTCCCTCTCCCTGTCTCTCTCTCTCTCTCTTGTTCTCTCTCTCGTTTGATTATCTCTACTTCTAGTTCTATTTTGGATACGTTTCACTACTGGACTACTGGTTCAATCCGTAGGAAGGATGGTAATCTAATAAGCAGTTGGTCCTCTCTTTCACCTTTTTATTCTAGCTTCTAGATACATATTATGTTTTGAATACGTTTCATCACCTAAAAATCAAGGAATAAGAGGTGTCATCCATATACTGTCGTAACTCGTAACGTTTCATCACCAGCCATTAAGAATCGAAATGTGGCATCCATAATAATTGAAATGTTGTATCATTCTCTCTCTCTCTCCCTATCTCTCTCTGTCTCACTTCAGGAGTATCTCGCAGTTCTCGCTCCTGTTCAGTCCGTACAACTCGTTCATCGCGTCCAGCTTCCAGTGCTCCAGAGGGGGATCGCGCTGAACACAACATAGTGAGATTAGCACAACCTAGTGAGATTTCACACAATTTACAGAATTGCACATTCACGTGTTTGTATTGAATGAAATTATCTTTTTTTAGCAAGGATCGCAAATAGTGAGGTTTGCACAACATCGTGCGTAGTGTTTGTCAGTGCGTAGTGTATTACCCACCTGCCAGAGCTGTGAGATGAACTCGATCTGCTGCAGCGGCTGCATCGAGTTGTACGAGTCGGCCGTGATCGACTGAACAGGGGATTATTGATTTATCGAATCTAAAATTTAAAAAAAGTATGTTTCAAAAACAATCAAGTGATAGAATTTCGAATAAACATCTGATAATATTTTACGAAGAACTTCGGATTTGTGAAAAAGCAATGGGACAAGCGAATCCAGGTCGGATAGATGAGATCAATTTTAATGAAACTAGAAATATGTAGACATGTGCATGTCAACGATGAGTCGATGAGACAAATGTTTTCGTTAAAAAAACACACACATACATACCTTGACGTTCTCTTCGGTGGCGTTGCACCACTGGTCGTAGAGGGACTCGCAGTCGTGCACCATGTTCTGACAGTACCTGCAAAGGACAAGGATATCTCTCTCTCTCTCTCTCTCTCTCCCTCTCTCTCTTTCTCTCTCTCTCTCCCGTCTCTCTCTCTCCCGTCTCTCTCTCTCTCTCTCCCCCTCCCTCCCCTCCCTCTCTCTCTCTTTCTCCCGTCTCTCTCTCTCTCTCCTCTCCTCTCTCTCCTCTCTCTCTCTATCTCTCTCTCTCTTAGGAATAATGTATCTACCCCAACTCACTCTGGCTTGACGGGCGGCATTCCAACTCCGTTGAACCACTTGTCAAAGTCCACCTCATCCAGCAGAGCCTGAATTATTGATTGATTATAGATTAGAATGATAATAGTTTAATTCTCACCTTCTTGTCGGCAAAGTATGTGTAGAGATGCTCGCGCCACTGGTAGCTGCAATGATTTGATTGGATATATCAGTAAAAGTCTGATACGTTTCGATGATACGTTTCATATTTAAAGAAATCCCTTTACGTTTCACACTTCACTCAAAAATGTATGCGAACAGATATGTAGTGACTAATACCATTGATGAGACGTGCGTTTAAGAAAAAATATAACTGACATCATCGATCTATATTCTATATGTACTTATCTGCCCTGTTAATAAGGTATTCATCAATCATGTCGTCATATAACAATTTATAAGCAAATCATAAATGATCACAATCATTAAATTAATCATTATATATCATATCTCTCTCCCCTGTTCCTCTATATTTCTCATTGATACGTCCGCTAGCTTACTGGTCACTGATGTGTCTTATATATATATATATATATATATATATATATATATATATATATATATATATATATATATATATTATACCTATCACAAGAATCCTTCCTGAGAAAGCAGTGAGGCAGCGGGAAGTACCCTCATGTGAAAGCAGCTATGGCGCGAGGAGATACTAATTGGCATGGAAGCAAAAAAAAAAACCCAGGAGCTCTACACGTCAAGAATGGTACTGTATGCTTCATATAGTCATGATTGTGTTACCATAATCAGATATAACGATTCCGGATAAACGATTGATTGATTGATTGATTGATAACTTCCATCCCTTTCCCACCTGTTGATGCTCTTGTGCGCGAAGGTGGCCAGATAGTCACGGAGATACGGCTCGAACACCTCTGAACAAGTGGAAATTAATAGTATTAGTAGTATTAGATCCCGAAACCTGAACTTCTCTGGTGACATAACACATAACATATGAAAATATGTTGAGAGCCTGATTGCCCAAATCTTTATTCAAATCATTCCAGTCCTTTTGCTCAATTTGACAAAAGTACAAACCAACTACTTTTACTTGGAAGTACTTTTGTTCTCGGTAATAGTAAATCTCTACATATAGTCCAAGGTACATTCTCTCACCCGCCTGGCAGGGTCTGCCGCCGCCTTTCTTCTTATCTATGCTAATCCTCTGTGACCATGTGGCCGATGGGATTTGTGGATTGCCTGATTGCCTTATCACTTATCACCCCCCCCCTCGGTATCAGCGCCGAGTTCAAGTGATCATTGTTGGCAGGCGAGGATATATCGAAAGATCGAGTTAGTGACTAATAGGTAAACAGGCAAATTCATAAGGAAAAAACATGGACTGTTCTATTATTTAAAACATTTTTTTCTATTCTTCTATATCAGATATCGGTAATTATGCTAATTATTATATTATAATAATAATAAAACACTTACCGGGTCCTCCCAGCAGCTGCTCGAGGTAGAAGAGGAGAGCGGATCCCTGGAAATATTGTTTTTTTTCTATGATGTTCATATACGTTTCAAATCGAACCTATATTGAATGCTGTGGCACACTAATTTATTCACAATTCCCTGTTCTTTATAATCACATGTGATGAACTACTTAAAACTCTCTCTCTCTCTCTCCTCTCTCTCTCTCTCTCTCTCTCTCTCCTCTCTCTCTCTCTCTCCCCTCCCTCCCTCTCTCTCTCTCTCTCTCCCTACCTTCTCATAGGGCACGCAGCTGAATGCCACGTCCGGATCGACGTTCTCATGGTTCTGGATGAGTTTGGTGAACTGGTGGGTGGGAGTGAACTGCTCGTAGACCTGAAAAGGGGTACTGTAAGGGGTTCTGTAAGGGGTACTGTAGTGTTTATGCTCTGGTAAAGGGGTACTGTGAAGAGGGATGTACATAAGGGGTACAGTATTGTTCATGTTCCGATACTGATTCCAGGATATCCGTAAACCCATTAGTCAGTTTCCTCAACTAATGAGGTTCTCGTCCGCTCGGTTTGCACTTGTTCATCACGTCATTGATGTGCCTCGCATCCAACTGTCTAACAACTATTCTACTTGCGTGTGGTGTGATCGCACCCCAAATTCCATTCGAACCGAAAAAAGAAACGACACTCCGGCTTTGTGACTTAGCCTCCGGTGATAAGCCTATCAGAGTGGCATAGTGTTGCAGCGCCAAGTCTGATAGGCTGTCATGAGAGAAACACCAGTCAGCTATCGGATGCGAACGTGAGAAGAGAGAGAGAGAGAGAGAGAGAGGGAGAGAGAGGAGAGAGGGAGGGAGAGAGAGAGAGGGAGAGAGAGGAGAGAGGGAGGGAGAGAGAGAGGGAGAGGGACCACCCACGGCGGGAATGAGTGCGTTTGTCCATCCGTTGAACGCCATGAACTGTCTGTAGTCCTCGCTAACCAGCCGGCCGCAGATCTTGCGCTCGATGAACATTGTGAAGCCCTCGTTCAACCTGAAGAGAGAGGGAATCTCTCTCTCTCTCTCTCTCTCTCTCTCTCTCTCTTTCTCTCTTTCTTTCTCTCTTTCTCTCTCTTCACGATTCCATTCACGATTATATGTAAGTTATAACTTTCAGGATACGTTTCACGTTTGACTCTTCATCAAGTTTGAAATTGCGTGCAGTAATCCGAAGATAACCGTATTTCCTTACTCTCTACCAAATCACTTCCTCGACCTCACTTCTATTCTCACCAAACTACATGTTCTCTCTCTCCCTCTCTCACTGCTCTCTCTCTCTCTCCCCTCTCTCTCCCTCTCTCTCTCTCCCTCTCTCTTCCTCTCTCTTCTCCCTCTTCCCCCCTCTCTCCTCTCTCTCTCCTCCCTCTCTCTCTCCCTCTCTCCCCTCTCTCTCTCTCCCTTACCAGAAGTGCTCCCAGCTGCTGTTGGTGACCAGGTTTCCACTCCACGAGTGAGCGATCTCGTGCGCAATCACAGACACCAGAGAGCGATCACCGGCCTGCGAATGGGAATCGATAAATCGATAATCAGGCAGAGAGAGAGAGAGAGAGAGAGAGAGAGAGGAGAGAGAGAGAGAGGGAGGGAGAGAGAGAGAAGGAGAGTGAGAGGAGAGAGAGAGAGAGAGAGAGAGAGAGAGAGAGAGGAGAGAGAGAAAGAGAGAGAGGAGAGAGAGAGAGAGAGGGAGGGAGAGAGAGAAGGAGAGTGAGAGGAGAGAGAGAGAGAGAGAGGAGAGAGAGGAGAGAGAGAGAGAGAGAGAGACTCACGATGAGGGTGGGAGTGAGGAAGGTGAGACAGGGGTTCTCCATTCCACCGAACGGGAACGAGGACGGAAGGCACACCATGTCGTAGCTAGAAAATCGATATTCACTCAATCAATAAATCGATAAGTCACTCACCGTCCCCAGATGTACTTGCCGGCGATCTGCTCGGCGCACGCGAGTATGTCCTCGGTCTGAAATATTGATTTATCGATTGGTAAATCATCGATTTATCGATTACCTCGCTGAACTCCCAGTGCGCCTTGTCGACGACGGACGGCTCGGCCCAGACGGCCACACTGTAAGAGGGAAGGAATCTCTCTCTCTCTCTCCCCCTCTCTCTCTATCTCGCTCCTCCCTCTCCTTCCCCCTTATCTGTCTCTCTCTGTCTCTTCTCTGTCTCTCTGTCTCTCTCTCTCTCTCTCTCTCCTCACCGCTCCGAGATGTCCCTCTTCTCCATGAGTCCAACGACAATAGCGATGAGGTAGGAGGGGACGGCGACCGGCTGAAAGGGGGGAGAAGTGAGAGAGTGAGAAAGAGAGAGAGAGAGAGAGAGAGAGAGAGAGAGAGAGATCTACCTGTCGGAAGAAGAACGTCGTGTGTTCGTCATCGGACTTGGAGTCGCCTCCAATCGCCGACATCAGACAGGTGAGACCGAGAGGCACAGTGACCTGGAATTTATTGATTTATTGTTTTTATTGATTTCATTTATCAGATTTTTTATTACTATTTTTGCAATTCACAGTACGTATTTCAGTTGGATTGCTTGATGACCATACAGTACTGATAGATCCACGACCTTTGTTTCTGTTTCATTACGGCGTTCACTTCTCACTATGCAGATCCTGCCATAGACAAGATGTTTTGCTACAAAATTATGAATTCTTGCTAGAGGGGTATCTGCGAAACGCCCCTGGTCCTTTAAAATGATTCCATAAATGGGATGCGTCCCTCGCATTTCTAATCCCTATTACACATAACACGTGTCCCGCGTTTTTTTCCCGGACCCACACCGGGAAATAAGCCTATTTGACCCCGGTCCACTCTTTTGTGATAACAACAGATTATTGCCTATATTCTGATAATTTATGGAGTGATTGACAGGCGCAGCCTGGCATTGTCAAAGTGCAAATACTTATCGTCCCAGACGATTTGCGGTCAAGCGCAAAAATAGACGCGTAAACCTGCACATCATAGGCTACTGTACTACCGTATACCACACACACACACACACACACACCTGCGCATCATAGGTGCTTTTCACGCACGGGGTGTCCATGCAGGGAACGATGGAGCGAGCGTGAATAGCCTGGCACTGCGAGAACAGGTACGGTGCCTGGACGAGGGTTACGGTAACTCGAATTCAATGTACCGTACCACCTTCTTATCTGTCGTCTGGTCCTTCTTCATCCACTGGAGGGCGGTCGCTTCCGGGGAGGTGCCGTATTGGACGACGACAGAGCTGGAAGGAAGCTGTTGAGAGAGCGAGAGAGCGAGAGAGAGAGAGAGGGAGAGAGGGAGAGAAAGGAGACCACCCACAGCGTGGCGCCCTCCTTGCCGAGGTCGGCGGGGATGTATATCTTCATCTTGCTGCCGAAGAACGTGTAGACGTTTGGCGCTATGCGGAAGTCGGCGTCTCTGCCGTCCACGGTCACCGAGCGAATGGACAGATCGCGCACGTCCAGCAGCTGAATGTGAAAGTTCAAGATCAATGCCGCTATTCTATAGCGTGACCTTTTTTGTTTCTTTTCTTTTCCTTTTTTTCTTCTTTTTTTTTAAAGTTTAAATAGAAACACGTTCCATGTTAATTTGAAGTTCGCAGTAGTACCACGCACATGACATTGCATATTAAAAGTTGTCGCTTTGTAGTTCGTCCGAAATTATTTCAATTGAGGCAGGTGCTCAATGGAAACTGACACTACGTTTCACGTTCTGTAGTAGTTCGAGTGCGGTTGCGAATCGGCAATGTATTCAAAGAGTTTGATCAAAGAAAACAAACGCTCACCAGCCACATAGAATACTAGTAACTGGTTACTAGTACATACTCACTACTATTCTTCTTTTTTTCCCCGCGGCGTGCGGTCGGGTCCTCATTTTGCCCCGCCGCCGCCGAATGTTCGGTCATCGACAAGAATCCTTCCCGAGTAACCAGTGAGGCGGCGGGAAGTACCCTCATGTGGAAGCAGCTATGGCGCGAGGAGATACCAATTGGCATGGAAGCAAAGGAAACCCCGGAGCTCTTCACGTCAAGAATGGTACTCTAATGGCCCAGGAATGATTATCGATTGAATATCGTCTTCCCACCACTAACGCTAAGCTCGTCAGCCTACCTGTCTTTCCCCGGCGTTAGCCTATGTATCTAGCATCTTAGGCACTACTGTATACTTCATATCATTATGATTGTGTTGTCATATTCAGATATAACGATTCCGGATAAACGATTGATTGATTGACTCACTACTAGTTACTACTATACTCACTATGTATCAGTACTCACCAGCTTGCTCACTACTAGTTACTAGTATATACTCACTACTAGTTACTACTACTCTCCCTACCAGTACTCACGAGCTTGTACTAGTTACTAGTTTATACTCACTACTTGTATACCACTATACTCCCTACCACTCCACCCACCAGCTCCCCAGCTTGTTCACTACTAGTTACTAGCATATACTCACTACTAGTTACATACTACTACTCTCACTACCAGTACACTCACCAGCTTGTTTCGCAATGTAGTCTCACTGACAATCGAAAGCAAACGGTCACCAGCTAGAGTACTAGTAACTAGTTACTAGTATACTCCATACTAGTTACTACTATACTACTATACTCACCAGCTTGTTCGTATCCTTGAGCACGTGACAGGTGAGGGTCGCCTGGCCGTACAGCATGTTCAGCTGGAAGTGCACGTCCCACTTGATAGACGTGTGCTTGACGATGATCTGCAATGACGTCACTTCCGGGGGGGAGAGGGGAGAGGGAGGGGAGAGAAAAGGGGGAGAAGGGGGAGAGAGACAGTGAGAGACAGTGAGAGAGAGGGAGAGGGAGAGATAGAGAGAGGGGGGAAGAGGGAGAGAGAGAGGAGGGAGGGGGTGATGGGGAGGGAAAGAGAGAGAGGGGGAGAGGGAAAAGAAGAGAAAGAAGAGGGAGAGCGGATGAGGGAGGGAGAAAGAGAGGGTGAGAGGGAGAGAGGGGGAGAGGGAGAGGAGAGAGAGTGGGAGAGAAGGGGAGGGAGAGAGGGGAGAGAGAGAGGAGAGAGAGAGAGGGAGAGAGAAAGAGGGAGAGGGAGAGAGAGAGGGAGAGAGAGAGTACCTCGTCAACATTGGCGCAACTGCAGGGATCGCCCGCTTGGGGCAAGTGGCGGCGGCACATTTCTGGAAAAAAATAGAGAATTTAGAAATTGACGAAAACATCTTTTCAGAAAAGACGACGACAGTCAATCGCTGTACTGAAGGGATAGCGGATAGACATTGATAGTGATTAGTGATTACGATGATACACTATCAAGTACACTCGTTTAAAAGTCATAAAGGTCAGGTTCACTTGATAGTACAGGAAGGAACTTTCAAGCACACGCTGCCACTCCATTCGGGTGATGCAATGGGCATGGGGTCCGCGGAAAGAAGGCGGTCTCTCTCTCTGCGGTGATAACTTATGAGCTGTGGAGATTGGAGTGATATAGCCTGATAGGACTGATAGGCTATGGCGCGTCGGCGTGGCGTCTCGCCGCCCGGCTTACATCACAGCCTCATTGTCCCAACTGTTTCAGGGCTTATCGAATTCCGCGAGAAAAAGGCCTGATAGCGAGTGTCATGTGACTGTCTCGCTGTCTGTCGTCTCGCCAGTCTCCTGATCTCTAGTACAGAACCATGCAAATTTCAAGAGTGTTTTTGTTTGAAGTGTGTCACATGGAGGTGTTATCAGTAATTGAGTAATCAGTAGTGATCAGATGGTACTGGTATTGACCTCGGACTACTGTTAAAGGATGCGCGTCTTTGTTATCTGTGGGAGGCAGCTGGCAAAAAGCAACATATAGATAGACCCAAGTCTACGCAGGTCCTTTCTGAGATGGTCTGACGCCATTTCAATCAAGCAACGTTGATAAGACCAATTCCGAGTAGTCTGAGACAGGATAAAGTGGCTTTATTCGCTCTCTTGCACGCATCACAAACCGGGCTACACGTGTCGATATCACCATATATAACTTATAAATGTACAATTACATAAAAATACAAAATTACAAAGTGAGTATGTGTATAATGCACTGTAATGGCCAATCGAGGGGGTGGGGAGAAAGACCTGTTCAAAGACGAAACAAAACGAACAAGGCTAAAAGAGGTAGATGGATATCGTTGGCTGTTCTATACTTTCTATAAACACGTGGGGGGCGGGTCTGAGTAGGCGTGGCCTCAGACGATCACGTTATGTGTGGTCGTGTAGATGACACCACCCGTCAGTCCGTCCTTCTGGTACAGCAGCGGCGTGTGCGAGGTGGGAATGTTGAGCACCGACTGCTGCTGGAGCATCTGCAGCTGCTGCTGCTGCTGAGGGGGCGGGGCGTGCGGGGCTGGGGCGTCCTTGGTGAGCGGGCCGCGCTTCTGCACCCACTTGACGTACACCGAGTTGTACTCGACCGAGTGATGCCGCATCAGGTGCCGCATAAAGTTCGACGAGCACGGCGACTGAAAGTATTGATTTATTGATGTATTGATTTATTGATTGATTCGAGTATCGGTAAAAGAATCACCAATAGCACACACACATCCACGAGGCCACCGAAATACATGTTCTTATTGCAAATTTCCATGTATGTAGTTGTAATAATGTGCTACTTGATTCGAGATGAGTATTTTGAGTCCGAATTATCGATTTATTGATTGATCGCCCACCTTGACCACCCCGGCGCAAATGGAGCACTGCGCGTTTCCATCTCCCGTCCGCTTGAAGAACTCCCAGACCGGGTGCTCCGTCTTCCTGAAGAAAAAAAGAAAGAAAATTGAACAAATAAAACGAATATGACACTAATATTGTTCTATACGTTTCATCCTCGCTTCAAACATTTATTGGGAGATTCTTTGCAATGCTCTGATCTTCTATCGCAGCCATGCAGGCACATGATAGTGTTCATCGAATCGATCTCACCGATTCCTCTTCATGAACGGCTTCTCGTGGGGCTGTCGCTGGGTGGGCGGGACTTGCGGGGGCGGGGCTTGCGGGGGCGGGGCTTGCATGGCGGCGGCGAGTGGCTCGGCGGTGGAGGTGGACGCGGAGTGCGCCTGCTGGTGGGACAGCCAGCCGTTCACTGAAAAACGGATGGATGAGTTTTTTTGTGTCGTTTTTGTCATTCAGTTTTGATTTTTTTGAATCGTTTTTTTTGTCGTTTTGATCATCATTCAGATTTGTTCAGTTGTAAATTTTGATGTGAATCTTTTTAGTGATAGTGAAACGCAATGACCAGCTATCTCGTTTGCCTGAAAGCGAAACTAGTTCTAGCGTACCTGTTATAGCAAAAAAAAAAACAATCCCACGCACCACTGAGAATGTATGCGTTTCGTTCGTGTCATGAAGATTGCTATTCCGAGTGAATCTGATTTGAACCCATCATCTTCGCGCACCACAACATTCACCTCACAGACTGATAAACAACCAACCAACAAACCAACAAACAAACAAACAAACAAACAACGCACCACTGAGCTGGTCCAGACCGCCGTCGCCTACTCCGAGTGAGTGGGAGATGCCGGCCCCACCCCACGCATCAAAGGACTGCCACTGGAGAGAGGGCTGGTAGACAGAGTGCAGCTGCTGCCAAGGGTCGGACGGGCTGAAGGGAAGAGAGATGTTTATTTGTCAACGACTCTTTCTTTCTTTCTCTCTCTCTCTCTCTCTCTCTCTCTCTCTCTTCTTAATTTCCTCATTGTTCAGGATTGTGGGTGGGTCAGTGAGATTGTTTAATACTGTAACCGCAGAAAGTGGAATGGCGAAGGGATGAATAGCTCGATAGCGTAGGACAGAAAAAGAGAGAGAGTGGAGAGAGGTAGAGAGAGGGAGAGAGAGAGAGGAGAGGGATAGAGAGAGAGAGAGAAAGAGAGAGAGAGGGTGGAGAGAGGTAGAGAGAGGGAGAGAGAGAGTGAGGAGAGGGGTAGAGAGAGAGAGAAAGAGAGAGAGAGGATGGAGAGAGGTAGAGAGAGAGGTAGAGAGAGGTAGAGAGAGAGGTAGAGAGAGAGAGAGGTAGAGAGAGAGAGAGAGAGAGACCTCACCGCTGCTCGAACGCTCCCCCGAACAGCAGCTGCTGCTCCCTGTCCAACTGCGGTGTGTAGTCGGTGGTCGAGTAGGCCTCTGTCTGCAAAGGGGTTGTTTGTTTGTTTGTTTGTTCATTTGTTTGTGAACTACTCTCTCTGCTTTGTCAAATCATCATTGTTTGTTTGTTCGTTCGTTTGTTTGTTTGTTTGTTTACGAGATATGTATGTTTCAGTGAGTGCCTACATCTTTCAATTGGAAACGATATGCCGTATGGGTACAAAAAACCAACGTTATAAGAATAAGTACAAGTTTCGAAACTCGTACCTTGACGAAGTGGTTGGTGGTCGGCAGGAGGCAGTGCGACGCCGGCGGAGCGGTCTGCAAGTGATAAATACTGGTCGTTGACCGATGGAATTTGAGGAATCCTAGTAGCAGTTTAAAGAGAAAACTTTGTACATTGTTGCAACGTCAATCTAAGCTAAGCAGGGGTTACAAAGACCAAAAACACTAAGAACAAGAGCAGCCGCATGCAGTGCATTTTTCAACAGGATTTATAGGCTTTGGAACTCACTCCCCCTTCCATAGTAATGTCCGCAAAACATGAAACTGTAAAATCCTTTCTAGAAATGCGAAAGTAATCTCCCATTTGTTGCCAGTTTCGAAGATTCGTATGTAGACTGTAGTCAACATTCGATGCTGTCTGTATCATTTTACACTTTGTTTATTTTTCTCATACCGTATGCCATTGCTCATTTCGCTGTATTGAACTGTTTCTCCAAATGTACACGGCAATAACCCCGATACACGGGCTAAACTTTTCGTGTTTCACCTTCTTTGTTCAACTCTTGAATACGAAACTCATACCTGGGACTAGTAAACCATAGGACTGGTGAACCTATCCCACCTGTATGACGAGCGAGTGCTGCACTGGCTGTGGCTGCTGCTGTGCGGCCACCGCTGGAGGGGTGGGCTGGGGGGTGGTCAGGGACGGCGCGGGCGGACCCTGAGAGGATACGGTATACGGTATACGGTAGTTTGAAAATGGGATACGGTACTTTTTCTTCTGAGGCGCGGGGACCCTGACGGATACGGTATAATACGGTACTATGAAAATGGGATACGGTGCTTTTCCTTCTGGGGCGGGCGGACCCTGAGGGATACGGTATACGGTACTATGAAAATGGGATACGGTACTTATGTTTTTACTAAATATGGTGTGCGAAGCAGCTATGGCGCGAGGAGATACCGATTGGCATGGAAGCAAAGAAAACCCCGGAGCTCTACACGTAAATAACGGTACTCTAATGGTCCAGGAATGATTATCGATCAAGTATCGTCTTCCCACCACTAACCTCGTCAGCCTACCTGTCTTCCCCGGCGTTAGCCTATGTATGTATCTAGCATCTTAGGCACTACTGTGTGCTTCATATCATTATGATTGTGTTGTCATAACCAGATATAACGATTCCGAATAAACGATTGATTGATTGATTGATTGGTGGTGAGCGACGGGGCGGGCGGACCCTGACGGAAGGTATACGGTATACGGTGTTGTGAAAATATAATACGGTACTTTTCTTTCTGGTGCAAGTGGACCCTGAGAGGATACGGTATGTTGGAAACAGAATACGGTACTTTTGCTTTTATTAACTATGGTGAGGGACGGGGCGGGCGGACCCTGACGGATACGGTACTTTGAAAAGTACGGTACTCTTGCTTTTACTAAACATGATGAGGGGCGGGGCGGGTGGACCCTGAGGTTAACGGTATACGGTATGCGGTACTGTGAAAATGGGATACGGTACCTTTACTTCTGCTGTGTTCGCTGATTTGTTTGTTTTAGTTATGATCATACTGGATAAGTATACGGTATGTTAGAAACAAGATACGGTACTGCTTGTACGCGTTTTTTATACGTACATACCTTTCACGCGCTCTACAAACACTCAAATGGAAGATTCCTTGCAATGTTTTCTTGTTAATGTCACCGATTGCTTTCCATAAAATGTTTCTCCTTTTCCTTTACATTATTAACGGAAGAAGAAAGACGCGTTTCCGTCCTGCTATTGGTTCAGAAATATAAAGGGTACGGTATTTTGAAAATCATACGGAACCGTACCTTCTACTGCCTACACTACATATGCTGCTTGAACGCTTATTTCCTTTTTTGCTAGCTTACAGGTTCCGATATCTTGAAAAGTATAAAGTACCGTACTTTCTGCTATTGATACAGAAATGCACAGGGTACGGTATCTTGAAAAGTATAAAGTACCGTACCTTCTGCTGTCGGTACTGCCGGATCTGTACGATGAGCTGTTGATAGTCGGCCTGGTGGTGTCTCTCCAGATGCTTGGTCATGTTCGTCGCGCACGCAGACTTGACGATCTGATAAGGTTTGTTTGTTTGTTTGTTTACTTGTTTACTTTGGCTTTTCTAGCTGCATGATACAAACGACAGATCTATTATGGTTTATGCCGGCAAAAGTTGAGTTTGGCGTCTTAGCAGTCTGTTCTCGATCCCTTGCTGTCCTTACGCATGCACTCCCGTTATACTAGACCCCATCAATTCCACTTTTTATCGCGGGGTGACCCACTGAAACAGTGAGCTAATCTGTCTTCCCTTCCACGCACTACTACCAGCAGCCTAGCCTAGCCTCTCTCTCTCCCCCCCCCCCTCTCTCTCTCTCTCCCTCTCTCTCTCTCTCTCTCTCTCTCTCTCTCTCTCTCTCGTCCATCTGATCGCATCTTTTCTCGACACTGCCCTACAGGGACATGCCGGCTCAGAGAGAGAGAGAGAGAGAGAGAGATGAGGCGAGAGAGCGCGGCAATTAGAGAGCGCGCAGATAGTGAGTGCTCTCTGGAAATTTTAGCACCATGCACAAAAATGTGGCGAGATGAAATCTCTCCCCAAATGGGGAGAAGAATGAGAGCGCGACTATCACGGACTTGTAGTATAGTAAATAATAGAAGCCAGAGAGAGGAGAGAGCGAGAGGGACAGGGAAAGAAAGAGAGGAGAGAGAGAGAGAGGGCGCACCTTGCTGCAGAGCCGACAGCGCACGTTCTGGTCGTCGAGCCGGATGAAGTAGCTCCAGCAGGGATTCTCGGTCGGTCGTCCGCGCTTCGCAGGCGTCACTCCCGAATCTGACTGCAAAACAAAACGGCTTGTTTCTCATATTCGGAATCAGCATTAAAAACTGTGGATATGGCCATGTTTTCGTAAGAGTCCGCCAAGACGGGTGCGCAAGCTGCTCGGGTCAGTTAATTATGTTAAGTCTATGGACGTATTGCTGAAAGTGAAACCACACTAAACATACGCGCCAACTAAAACGTACGATACAAAAACAAGTGTAGACGATGAGAAAACCATTGGAAACAAGTGATAGCTGCGAACTCGGAACGCCTGGCGCGAGAATCGGAACGGATATGGTCTAGACTGACTGACCTTCTGCGGTCGATTCGAGACCATCAACACACCTGTCTACACCTTACAGCTTACCTATGAGAGTGAGAGAGAGAGGGGGGGTGCTCACCTTGGGTGTGTGACTCTGCTCCTTCCTCTCGAGGAACTCGTTGATCTCGTCCTCCTCTTCTTTCACGGACACCGAAAGGAGCGCGTCCTTGGGAACCGCGTAGTGCTTCTCTTCGTCCACAGACGACACGGGCGTGTAGACGTTCGAGATACTGTAAGGGGTACTGATTACTGTACATGCAATACTGTCCAGGTAATGACTCTAGAACATGAATTTTCGCTGTTCAGCATCTACACATTGAGTTGCTTCGCACAGTGAGACAATGAGTTCCAGCTGTGGAACGTAGGTAGTAGGTATGTATTTTACGAGTTATAAACATACAACGTACTCTACCGTACCTCTTGGTCGGGTCATCGGGACTGACAGTGGTTGGCACCGCCGGATACGCGCTGTACTTGGGCTGGCCTGGAAAGTAAAGGTTACGGTATCCTACAAGTCACGGTATCCTACAAATTACAGTATGCCTTGTTTACCCTGGGGCAGGCCCCGTTCCCACACACCCTTACCAAACAACCCCCGGGCTTTCCAGAAAATCGAAAAGCGCAACGCACGCGAATTCAACAAACGGCTTATGAGGTTCGGGTGGGTATAGGGGGTACGGTATCTATTGATCCATCTGTGCTTGGGCGATCAGCTGACAACTTGCCAAGGAGAGAGAGAGAGAGAGAGAGGGAGGGAGGGAGGGAGAGAGGGAGAGAGAGAGGGAGAGAGGCTCACCGATATCGTGAAAGGTGATAGTGTCTGCGGCGGAGGGCTGAATGTCGTACTGTCTTGTGTCCATCGGTCGCAGTTCATGGTAGGCCGAGGGAAACTGACACCACGCCGGCGGAATGTCTAAAAGTGTGAGATGGTCTAAGTTTGTACCAAGTTCTATTCGAAGCCCTTCAAAACAACTTTGAAACAAGGTACTTGGATGTGTTTGTAAAACAGTTGCGAAAAAAGTTTCAAGGAAACTACTATGCGAGAGTCAGATGGCGGTTGTAACAATGTTTGGCGACAACTCGAGAAGAACAGAAGAAAATCGAAATTTCATATCGACACCGCAACGGCGCTCCAAAGTACTCTCACACCCACCCAATACAGTACAGTCCACAAAAGAAGTTCCGCCTGCCGAGAGGGGCGTGACAAGTGATGGCGAACAAGTACTCTCTTTATTTCAATGTACAGTACTCCTCATTACAGTACTCACCAATGTGCGAGAGCACTGGCTGTGGACGGAGGGCGACCGGGTGAACGCATGGCGGTAACTCCTCCTCCATTGTGGTAAGTTAGAGTAGTAAGTAGTAAATGAGTAAAGGGTAGACGTTCACAAATCAAGCCACCGACTCGCGTGCGCAAAATACGTGTCTCGCGCAGCAGGGCCGCGGGGCGCGACGAGTCGAGTGGGCGGGGCCAGCACACCCAACCCACCCAATCACCGATCGCGGACCATCCAGGCGCAGGGACCACTGTAGGCAGGCGGTCATGGTCCGAAGGCAGGGAAGACTGTGTGTGTGTGAGAATGAGAATTGGACTTGTGTGTGTATATTCGGTGATTTCTATATCGGATGTTTCGAGTATCGAGTTCGAACTGCTGGTCGGGCAGGCGATGGGGGGGAAGGGGCCGCAAGAACGCCGACACTCGATTCCAGGATTTCAGTATTCAGTGCACTGACCAGCGACGCTCCGGGATCTGCCTTTCAGTCTCCCGATCCTGAACTCTCATCAGCCCTGATTTCTGAGCATTGCTAGGATTACTCATTTTTTCACTAGTTATGCGACTATAACACTAACCATCAAATCGCCGTCTTTGGGAAAACACCAAATTAAAGTTGTGTCTTTATATCTTTTCGTTGATAAACATTTTGCAGTGTATGTTGTTTGGGAATGAATGCTGTTGCAAAATGTAAATGTCATCGAAATCTTGACTGTGAATTAACCAAGTTATTCCCTATACATGGTTTGATCTTTCAGAATCTTCGCAACACAAACGAGCCACATTCACACTCACACTCTGCCATTTGTCCATTTCTTATCTACTACCCATGTTCACACAGTCACCTTTTCTCTCTCTCTCTCTCTCTCTCTCTCTCTCGACTCGGGTTCATTTGATGTCCTTCTCCTAAATGGGTCAACCCGCCGCTGAAATTGCGGACGATGCGCAAAAAACGTCGAAATTATAATCTCTCTATCTTGTCTTTCCCTGAGAGAGAGAGAGAGAGAGAGAGAGACAGTCGGGAAAATGAAGTGGGCTTGGGAAAGGGACTGCATAAGCACATGGTATACATCATCAGGACATGCGCGAGGGAGTGTGCACTTGCGAGAGGGCGCAGACACAGAAGGGGCAGGTGTGTAGAGAGAGGAGTGAGTGACCGTGTACCTGCCGGAGAGCGCAGACACATCTCTCGCACGAACGGGTTTTGCACACTGGCATTTCGAACGCCTAGATATCACGCAGATTAATAAGGAAAAGATGTTGACTATACTTTTTTATTACCATATGCATAGAGCTTTGCATTATATATTCCTCCAAAAAGTGCAGGTGTACATTTAAAACTTTGAAAGCTTTATACATCATATTGTTGCAGTACCAATGACATGACTATAGTGTGGCTAGTCGCCAGTATTCGATCTCACTCATACCTCCACCTGCCATATTGCGGCGCACCTCTCGGAATGCACTTTGCGCAATTAAATCGCCCATGCTCTTTCATTCTATAATTACGGCAATGGAATGATCCGCGTTGTCAGGACAACACACGACAATGCGAGAAAGAGGGGGGAGGGGAGAGAGAGGGAGGGAGGGAGAGAGAGAGGGAGGGAGGGAGAGAGGGAGAGAGAGAGTACTAGTATTCGCATAACACTGGTCAAAGGAAGTGCACCCGAGTTCCACTCAATTGCGCGCCTTGAATTCCCGCAGTCTGACCGCATGTAGTTTGAAAGTTTGTATTTATGTTATCAGTTGATTATAGCTATAATCATGACGCTGAAATGATCATATTTACAACCCAGTCATGATTACGGGTGTTGAAGGAATCGGATTTATTTGTCTTTTCACGCTATTCTCAGCGGCAAAAGGCAAAAGCTTTGCAGTGTTTGGGAAATGTAGTAGACTTCCATGTTCCGAATAGCTGCATATCTCTCTTCCGCAGCCGCTTTTTGAGGGTCGTTCACGCCCGATGCTTCGTCTCGACTCCCTGGAGACGGTTCTTCTCTTCCTCTCTCTCTCTCTCTCTCTCTCTCTCTCTCTCTCTCTCTCTCTCTCTCCTCTCTCTCTCCAACAATCCACTAGCTGTACATGCAGCCACGCCGCCGCTGAGCTCTATCGATTACACAAGTCGCCGAGTAGTTTCAAGTATTTTGTGTTTGTGTATTTGCAATTGTTGCAAACACGTTGATTGTCGAACATTCATGAATGTTGATCGTAATGTCGAATTGCTTGTTCGTTCATTAGCTAGGCAAGTGAATACATGTATACATGCAGTGTTTGTAAAATGACGACAACGCGCGCACTTCATTGTTGTTAAGTGACCGCAGCCAGGTGCGCCTTCATCTACTATTCCGGCCCTTCTCACCTCCCCTTTAGCCATTCCTGGCCCGCGCCAGTCGGCATTGCGAATTTATCACCTCTCTCACTAGCTGCTTTATTGTTCTACCACCTCTCTATGTCCTCTCTTGCTGTGCGTTTTTGCTTTCTCTTTCTTTCTCTCTCTCTCTCTCTCTCTCTCTCTCTCTTTCAATTTTACCACCTCTCTTTTCTTTATCACATGAACATGTGGTAAATATTCAATGTTTTGTGTAAAATAATGTTCCTGCAATGTTGTAAATATTGCATTCACGTTTTCTGTGTTTCGATATTTTCATGAATTTGTGTCGTTCTCACGTATTTCGATATTCCCCGTGGACCACGTTTATGTCGAATTCAAACTGACGAATTCGATGTTTCTGTGCTCTTTCTTGTCTCATGCGAATTGTACATACCACTGCATGCATTTCCATGCCATTTCCATATACGATCTTATGATCATCGCGACAATTTTAATCTGAAAACGTTTACATTAAATATTGTAATAAAATCGATATTTTGAACATGTCATCCTAATTTTCCCCGTTTCAGTCGCGCGCGATGCCGTTGTGTTGACTGACTGCTGACTCGGGGTATTGGGTTCCCATTGACAATCCAATATGATGTGCTTTCTCTGCTCGTTCACCACAGCCAGGGTGTGCTACTGCGCTGAGAGGTTGGGGTTTTATATTGATTTATTGATTTACTTGGTATGCAAATGTCGAGGTTGCTTTGATTCAACACCGAAATGAACAGTTAAAGGTAGTGTACCCTCGGAATCTGGGTGCATGTGTAGATACAACATGTCATTGTTTACGACTCAATGAGTATATTATGATGATGCAAACATATATTCTGAAACAGCTTAGTTTTAAAAAAATATTTGAATATTGGAGTGAGAAATCGAAGAAACTAATAACTTTTAATCAGCTTGGGGGTGTGTGCACAACTGCACGAAGTTACACAATTTGACCACACTAACGGCTGTTTCATTCAAGACAATTTATTTGCATGTGTTTATATATTGTTTCTTATGTCATTCTTATTTTATATAACATTTCTACTATGTGTTTCTTTTACTAAACTGGCGAAAACAGCTGATGGGAAATTATATGCTAAACGCAGTAAGATATGTTGAATGATGTTATACGTCATTCAACATATGCGTATCATGTTGGATTAAAATAAAAGTTTGATAATTTTTAATTTCATTATTTTTTATCACAAACAACCATAAACGACATAAAAATACCTCTAAAAGACATTGATAATACATTCGTGATATTTTTTTATATTTGATTCAGAGGGTACACTACCTTTAATTGATAGACTTTTTTTTACTAAGGTTGTTTTTAGTCACTGCCGTGTGTGCCACTGCCTCTTGATTTAGTTATTCGATATCAGTTGTTTGTTATAATTTAGAAGTTAAGTTTAATAGATGATGAAAAATGACAGTTTCTCCTCTCTTCCCTTCGAATGAATCCATCGAGGAAAATGGGGTGATCGTCTTATGTGAGTGGTGTGAAACGTATGCAAGTATGCAATTCAAACTGAAAATACTAACACCAGACACGAAAGAGGGTTCCTGTTCATCGTTTTCATAAAACGAAATCACGCCCGATCAGACATGCCGAAAACAATGACTGTTTTGAAAATACATATGAAAAAACACCACCCAAAACATTGTTCACCAGTGTACCTTCAGGCTGGTGGTGCTCGCTTCGAACCCCGACCTGTCCTCGCACCATTCACTCGCCGAGTCTGTGAGTATAGGGAGGAGGCGAGGCGACAGAGGAGGAGGAGGAGGAGGGGAGACACTCGTCCAAATACTGACTAGAGGTCGGTGCACACATACGCTGGTTTTGAGCGGATTTTTTTTCGACCGTCTTGCAAGCGGCGTAAGCCTGTATCTTCATGGATCATGTAAGATTACGTTTGTGACTTGTTAGTTCCGTTCCGATACGATCTCTTTATTTTGTTTGTCTCAGGTTGTACATGTACGTTTCACGAACAACACAAACACGACGGCCCTGCGGCCCGAGCGGGTCTGCAAACCGCTAAGAGAACCCAAACGATCAGCGCTTGGCGCCGATCCTAATTGGGCGGAAATTGGAATGAGTTCCACTGGGTGAAGGCATCAAAATAACTCGAATCTTGTAATACCTGTGGCATGGGAGCAGCATCGATAGTGAATGATATCTGATCATATCTCTGGTACCAAGGGAATCCGGGAATCCAAGGGAACTCGTGTTGCAGCAATAAGAGAGCAGTAAACAGTAGTAAGTCATATTCCTACTATAGTTCTATGCTATGCTCGCAATAAGTTGGGCGCGGTGGGGTAGATCAGAGGAAGACGGAGAGTCAGCTCTCGGCAATAGCGCGCGAAACAAGAGAGGCAGACGGTTATGGCACAGTATTTCGAACTGCAAGTGAGGTAGATCAAAAACTATCGCTCTGACGCAGCCTATATATTCCCTTATGCATCAATCACCTACACCTTTTCGTGTAGAACACGAATACAACTCTCGTGCGAATTTTGCTGTCAGAAAGATGAGAACACTGGTTTTTTTTTGCATACCCCGATCGTGAAAAGCGAGAACACCGGAAACGTTTTCTCGTGTTACTCCTTTTTTCCGGTCTGTTTCTCTCCGTGCCGCGTACCGTACTGTATTCAACTCTACTGTATCCGAATCGTTCCGTATCCCCGGTACCATCACTCACTCCTCACGTGTGGCAGCGATATAGAATCACTCCAACCCCCCCCCCCCTTTCAACCATCACCATGGTACAGTACTGTGGTACAGTACTCATGTACCGTACTGTACATCTGTAATGTTCTGTATCTGTTTTTATTCAGCCCCTCACCCTCCGCGCCGCTCCGTCTCCTGTCCTCCCGCCCTGCCTCCGCGCCCCGAAAGGAAGGACGTGAGATTCAGCTCTCTCAGATACACCCGGTAGGATGATTGAACTTATTATAACTTATAAACACTATACTTTTTGTACGCTTCAGCTCTCTGAGATACACCCGGTATGTATTCGTACTTCACTTTGAACTACTTAAACTCACTTATTTTTGTACGCTTCAGCTCACTGAGATACACGCGGTAGGATGGTTAAGCTTATAACTTTTGAACTTTGTACTACTTCTTTAATAACTCACTACTTTTTGTACGCTTCAGTTCTCTGAGAAACACGCGGTAGGAGGTTTGAACTTGGAACGTTGTACTTTTTGTGAGTTCAACATTTTTCCACATTTCGTCAACTGTCAGTGAATAGGCGTACTCCTGTATTCGTTCGAGTTGCGGGAGAAGTTTAAATATAAAAAAAACGGGCCTGCAGTTTTCTACACCCGCCAATACTGCTAAATTGAGAGCACTGTAAACACACCACATGACAATTAAGTAAAACTTTTTATTTGGTGTTTGATTTCATATTTCATCCTCAATCCGCACACTCTAACCTCAGTCACATGGCTTCTCTCTAACTCATTGCAACTCTCGCTATTTCTAGCAATGTTTTTTTCCATATTCGCATCAATGTTCATTTCTCTGCAAATAACGATGAAGAAATTCTTCACGATTGCCAATATTTTCTTGTTGTCGCCACATCAAATTTTCACGTGTTATCATGCAACCGTACGAATTATTACTAATAAGATAAGATTATAGTAAAGTTCCCGCCAATTTTGGAATGTACGAAAGCAATCCCTGATCGATGTCCTAGTCATCAAACATGATACAGATATCATTAATTGTTTGCCACATCGTATAGAACGTGCTTGCGCACAAATCGTGCTCCTGGAGAATTGGAGAGGACTTTAATATTATTTTTTTTCAGTCAGTCCATTCCTCCACGCGTTGACGTTGCTTCAATTGGCTCTTCCGGAGACGAAGTCGATCAGGTTAGATCATTCCCTACTCCTCTCTCTCTCTCCCCCCCCCTCTCTCTCTCTTCCGATCTATCTATCTCTCTCTATCACTCCATGCCATCATAAAATTGTCTCAATTAACCTGTCGTCAGTATAAACAAGTGGCGAAACGCGAAACGTATATGCGACGATGGTATACCATAGGGTTTCGAGCGTTCTCCAGAATGTATCGAAAGTTATCTATGTGCATAATCTATGACCTAAAATTGGGTTTCAGGCGATCTCTCGGATGGAGCGGAAACGCCAGCTGCGCAGGAGAGTGGAACAGAAGAGGAATACGGAGGTGGGTAGTCATTTACTATTGCTCTTATATTTCTTTTCACTTTCTTGTGAGCGCAGTCCAGTGCCCACAATAGTAAAAACTATTGGACCAAAGTCTGTGGAAGCATGTTTTATTTCACCGAAAAGCTCCTGTAAGTACTCAGAACACATCACTTTAGTTTTAGCTAATCTCAGTCATTCCATTTAATCGATATATGTATGTCTGTTACTGACAGACGTACGGAACGAGGAAAAGACGGACAGATACGAATAGCTCGTTCACTATTTCGAAATAATGGGTTTCTTTGAACTTTTGGTTGCTTCTTGTTTATACGTTATACATACCTACACATTTTACATGCGTGATGTGGATGATATAGCATTATTTTCCAATCGGATATTACTAGGAAATCGAGTACCTGCAATTACGATGTAGAGTGTACTGTAGCTCTCTTTTTAATAACATCAGAGTCTTTCTATATGCGAATGCTTCTTTTACGAATTGTAGCTTCGTTCCATTGAGATTTAGAACTCTCAGTGTGGTATTCAAATACTCAATGCGATAGGAAGATAAGATTATCTTGTTTGTTCATCCCACATTAGCTGTTATTACTATTGAGGCTTCTGTTTACTAGTCTCTTTACTTTAGCTTTAGCAAACCTCACAAGCGCCACTAAGTAAGCATAATTCATGAAAGTATGCTTCAGAAGCCTTACGATGTACCTTCGTGTTCATTCACATCATTTATGCATTTCATCATTTCCTTCCCGGAGCATACATTGCGTGCTAAACATCTAGCAATCTTTTTTCCGATAAATCTAACATCTTATCTCTCTCTCTCTCTCTCCATAGTTTCCATCCATTCGCCACGCTTGTATGCCAATACCATACGTCGTTACTGCTAATCCGTTCTCATCGCTCGTCTGTTGAGATCTCACCACGTATCTCACCCCCCTCTCATCCCATTACCACTGGTTACCTAGGTAGCGCACAGCTAGGAGAGAGAGAAAGAGAGAGAGAGAGAGAGAGAGAGAGAGAGAGAGAGAGAGAGATGGCCCCCACACACGCTCGTTCCAGCCACCTGTCCTCTTTTCAGCACACTTTAGCTTTGTATCTTTGTTGATGTCCCTTTTTTTAACTGTCCCCTGGGACTACGTGTAGTGAGAAACCTTGACATTCTAATATTCAGATGGCATCGTCTAGCGAGAGTGATTCCCTGCGGAACGAGAGAGTACGAGGAGTGGAGAGAGCGCAGGAGGAGGAGGAAGCGGAACAGGTAGAAAATGACATCATCTATCACTTGGTCGCATTTCGTTCTTGATTTGTGAATTGTTATGCGATAGTGGAAAGAGATGAGAGATAGAGCGAGAGAGAGAGAGTGAGAGAGAGAAAGAGAGAGAGAGAGAGAGAGAGAGAGAGAGAGAGGGGGAGAGAGAGAGAGAGAGAAATTCAGCCGGGTCCGTCCGCGCCTCCTCTCTCCGTCTCGGTGGATGAGGAGATGCTCTCCCTCCAATCCACTCAGTCTAGTCTTCCCCACCCCGCTGTCAGGTAGGCAAACTGATAAACTACTTTTATAATTATGTTTTATATCGATATAATAATTATAATGTATCAATCAATCGTTTATCCGGAGTCGTTATATCTGAATACGACAACACAATCATAATGATATGAAGCATACAGTAGTGCCTAAGATGCTAGATACATAGGCTAACGCCGGGGAAAGACAGGTAAGCTGACGAGGTTAGTGGCGGGAAGACGATACTGGATCGATAATGCTCTCTCTATAATGTATAGCAAATATAATATAATTATACTTTGCCAGCCCTTCCCGCTTCGCGGAGCTCGTCTCGCGTCGCAGTCTTCGGCGCAGGAACACGGAGAGAGGCGGGAGGAGGGAGGAGGAGAGGTGAGCACTTTTTCCCCTTTTTTGCACTGCACCTTTTCCCTTTCTTCTTTTTCTTCGTTTCTCTTCATGCGAGCGTGATTTTTTCGCATTTTTTGATGCTGCATGCTATTTTTCTCTGACACTTTTCTACCGATCGAATGAGTGTGCATTTTCAATCGAGTCGACCTCGGAAGTGTGAGACGGAAGTGTGATGTTTTCCACGTCTAATCTTCTGACGGCACCTCTCTGTGCACGCCACTTCCGCGTTTCTTTAGATTGAGTAGTAGTCTATTTTAACATTTAAGTTTTTGGTCTCATCGCAATATGTAATCTGAGAGAAACGTGCCTGGTACAGATCAAAACTCCATTATTCGCATTATTCGAGTTTGTGTGATGTATAATACCAAAAAAATGGAACATGAAAGCGCAATTTCATTGACGTAAAACGATTTGTTTATTTGTTGTAGGCCGGATACGGACGACGTGGCAGTGGCTTCGATCGATATCGGAGAGGAGTCGCTGACGGGAGAAGAGCTCGCAGATCTAGACGACGAAGAAGACAACGCAGTGGTACCCACCAGGTAAAATTTTAAAATGTTTTTAATTAATTACCTTTCTTTAAATGTAATTTTCACCTCTGTAAACCGTCTGTGGTGGTGCTAGGAATTTGGCAAAACAAAGGTCCCGGGGAGATTTGAACTCCCGTCGCAGGATTCAGAGTCCTGAGTGCTAACCGCTACACCACGGGACCTGTGCGCTGCAGTGCAAAGAGGGCAGATTAGTTGGTGGGATGAGCAGTGAAGCGAAAGGGATAACGCTGTTGTAGTGATAATGATAGGGAAAGGGACGGGAAAGGTGAGAGAGAGAGAGAGATGGAGAGAGAGAGAAAGAGAGAGAAAGAGAAAGAGCCGCCTGACTGAACAACCAGACAAATCACACCCTATACGAAGCAAATGATACATTGTGATGCCGTTGGATGGGTATAGATCTCTCTCTATATATATAGCTACTTTACTCTATTCAAACTACTGAAAACTTCTCCAGTTTTTTACAATACGTTAAAACGCCCCATATTGTTCTGACAATAATCTCATTCCCGACGCTTTTTGTTCCTTCCGTTATTCTATATCTCCTCTAGTAAAGCGTTCTGTTGTATAGACCTACATACAACTGTTATATTTGGGGTTTGGTTTGCGGGAGTTCACTCTCTGTGTGTGCAATAGACTAAACAAGGACTGTGAATAACATTTATTTAAACGCTGAGACCAGAAACAAAATAAGAAAACAAAGGGTTAGAATTAGACTGAGGTCCTGGGGGTGTGGCGGCCCTCTTCTCTCTATCTCTCTCTGTGCTCTCTCCTCTCTCTGCTGGCTAGTTGTTACAACTGCCAAATGCTCTCGCGCATTCACACGCGACATCTCCCCCCTATATTGCCGAGCTCCTGCGAGGCGAGCTGGCACAATAAAAGGATAGGAGGAATGCTGGTACATACATTTTATAAAACTCTCACAATGCTGAATGCTCACAATTATGAATGAATACATGAGATGCTGGTAATGCTCAATGCAATAGATGCCTATGATGCTAAGAGGAAATGCTGAGAGGGGGTTATGCTTCTAGAATCGGGCGAGGCTGAGCTCTTCCCTGATCTGCTCATATGCTTGTTCCATGGCGTAGAACTCTGGGAGTACGTACTGATGTGCACTGACGTGTAGTATACACATTCCCAATTGGACATGTCCAATGCTAGACTAACCGGACGATTGACTATGTCACGCTGTCGTTGTCGTAGCCAATTCAAATTTACAACTATATTGTTGTTGAAAGTGGCCTGCTGGAAGGTGCGGAACAGCTGATTCTGCTTACGATGCTGCTAATACTGCTGCAGAAAGGACATCGGAGTCGCTGGGATGGGGAGGGGTGTTGTTAGTGGTGGGTGGGGTCTGGGTAACAACAGTGTAGGGGAGTGTGGGGTTTGCCGTGTTCCTCTCCTCGAGGAGGCCGTCGAAGGACGCGAGCTTCTGTGTGGCGGCGTCTTCTTTCTGACCGTTAGACGACATCTGCAAAGAGAAGAGGTTATAATGCTAAGATGCTGGTTTTGCTCATATGCAACGCTTGTCACTATCATCTCACTCATTATGCTGGCTATTTCTAACTGCTGGATTTGCTGAAACGTGAGTAACTGCTTATAATGTGAGGATTTTAGTGTGCTTGCTTTTTGATCCTCTCTGATCGTCTCAGAGTAGGTGTCTGCTCTCTCGTTTTCTCCACTCTCTCACTTTCTACAGTCTTATGCTCTCCCGGGTCAATCAACCCCATGCTCGCGGTTGGCTGCTGGCACTCAATGTAATGCTTTGCTCTATTCCTGTGAAATACGTCACTCTTATCAGGCTTGTCTAGAAGGTATGCTGTAATGTTAGGCTCGTTGATCCCAGTGATTCTGTAACAACCGGTCTTTCGGAACAAGTGAGTTGGCTACAGTAGTCGTCTACCTCTACATGCTTGTTGATGCTTGTTTCAGAATATCATTAGCGAGAAGACACGACTCACTATCATGCACAATGAAAATGCTGATTGATTAGTAGCATTGACACTCGTGTTAATCGCAAATGCAACCGTGGATAAGTATTTGTGCCAATCACATCGATGTGTTCGTTTGTTAATGCTGTAATGCTGTACTGTTAGGGCTGTAGAATAGTGTTATGGTGTAGTGGTGGTATGTGGCGTTATGATATGAGATATCCAAAAATACACACACTTCCTGGTATAGACGAGACGTTGTAGTATTGGTATTAGTATCTCGAACCCGAGTCGCGATCGTGATGCGAATAGTGATGGTCACGCGAATAGTGACGCTCACACTGATAGTACCTATCACGGGAATCGCGCCTATCACGTCTGTCGCGGAAATCGTGACGATGACGCTCGCTGGAATATCCCCTATTTTTGTACGCGTCGCGCGAATTGGAATGCTGGAAGTGCTCACGGAAATGGTCATAGTCACGCTCATTGCGCGTGCTGTGGTTGCGCGAAGTGTTATGCTGCGATTGCGAGCTTTCCTGCTTGCGGTCATAGAGGCCTCGGCGATCGCGCTTATTGCCAGATCTACCGTAGTCGCTGCGCGAGTTAGAACGCTTGGTATCCCGAGAATTGTCAGTCAGACTCATTGCGTTTACCGATGCTGAAAGAGAGTCCATTTCCTTCTGATCATCTATCATGCGGATGCGAATCTCAATTTCCAACGCTGCCTTTTTCAGCTCATCGAAAGTACCAGAAGACTTTCCCCACATAATCATCTGATCCCGGATGGGCTTCTTGAGACCTCTCCAGAAGTTGGCTTTCTTGAGAGATTCTTTTCCGCCATCACTCTCTCCCAGGTCATCAGCGAGATCGCTGATCCTGTTCGAGAATTGATTCACGCTCTCATTTTTGTCCTGCCGCACGGACGTGAGGTTTTTCATGAGACGACCCTTATACAACTCGGTGTTGAAGTCGATCATCAACTGCTTGATCACTTTCGTGTAATCACTCTTGGTCGCGCTGTCATAGTTGTCGTAACGCTCGCGCGCCTCACTCTCTAGCAAGAAAGGTATCAGGTTGGTGACTTTCGCTGCATCCCAGCCGAGAAAGTTCGCACGCTCATTCAGCCCCTTGGTGAATCGAGTCAGAGACCCTTCGCCGTTGAATTTCGGCCACTTCCCGATTTCGGGAACGAGGAGAGATAGCCCTGCCATCTCCCGTTCCTCCTCCTCTTGCGCCAATGCTGCTTGCGCGTCTGCGGCGGCTTGCGCGTCTAGAGCGGCTTGCGCGTCTGCGGCTGCTTGCGCGTCTGCGGCTGCTTGCGCGTCTGCGGTTGCTTGCGCGTCTGCGGCTGCTTGCGCGTCTAGAGCGGCTTGTGCGTCTGCGGCTGCTTGCGCGTCTGCGGCTGCTTGCGCGTCTGCGGCTGCTTGCGCGTCTGCGGCTGCTTGCGCGTCTGCGGCGGCTTGCGCGTCTGCGGCGGCTTGCGCTTCTCTAATTGCTTCGAGTGCTTCGCGCTGTTCACGCTGCTGATTTCTCACTTGCTCGCGGCGGTCTGCACGCTCGTCGCGTAGGTTGGATTGCGGCGCTTCCGCGGGCTGCTGCGGTGTGTGAAAGTTTCCTGTGACGTTGTCGTCGCTGGATTCCGAATCACTACCGCTCAATCAACGGTATGCAACAATCGCGCGGTGTGACAGGAAGTCGTGAATCAGAATGATAACAAAGGATGTAGTAAGTCAGAAGAATATAGATATATGTCAGCGCGCAGCTACCGTATCCTAAAATTGACAAAAAATTGAAAAGACCCACCATCTCCCCCATGGGGGAACAGACCACGAACGGGTGGTACGGTAACTAAGAGCACAATCAAATTTGAAAGAAAGTAAAACACGAGCTGTAGCAGGAATCGAACCTGCGACAGAGCGCAGTCTGCAGATTGCTAGGTTAACATCTAACCGACTGCGCCATTGAGGACGTGGCATGATCCTTTCATTGAGCGATAATCTACTGCGCGCTTATGGTTTTTGTGAAGAAAAGAAGACAATAATGAGACACAGGCATGAGAGACGATTTGATTGTTTTCGAAAACATACGTTTCAACTGAAAATGGATGGTTTTCCTTCGCACAGTCCGTCTTTGATTGATCGCAAATCAACTAGATGTCTCAATACTAGCAATATGCACTCATCGTCTCTATGGCGCAACCGGTAAGAGATTCGCTTAGCAATCTGTTCGGCTGGTTCATGTCGCGGGTTCGAATCCTCTCTACATAAGGTGTTTTGCTGAAACCTTGCTACCGTAGCAATGTGCCTGCGAATCATAACTTGTGTAAATTCAGTCAATCATTTGGGATTTTTGTCCACTTTACTCCAGATGATAGACAAGAGATAGAAAAGAAAAAAACGCTATATATATTTTTAAAGACACTTTTTTCACGCTGCTCACCCTTTCACACACTCGCACACACTATACAGCTGGTATCTCAAACCCGAACTCAAAGATCAGAGAAAAATGAGTAAGATTGCGTACCTCGGCTGTTAACTGGTGTCGGTGGTGTGCGTGAAAGAACTCGGCTCGGAGCGGTTGGTCGTCAAAGCGGGTAGACTTTGGGAATTACCGAAGTCGAGTATCACCTTAAACAGTCTTTGATCAGCGCTAGTAATGAGAAATGCTTGAATGCGATGGGGTGATGAACAAATTAAAGGATGAAGCGCGCCTTCGGCATGCAAATAGAGTGGGCTTGGCCTCACCCTGCAAGCAACCGTAAGACTCGGAGCTGGCGTTGCTGTAAAGTGCCAGGCAGGCGCCAATGATCCCATTTGTCATGACCCTATTGTAATCCCTGCGCGATGCTCGAAGTCGGCTCAGATGAATGGCTCTCGCGGATTATTGATGTGTCAGAAGGTGTATCGCTATTTGTCCGCTATTTGTCTAGGATTGCACTGCAGTTACCGTATGCCATGACTCACACTGAGATGCTGATCGAATTGAATAGACTAGAGTTTTTGTTAGTTTTTTGGAATTTTTGGTTAACCTTAAGACAGTGGCACAGAGAGGGCTAAGTATGTTGGATGGATATGAGAGGAACGATAATGTTAGAGATGGAAACGCATTGCAGTTTACGGTTAGTTGTCATGGAGTTCACGGAATCACGGAGTCACGGAATCACGGAGTCACGGAATCACGGAATCACGGAATACGTTGTTCAGTCAGAGGTGTTGATGGAAACTCTGGAAAGCACGAAATAGATTTAGCCCACTCTCTGTGCGGCCACAAAACAGTAACTGTACACTATTTACAGTAAACACGGCACTCATTTTCACACGTCGTTCGAAGAAAAGAAGAGAGACAAGATAGAGAAGAAAGAAGAGAAATGCTAGAAAAATGTTTCATTGTCAGTTAATCCATTGCACTAGAGAGAACCGGGATCCTCCATGTTATATTTGGGGTTTGGTTTGCGGGAGTTCACTCTCTGTGTGTGCAATAGACCAAACAAGGACTGTGAATAACATTTATTTAAACGCTGAGACCAGAAACAAGATAAGAAAACAAAGGGTTAGAATTAGACTGAGGTCCTGGGGGTGTGGCGGCCCTCTTCTCTCTATCTCTCTCTGTGCTCTCTCCTCTCTCTGCTGGCTAGTTGTTACAACTGCCAAATGCTCTCGCGCATTCACACGCGACACAACCTACACACTTGTGAACATCTTCGAAAATATATATGTTTCAGTTTTTTTGTAGTTACAATTTGATTTAACAACTGATACTCTGCGATTCATTAACATTTCCAGCATATCCCAATAAATGAACACAACGTGAAACGTATCGTAATTGCATTTTTAACGTTGCTTATATGTCACAGGCTCATCAATCGCTCTTTGGTGAACCTGCAACACGTGGCGTGGGACTCTAGCCCCGCCCATTCCGGCTCCGCCTCCTCAGTCCCCGCCCCCTCCGTCCCCGTCCCGCCGCAATTCGCCCCGGTTAGCTACGTGGCCGATATGGAAGCGTTCGTCGCTGCACTGAAGTAAGTGAAAGAGTTTAAAGAAGAACTCCGGGGAAAACTAGAGTACCCGGGGATTAGAGGAAATAATGGTTCGCGATCACGAAAATGATAATCAAAAAATTTTGAAGCAATCAAAAATTTGCATATTGAGTTTACCAATCCGATTCCGCGTGACAAACGAAATATCCCACGGGCGGCCTCAGCTGGTAACTGTAGCTCCGCCTACTTCCGCCGGTTCAAACGGCCGATTAGTCCCGTGTTTTTGTTGATTTCTATCGATTTCTTCTCGTTCACCCATTTTTGCGTCAAAAGATTGATTAGAGCGCGCATAGTTTGACCTCATCGGGCCCAGCTCACTCTTTCCCCGGAGTTCTTCTTCAAATATTTTTTTGCATTTTTCTTGTGGAAGATATTGAAATTTCACATTGAATACAATACAGTATCTTGATCAAATCAAAATCAAACTTAATCAAAATGTTTATTCGGAATCGCAAACATGATCATGACACATTCAAAAACGAAATCATTCATAAGTACCTGGGTCGATTTTTGGTCGATTTTTGGTCAATTTTTTACGCCGAATGGAAAGATGCAGTTTCACTAATCGGGGTCTTGAATTCCCATCCATAAGTAGAGGGCATCCGTTTTGTGGACTAGACCATTGAACCAACATTGACGTAACCAATGGAAAAAAAACAACATCATGCAACATGCAACAAAAAAACATGAAAAAATCGAGTGGAGACAACCCCCTGAATGATTTGATTTTGCATTGCCGAACCGGACCGACTGTCGGAGGACCGGCGGTCGCGGGTGGAGGAGTGGGTGGAGCAGAGCGGGCAGTGGAGCGGCAGCGACAAGGGTCGGTGGGGGCAGCGACAAGGGTCGGTGGGGGCAGCGACAAGGGTCGGTGGGGGCAAAGACAAGGGTCGGTGGGGGCAGCGAGGACAAGGGTCGTTGGGGGCAGCGACAAGGGTCGGTGGGGGCAGCGTCAAGTGTAGGTGGGGGCAACGACAAGGGTCGGTGGGGGCAGCGACAAGGGTAGGTGGGGGCAGCGACAAGGGTCGGTGGGGGCAGCGACAAGGGTCGGTGGGGGCAGCGACAAGGGTCGGTGGGGGCAACGACAAGGGTCGGTGGGGGCAGCGAGGACAAGGATCGGTGGGGGCAGCGACAAGGGTAGGTGGGGGCAACGACAAGGGTCGGTGGGGGCAGCGACAAGGGTCGGTGGGGGCAGCGACAAGGGTCGGTGGGGGCAACGACAAGGGTCGGTGGGGGCAGCGAGGACAAGGGTCGGTGGGGGCAGCGAGGACAAGGGTCGGTGGGGGCAGCGAGGACAAGGGTCGGTGGGGGCAGCGAGGACAAGGGTCGGTGGGGGCAGCGAGGACAAGGGTCGGTGGGGGCAGCGAGGACAAGGGTCGGTGGGGGCAGCGACAAGGGTCGGTGGGGGCAGCGACAAGGGTCGGTGGGGGCAGCGAGGACAAGGGTCGGTGGGGGCAGCGAGGACAAGGGTCGGTGGGGGCAGCGACAAGGGTCGGTGGGGGCAGCGACAAGGGTCGGTGGGGGCAGCGACAAGGGTCTGTCCGTGGGAGAACACTATGTGTAGTATTTCTCCATACGCCGTCGTGCGATAACGCATAACGAGCTTTCATACTCGAATTTGTGCAATACAATTTATACATATCTATATCTATATAGAGATCTATATATGTTTAGAAATTATGTTTACTACAGAATCCTCTCCACAGTCCGAGGAAGGAGAGCACTCGTTCAACAGGGACTACCGGAGGTGAGCCATCTCTCTCTCTCTCTCTCTCTCTCTCTCCCTCTCTATCTCCCTCCCTCTCTATATATCTATCTCTACCTCTCTCTCTCTCACTCTTTCTTTTCGTTTTTGTCTCTTTATATGTTATGACAATCTTTTTTCCCAAAAAATAAGTAAGTACTTTTTATTAATTTTTTTTCAGACGCAGCACCCTGGTCAGCGACCAGCCGATGGAGCAGTACAACTTCTGGCATCAGGTAGAAAGAAGGAGAGAGAGAGAGAGAGGGAGAGAGAGAGAGGGGGGGGGGGAGAGAGAGAGAGGGGGGAGAGGGATAGATGGTTCAGGTGGTCGGTGGCTCGTTTCCCTCGAACGCAGTGGGTGAGGCGGCTATCGAGTCGATTTTGGAAGACCCTCTATCACGCCAGCGGGACGACGCATTCCGGTGAGATTTACAGTGTTTCGAGACTCTGTCGGTGACGCGGGTTTAGAACTTTGGAACAGAAACCATGCGCTCACACATAGTCTTCGATGCTTTGTTTCCTTTTTATCAACCGCGCGTGACAAAAAATGCAGAAATACATAGGTAGCACGGCTACATTAAAAATAACGTAGCCCAGCAAGGTTGCACTTGACTCTTCATTACTTTATTGTTTGGATCACGATACACAGAGCCGATTGCATATCTCTGTGTCTCCCGGATTCATTCCTGCGATGAAACGTATCTATCAACAATGCATTCGTTTCAGGTGCCCATTTTCCTCCACGACAGAGGAGGCGTCTCCGGAACGGGACCGAGAAGTCGACACGATTACCGCAGTTGTGGTGGAGCAGGCTGCTCCACCTGCTCCTCCTGCTCCTGCTCCTCCTCCTACTCCTCCGGCTCCCTCTGCTCCGAACATTGACCGCCTTGCCTTGCAGACTGACGTCATCCCAGTCCAGCCCAAATCTTCCCCCTCTGCCTCCGACTCCTCCCCCAAGTCCGTCAACACCAACACCTCATCCATCGGACAGACCGACGAACCCAAGGTTTATTGATTTATCGATTTATCGATTTATTGATTACTTATCGATTTCAGGTAATGCAAGTGCCGCTCACGGCCATCTCGTCCGCCACGTCGACGTCGAGTCAGGAGGAGGGGCGTGGTCGGGAGGGGCGGGGCGTGGAGCCTGCGTCAGCGCTGCAGAAGAAGCGCCTGGGACAGGATATGCGGGGTCTGAGCGAGAACAGCGAGGCGCCTTCGATGGTCGGTGGATTGCGATTTTTTGTTCCTTTTTCAACGTAGTTGTAGGAAAACCGTATTGAAAAATTTCTTCGTGTGATGTCTTTACACTTGGCTGAAACGTACCATAAATTTGATGTGGGCCAAAACATATTGATAAAAAAAGTCAATAATTCAAATCAGTACAAAAATAGCAAGGCGCTTTGGCGATATGTTCATTTCGTTTATTCATGGGCTTATTCATGGGCTTATGCGAAGCAAAATTATCTAATTTTATTTCCCGCCTGGTCTTTAGTTACGCATGAAACATATTGGTTTGCAGTTGTTGTTGCATGTAGATCAAATTTTTGTGATATATTTTAATATACACTTATCGATTTATATTTTATATTCTCGATTTATTGATTTATCGATTGATCAGGTGAGCAGCACTCTGGACAGGAGCTCGTTGTGTAGGGCGCGTTTCACATCTAACCTGCACAAGGCGACCGACTGCGGGGACGAACGGGCAGAGGACAAGTGAGTTATCGATTTATCGATTTTTCGAGTTATCGATTTATTGATAAAATTATCTTTTGATATACCTTAGGATGTTCATCAATAGTGGATGTTTGAATGAAAATGACATCGAATCACGAATTTCTTTTTAGTTACTTGATAAAAAAGGCGAGTTGGATAACAGTTGCCGGTGAAACAAGCTCATAGAAACGATACACACACACACTTTTGTTGTTTTCATTTTTCCCTGAATTTTCAGGTTCTGGCTACATTGCTATACCCGATCGCCCGCTGCTCCACCCACCGATCAGCAGGCTGCGGTGAGAAAATTTTATATAGCACTGACTTAACAAATCGTGGCTTTACCATTGAGTGTGTGTATGACTTTTCTCTTTCTCGTAACCGCCAATAAGAACTGGTTATTGCAGTGAAACACGCGTTTCATATTTTATGATCACTTGAAACGTATCGTAAAATTTATATCACGTGTAAACAGATAACATAGAAATTAGTACAATACACGAACATTACATGTTTCAAGACCGTGCGATAGTGTTAACAGATCAGTCTAAAGGAAACCTTCCCTGCCCTGACCACCGTACCCTTGCAGTGCTCTTCGATGCGTTTGCCGTCCCCTCCCGGCTCCGCGAGAAGCGCCATGTACCCGCCATTGGATATGGTCAGCGGGAATGGAAATTAGGGACCCTAAAGAAAAGAGATTTCGAAAATTTGTTATCATTTTATCATGATAATATTACATCAGTTGTGTAGTTTCGAAAAATGTATAGATGTTGTATGCTTACTCGATACACGCGCCGCCATTCCGCGCTAAGCTCGCGCACCGGAGCGCGCGCTTTCAAAGGGCAACGCGACAGAGAGGGAATATCAACTGGATAAGCGGGAATAATGACGTCATAATGTAGATTAATCTGTATTTCATATTAACACCGCAAATACTATACTTCGCATTGAGTATGGTCGCAATCAGAACATTCGACCGGAACTTTCTAGACTGATTATTCTAGACAGAACGCATAGTTTGTCCAGTATTGATAAGTTGAGCGCAAATGTTTGTTGGGGTCATTTAATTGAAACACAAAAAACCGGCATTTCTATATGATCGAACACGAGACACGGCGACATTCGCACCTTGTTCACGATTTTGTGGTTCAATGTGACCAGAGTACCGCAACCGCATATACGTTTCACATGCACATAATTATTCCGTGATTTTGTGCGGCATCTCAATTATCGCACAGTTTTGGATGTAATGTAATGTATTGTATATTTCAGTCATAGCATTGAACCACTAAACCGAACCATTAGAGACCACAATGAAAAATAGTGTACCGCAGTAGTCTACCGAATACGTATCACATGTACATAATTATTCCGTGATTTTGTGCGGCATCTCAATTATCGCACAGTTTTGGATGTAATGTAATTAGGATCGGCGCGAAGCGCCGATCGTTTGGGTCCTATCCAGCGGCGCGCAGAACCGCTCGGCCCGGAGGGCCGCCAAAATCGCTTGTAAATCATTAAAATAATAATTGTTTCGGAGTTATATCAAGGTCTTGTTTCTAAATCGTCCGTTGAACAACTATAAACAAAAATAAAACATGAAACAATAGTTTAATACCCAAAATTATGTTCGCTGGTTAGGTCTGCACGTCTGTCAGTTGTGCTGCTGTTCGGTGATTCGCTGAAAGGCCCGCTCACTAGCCCCGCCCCCGCGCGCTCATTGGTTCGTGATGCGGAATGTGTGCGGGAGAGCGCGATAATGTGCTCACTGTTTGTGATTTGCGTCGTCGTTCACGCGCGTTGTTTTGTTGCTGTTATCTTTGTTGTTTAAAATACATTTTGAAAAAAGAAAATTTCTTCGAAATTCAACAAAAGGACATTCATTCTCTCTGAAAAGTACAAGCGTAAAGTAGCTCTGTTTGGGTTCATCTCAATTCAACAAAAGCACATGCATAAAACTATTATTTCTACACTAAACAATAAACACAAACCTGCTCTCTCAAAACGATCATAAAAACATTGACAATCAAATGCCAATATGAATATACTATTGCACACACACATTCTATCACTCACATTCTATTAACCTGTTTATCAAATAAGTCATCTACGAAAAAAGCTATTGGATTTGTATACATTCAAATATAATGAAAACAACATTGTAAATTTAACGATTGTTCCATAGCTGTTTATTGATTTTCACAATGCTTCCATAAGAAATAAGAAAATATATTATATAGCCCCTATTAATAAATTATCGATTGAGTATACGTTTCTACATATCGTTTGAGAGAGCAGGTTTGTGTTTATTGTTTAGTGTAGAAATAATAGTTTTATGCATGTGCTTTTGTTGAATTGAGATGAACCCAAACAGAGCTACTTTACGCTTGTACTTTTCAGAGAGAATGTATTGTATATATTTCAGTCATAGCATTGAACCACTAAACCGAACCATTAGAGACCACAATGAAAAATAGTGTACCGCAGTAGTCTACCGAATACGTATCACATGCACATAATTATTCCGTGATTTTGTGCGGCATCTCAATTATCGCATAGTCACCTGGGTTGTCATACAATGTTTTTTTATCCTAAAAAAACTACTAGACCCAACCACTAGACCTACACCACAATCGAAAATTGGATGAGTCATTTTGGATGAGTCACCCAATTTTCCTATGACAGGACATTACTAATGACAGGAAATTTATAGGACTCCTCCTCATCAGAAGAACACGTGGATCCTCGCTTCGTCGCCATCGCTCAGCATCGCTCGCAGGCGGAGGGGGCGGGGCCTCAGGGGGCGGGGCATGTGCCGCCGCCGGCCGAGCCAGACGAGCCGCACAGGGTAGCGGTGATGTATGAGTCAAGGTAAAATGATAAGGAAATTCAGAAAAGATACCAGGCGATGTCATTTTCTACTTAAAAAAAAACATAATAATAACAATTGACACCGTTTCGATTTCAGTTTGCGTTCGAAAGGGGGCGAGGAGTACATAGGGCAAAAGCTGCGCTGTCCAGATCGATCCGATACCGAAAGCTCGAGGAGTATAGTGCTGGGAAAAGTGAGTATGCTTGAGTATTCTGTGAGTAATCTTTCTTGAGTATTCTGTGAATACTCTGTGAGTATTATTTCCACAATATAACTTACTCCAACTTACTTGTATGCGGAGAGATCAAAACGTCCTTGGTTACCTTTGTAAAGTGAGTGTTCTTTCAATTCAATGAATGGGGTGCGTTATCCCGGGCAGATTGCGAGCACCTTATCGGCTATTATGTGATCATTATACCCATGACTATTATTGTATAGGCCATTTCCCAATTTCATCGTACGGCATTATCGGCTAGCTTCCAGACATGGGCGAAATGACGAGAAATTTATGTAAATGCATGTCGATTTGGAGTTTTTGCGCAGCAGTACTGTAATAAACGCAAAAATGAAAATTCTAACCAGGACTTTCTGTCGGTATGGCCTCTGAGTAGAACATATCAAAATTTGGTGCAATTTGGTCAACTTTGAAGTGAGTTATTTCTCTTGGCGTGAATCACCTACAAAATGGTCGTGCATAGGAAGTTATCGATTGATATCTCGGGAACCAATTGAACAATCAAAAATCGCCGAAGAGGTTCTATGACACGGGGACAAGTACCACGGTCATCCTGTGAAAGCTTCGTGTCATCAGGAATCTCGGGAACAGAGTTATTAACTCCAGAAGCTGGAAAACTCTGCTTCATTAGACTTGCAAATGACCCTCATTTCCCTAAAAAGAGACCGCCAAGTGCGCGAATTGTGCGGTCGAATGGTCTCGCGCGGGCCGATAACGAGCTTTTGATGCCTCAAATGCTGTCTAGTAAATATTCTGAGAAATGACTGCCGTACGATGAACGGGGCAACGGGGATGCCCTATATGCTCAGAACAGAAATACGTGTTGTTTCGTTGTTGTGATTAGTCGCACGCATACTTACGTTTTGAGGTTTTGACGCCATGTTTTGCGTAAACAGCGAGATTATGCGTTATGCTGTACTAATCACAACGTCAAATCCCAATCTAGAACGTTATCAGACGTTAATGATCAGACGATACAAGTACATTACTCAAATAAGCGCGTGCGTAAGTGAAACAGTGACAACTGAAAATAGCGCGGAAAAAATGTCACTACTACTGTACTTACTCTATCATAGCGCTTGTGCTGGATTACAGTAGATCAACAATTTCTTCACGTTTTCCACCAAATGTCACGGACACGCGTTCACATACCGTTTCACTGAATTTCACAATTTTTTGAAGCACACGACACAGTACCTTTTGGTTACTCGTTACAATACACCTCAGTAGTATAATGTATAATGGTTAGAGATGTTTGCGACAAGCATCACAAACAATACGTTCGCATCCACGGGACCACCAAAAACCGTCTTGTTGGAACTCGCAGTAGGCGTCGCATTACTGTACTTTACCGTAACCCTACCGTAAATTACATTGTCATGTGCTATTTGATTCGAGATAAATA
>CAWZYM010000216.1:597500-692500 GCA_963966185.1 Rhabditoides inermis | reverse complement strand
TAAAGATTGTCTGGATGGATGGCTTTTTGAACGGGGTCATCGACTTTTCGGGAGGGAGAGAGAGAGAGAGGAGAGGCAGCACGGAACGGCTATGTGTCGCCGGTACATTATTTACGCTCAGACAGACTTACCAAAAATAACAATGAATGTGCAGACATGTCACTGCGCCGGCACGGCTCGGCCCGCTCATCGCCGCGCGCTTTTCGCTTGTCACAGTCGCGCGCCGCGCCGCGTGGGAATCTTCAAAGGCGGCATGCACTGACTTTGCACTTTGCAATGGCGGCCGCACTGCGCGGGCTCATGCGGCGCGTGCCACTCGCTGAGACAGCGGCGAGCGATAAGCGGACCGATCCGCGCGCGACAGATCACACAGATGTGGCGCGATATTGTGAAAATGAAGTGACACGAGAGTTGTTCAAATAGGTCGGGAATATTCAAAAATAACTTTCAAAAGTTGTGGTGTTGTGGGGTATTGTTGGAAAGGTGGTAATAAAGAACACAAAACACAACACTGAGATTTGATGTCTTATATGACGGTAACTGCATTTTATAGAATACTTATCTACTTCGTGAAAAAAGTAAATAACAGTTTCACATTTATACTTAGTTCAAAAATATTTACGAAACCTATATTTACGATAATTTGAATGTCGTATTGTCAACGAATGTATTGCTAGCCACGGCTCGTCATTTCGGCCGGGTCCCGCTGTCCGCAGACAAAAACCGCGTCGCGACCGCTCCGCTCATTTTTGACAATGGGCTGGCGCAGTGCCAGGTGATGCGAGCGGTCATTTCCCACAGGGCATTAGGGAGGTTCTAAGATGATTTTTGTGCCAAACATTACCCACCCCCACTTTTTCTGTCTAATTCTCTTCAGCGCCCCATACTCTCTTGGGCAAAGTTTCGGGCGTGGGTAAAGTATGGTCAAAGTTTGGGCTTGGATTCAAAACGTGACTCCCAGTCCAGCAGTGAGAAACTTAGGGCAAAAATGGAAACTTTACCCTTCTTTGACCCTTAACTTGGATCAAATTTTATCTTAGAACCTCCCTTAGCGCGCGGCACAGTCGCTGTCTACGGACACGCTGCGACAGAGAGGGGCGACCGAAATGACGAGCCGTGCTAGCCAGAAAAAAGTCATTGACTGTTGTTTCAGAGAGTTCAAATTTCTTTTTCACACTGGGCAAACCATGAGAAGTGATTTCATTTTGTGGTTACGGTGAACGAAAAGGTCACTATATTTTATCAGTAAAACGTTAAATTGAATTGGTTAGTCAACTAGTATATTTTGAACAGGTCGGCTCATCAGCAAATAAGTAATTTGAAACTGTGCAGTTTCGATGCAGTGGCCAGTGTCGACGGAGCTTCAGGTCAATTTACGAATACGATCTCTACATATTTATAGACGTTTTCGTCAATATAAATAAACAAATTCATATTCATAAACATATACACTGATGGCTCAGAGACGAAATGTATATGAATATGAAAAGCTATTTGTGAAATCAAACAGTTCACAGAAACAGCGAACGAGAGCGTATGAATGATGCATATATGTTACAAATAAATGATCAATCAGCTAAAATGGAGAAACAAAGACGACTCTAAGAAAACTGAGTTCTACAATTACAGTAACTCGAAGAGCATACAGTATACAGACGATTGTGCGCACGATAATATTGCAAATGATGTGATTTCACAAGGTTTCCGCTATCCGCTATGTACTTCTCCACTAACCAGGATCGAACAAATATTACGTGTGGAATGATATGCATCGATTTGATGACGAGTGTTAGTTTGAATTCGTGACTATTCGAACGATAGCGCGTATGTTTGAATATCGATAGTAGGAATTGAATGTATTCATGTTTTGTATCAGGCGACCTAGAACTAGAATACTGTTTGATTACACTGTTTGAAAGCCATAAATTGTCCCCGTCACACATTCAAGATTTTTTTATTCAACACAGTCATCGGGTGTGGTAGTGTGGTTGTTTGAAAGGCACTTGTAAGACGGGGCGGGCGGGCTCTAATGGGTGTTGCAGGGCAACAGGCGCGCAACTGGAACTAAGTTAGTATGCATAGTGTTTAATGTAATCATGGTTGTAATCGGAGGCTTTTGCCGTTTGGTCGGTCTACTTCTCCTTCTCCTTCTTGCTCTTCTTTTTCTTCTCCGTTTTCGAGCTCTTGTTGTTGCCCGCGGGACCGGCTGGAAAATCGATCGATAACTGAGAAGTTGCTGCTACCAGTGACATGGCATCTGGAACCGATCTCGCACTCACCAGTGGCGTTTTTGAGTTTCTCGAGGAGCGCTGGGGTGAGTCCGTTCTTCATGTCCATCTTGTCGGGCGCGCGGTCTCCCTCGGGAATCGTCTCCGCCTCCACCTCCGCCGGCTTCTCCTTACGGTTCTCGGCAGGCGCGTCGTTGCTGAACAAGAATATTGGTTCCCGCCATTTCTCCAGTTCGAATATTCCCGCACCGCGCGCCATGACTGTATAGACCGGTCTCGCTGCGCAATTTATAATCTACTGAAGTAGAGTGATCAGTTGTGACGTTATGGGCGCCGATGCAAATCAGTCTATGCAAATTGCGCTTCTAGAGAATTAAATAGCAATTTCTAGCTAGATAGCCAATTAGATAGCCAATTAGTAGTGTTGGGTCGATTAATCGACTTTCGATTAATATTCGATTAATCAGCTCGATTAATCGATTAATCGGTCGAATAATCGATTAATCGAACATGTTTCGATTAACGATTAATTGTTGATCGACTAATCAAAACAAGTTCGATTAACGATTAATCGTTATTTGATTAATCGAAAGAATCTCGATTAAATCGAAAGTATATTTCTCAATTTCGGTACAATTTTCGCTTCCTGGAGCGTTGTATGAGTCGAAATAAGCCACATTTTCTCAGAAATGTACTGTTTATGGTAATTGTTCACATCAAGCTACGGAAACGGATCGGAAAGGTTGGAAATTAATCATTAATCGATTAATCGACAGAAGTTCGATTAACGGTTAATCGTTAATCAATTATTCGACAATTTCTCGACTAACGATTAATCGATTAATCGAGGTTTTCGATTAATTTTTCGATTAATCGTAATCATTAATCAACTTTTCTTAATCGACCCAACGCTACCAATTAGATAGCCAAGCGAGTGGTCAGGTTATTGATTGATAACAACGTTCCACTCACTCTTCGTCCTGTTCTCCCTGGAAGCGAATCTCGGTGTGGTTCTCCAACGCGTTCACAATCTCGTACATCTTCCGGCGCTTGTCCGGATTGTGCTGCCAGCAGTCCTGCAAGAGGTGAGATACGGTAGCCTACGGTAGTTACGGTACGGTAGTTACGATAGTATACGGTAGCTACAGTACATTGACGATCTTGACGATGGTGTGATCGACGCGGTCGTCGAAAGACATGCGATGGCCCTTCGGCACTTCCTGAAAAGGGGGTGGAGTGACTAGCTGAAGAGGCTGGGCTACCTTCTTCACTTCTCCGAATGTCATGCCATCATAGGGTTCTTTAGCGTCGTGGTAGATCTCCCATACTGAAAAAAGTACTTGCTGCTAGAGTCACATTTTCTGCTACCAGTGATAAGACTTGCACTTGCTGCTACCCTTTCCCAGTACTAATAAGAAATACTGCTAGCTACTACCAGTAGACAGAAATCAATTCGCGCTTGCTGGTGACAGTAAACAAAACCGAATTAACGTTTGCTACTTGCACCAGAGGAGAGGAACGAATTCACGTTCGCTGCTACCAGAGACCAAGTATTCACGCTCGCTGCTACCAATGCTACTCACCGAGCACGCCGAACGCCCACACGTCGGTGGCCTTGGAGTAGGTGAACTGCTCGATGATCTCGGGGGCGAGCCAGCGAATCGGCAGCTTCGTCACCACCTTCATCTTGTACTCCTCACCCTCGCGGGTGAGACCAAAGTCACTGATCTTGCACTGGAAAGCGATGAATGAGGAATGAAGATTGACGGATACTAGCCTGGAGCGTACTACCAGTAAACTAGTTCATCCCAGTAAACTAGGTCATCACACTTCTTTGCTAACTCTCTTTGAAACATTTCCTTCAAAACTTTTCAAAGTTCGTATAGAAGAGAATTTCGAAAAGACTGACCGCTAATTGAATTATTAAAAGGTCTACTACCTATCAAACCATACGCACCACTCCATTGTTGAAGAGACAGTTTCGGGCGGCTACTAGTAAACTATATGGTTCATGTCATGTTCAGTAAAGCAAAAGGTCTACTACCAACCACTCCATTGTTGAAGAGACAGTTCCTGGCGGCTACTAGTTTTTTTAGACTACTTTACTTATACTTACACTTATACTTATAATGCGCACCACTCCATTGTTAAAGAGGCAGTTCCTGACGGCTATTAGTAAACTAGTTCGGTAGTCGTCTACTACCAACCACTCCATTGTTGAAGAGGCAGTTCCTGGCGGCGAGGTCGCGATGGATGAAGTTCTTCGAATGCATGTAGGCCACGCCCCACGCAGCGCCCAGCACCATACGAGTCTTATGCTCCATTGACACTTTGTTCTTCTTCAGGTAGTCGTCGAGAGCGCCTGAGAGGAGCGGATTGGAGAGAGAGAGAGAGAGAAAGAGAGAGAGAGAGAGAGAGAGAGAGAGAGAGAAAGAGAGAGAGAGAGAGGGAGAGAGGAGGGAAGGAGAGAGAGAGAGAGAGAGAGAGAGAGAGAGAGAGAGGAGGGAAGGAGAGGGGAGAGAGAGAAGAGGGAAAAGGAGAGATTGAACAGATTCATCTCAAATCGTATGGCATTGGGAGAGTTTGGAGTTGATATCTGATAGTTGAGAGGGAGAGAGAGAGAGAGAGAGGAGAGGGAGAAGGATAAAAGGGGGGAGGGAGAGAGGGGGAGAGGGAGAGGGAGAAGGGGAGAAGGGGAGAGAGAGAGAGAGAGAGAGAGAGAGAGAGAGAGAGAGAGAGAGAGCCTTACCTCCCGTCACCAGTTCCATGACGATCATGAGTGGTTCCTTGATCACCGCCACCCCGTACAGCTTCACTACGTTCGGATGATCGAAGTTGCGCATGATTCGCGCCTCTTTCATCACCTCCTTGATCTGGAAAGGCATACGGTAGAGTACAGTATCCCGCACCTACAGTACCTTCTCCTTGTTCATCTCCGTTGCCTTGGCCACCTTGATGGCCACGTCCACTTCTATCCCCTTCTTCGGAATCTTCAGCTTGCCCTTGCACACCTCACCGAACGCGCCTAGGTATACGGTAATCATAGATTACTGTAGTTACAGTACCCTCTCCCAGCTTCTTCTCCTTGGTGATGTTCTCGTGTAGCAACTCCCACTTTTGCCGCACGATCGCCGTCCGCAGAATCGACTCTGGCAACTGCAAGGTATACGGTAAATGACTCGGGTATACGGTAGTCTACAGTATCCCGCTGCTCACATTTCTGTTCACGCGGATCTCGTTGTTAAGGTGAGCGTCGATGACTGCACCTGAAGATGCACAATACAGTACACCACATAGGTATACGGTAATCAAGGTATACGGTAGTTCACCGTACCCGCAGACTTCTTGCACAGCTCGCCGTCGATCGTCACCATTCCGCGCTCCTCCTTCACAATGTAGTGTTTGAACTGAAGATACAGTAGGTTAGCGGTACACATAGGCTTACTGTAACCCACATTCGGTGGTCTCGTGGATGCGTTGGAACTCGCATTAGGTGTTGTCTTACTGTAATCGTAACCCTACCGCAAACTACCGTAAGAGTCGGAAGCTACAGTACCGTTCCGGTAGCGGTACACTTACGGTAGGTACACCAAGGTTACGGTAGCATACAGTACCCGCTGTGTACAGTAACCCACCGTTCCGGTGGCGGTGTCCTGCTTGCATCCTTGTGGAGTGGGTGAGATGAACATAGATAGGATGAGCAGGCGCACTGGCTTGCCGGGCTTCTTGTCGTCCTCCGAGAGACGCAGGATGAAGTCGCCGTTCTTGGTGAGCAGCGCCGCAATGTCCTCTCTGGAGAGAGGGGGGGGGGGGGTGAGAGAGAGAGAGAGAGAGAGAGAGAGAGAGAGAGAGAGTACCTGGGCAGTAGTCCGTGGTAGTACGCCACGGTCTCGGCGGCGGCGAGTACAGCCGGCGACGCCATCTCCCAACGGCCACTGGAAAGGGAGGGTGAGAAGAGAGAGAGAGAGAGAGAGAGAGAGAGAGAGAGAGAGAGAGAGAGAGCGAGGGAGAGGGAGACAGAGAAGAGAGGGAGGGGGAGAGAGAGGGGAAAGAGAGAGAGAGGGGGGAGAGAGGGGGGAGAGAGGGGGGAGAGAGAGAGGGAGAGGAAGCCGCCGGCACCTGAAATGAGAGGCGACCACTCGGTGCGCGGGCGGAATGAGCGACTGTCGTGGGATGCGCAGCGAACCGACAGCGAGTGGGCGGAGACAAAAGGGGCGGGGCTAGGCGAGATGGCGACAGACATTTCTGATGAGTATGTGTCTGTGAGTATGTGGATGTGGATGCTGATCCCAGTTCGATTGTTTTTCAGATGTGTTTTTTTCGAAAGTTCTGCGAGTGCGTCCTTGGCAACGTTTACGCGAGGGTCGAACAGCATCCACTCCATCGCGCTGACCCCTTTTTGGCGGCTGTCGTTCATCTTGACATCTTGACATCACATTGTAAAGCTATGAGTTTATTAAGGAAAATAAATAGTTATTCGCGTTGTAGGCGATCATTTTCTCTTCTCCTCTGAACAACCACAATACGCGAAAGTCGAACAGCATTCACTCTATCGCACTGACCATAGGTAGGAATCCGAAAGTTTGTTTATCTATACTCATCGTGACTTCTATTACGTCAATGAGGAGGCTGTTGTACAAGTGACTTGCTGCTTACAAACACATCGATCAGACAAGGAAATACCGTTCTCGACACTTGATTGACGACTCGTGTGTACTTCCTCAGTCAGAGTAAGTTTAGACTCGAAACTCTCCGATTGAATTCCTCTCTCGCCCCAAATGCCAAGTTGCCTCACGTTAGTTCATTCACACAACAAACAAAGTATTCTCATCTATACAATATCAAATCAGTCGACCGTCCGAGGAGAAATCGCGAATAGAAGATGATATGGGCAGTAAATCAATTCAAATCCATTTAACATTAGGGTGTCCAATTAGAGAATTAGGGTGAAATAGTTTAGATAGTGCGTGTGATAATTACTTGAAAACAAAAAGACATACGGTGGCAACCGGGCCATGCATGGAAATCACTGGAAAACCACTGGCCGCAACAACTGAAACATTATTATTAATAATAATAATAATAATAATAATAATAATAATAATAAAAATAATAATAATACATGACACTTACTTGAACGGCGAAAAATATGAAGAACTTGAATTGTAAGTTTCGAGTCTTTTCCGATATTCCCGCTTTGAACAAGGACCAATACCATCTAAGCAACATTCTTTAAAAGGCATTTTGCATGTGTAACTTACTACCAAGAGCATGTCAAAAGCTCCATATGAGGCAATCACTAACACCCTTCGGTTATGTTCTGGATATGTGATGAAAAACGCGGATGTTTGTTTTAATATCGGAACAAGCATGGGATAGAACTTAATCAATATATTAGTACTATCAAAACAGTTTTTTTTCCAAGTTTTCGGTGTAAATGAACTTGTCTGTCTGATTTTCATAAATTAAAACCGTCAACACAATCATGGGAACGAGTAAAATAATTAGCGTCAAAAAAACAATAGTTTCGTTCAATATTATGAAACTTACAGTCATAGCAAACTGCTTAAACTGAGTTTGTGTCATGCACAATCTCGAATTTCTATCTATAAGGGTTTGCGCTTTGAAGCTCAATACAACAAACACCGCCCATCCAGAAACTATCATCAATGTATACTGTATAATCTGAAAAAAGTTGTTAACAGTATTCAATCTATGCCAACCATGCACATATGAGCACCGATCAATTGCGCAATGTGACCGTGCATATAAAAACTCATAAGTGGGAGGTACAGTACAATCCGTAATAAGTAGACAATTTCTAGTAATAAGTATTATTTATAGTAAAAGTAATAAATCGCTGTAACTCCATTCAGAGGAAGAATTTGGAGTTGCATCAAAAGAGAGATGTGTGGTTCATAGTAGTCTGCATATGATTGTGTAGTTTGTTTTGTGATTACATCAGTGATTGGTCGGAGGTTTTCATTTAGTTCCTCTAATCGACACTGGTCATTTCTCAGTTGACGGGAAAATGAGCGAGATTTTATGCAAATTTCACTCGCCCGACCATCGTCATTTCTCTCGATATTCGTGAATATGGAAAACTCCATCACAAAGCGATGAAATCACAAAACAAACTACGTAGTCACACGCAGACTACTGTAAACAACAATTCTCTCTTTTGGTGCAACTCTCTTTTGGTGCAATTCCGCTTCTGAACGTATATATAAAGCATATATATAAAAAACGGAGTTACAGCGATTTATTACTTTTATTATAAATATTACTTATTTCTAAAAAAAATTGTCTACTTATTACGGATTGTACTGTACAACACGGGGCGGCTTTCACAAAGAAGCGCCTCGGAAAGCAGCGAACCCGCATGCATCAATATCAAGTAGCGTGTGTACTCTTTCATAGAGGGAAGAGAGTGAAATGACATGTTGTATATACCGAAAACATTCAAGAACGGACCGACGATCGAAATAGCCAACATACAATCGAGCCCGAACTGTAATAGCACTGTCTTACTCACTTAATCACGCAAATGAGTTTCTCTTTTTTTTTAAAAAAAAATTCACTCTTTGTAGTTCGAGACTAGAGTTGGGCGAATAATTATTTTGGACGAATAACGAATAATTTTTATTCGTTCGATTGATCGTCGAGTTCGAATATTCGAATATTATTCGATTAATCGTCAGCGCTAGAACAACGAATAAAACTTATTCGATTATTCGATTAATCAATTAATCGACCGAATATTTCTTCTCGACTGATCATAAATTAGAGGTATTTTTGAATATTTCATGTGTTTTGTGATCAATTTTTCAAAAAAATTGAACATTGAAGACGAATAACGAATAAAAACTCTTCGATCGATTAATCGAACAGATATTTCATTCGAATTTTTATCGATTAATCGTGAGATCTCGAATAACGAATAAAAAATATTCGATTAATCGATTAATCGAATAATTATTCGGATTTTATTCGTATTCGTTTAATCGTGCCCAACTCTATTCGAGACCGAACAATTCGTCGGTGTCAGTGAAATTTGGAACTTTCATAGCTTGTGATATGTGACTGTTGACGGAAATCTCATGAATGGCGCGAGAGCTGCATTTGCGTACAGCAGGTGAAATTTCTTATTACAAACGTGACATTTGCTGCCTATAACGATAACCAATCAAAAAAGTTGTTCAGGAAACCATTCCTCTGCAGCATATCCCCAGCTACATGCACGATTTGTACACTCGTTGTAATCACTAATTGTCTCACTGTTCGGCTTACAACAGCAAAGGTGACGGCGCTTAGCGCACTCAATCTCATTGAGGATCTTCTCCATCGATTGCCTGAATGACGGTGACGCGAGTGGCTCGGAGAAGAGTTGTGATGGAAATCTTCAACGCCGATCCCGCTGGAATATGGGAAAACTGAAAGGCCAGAGAGGATTCTCAACCCTCAGAATAGTCGTTCTTACCCCCCATAATGTTGAATGACCTAAAGAATAGGGGTAAGATTGGGCTCCGAATGCGATGAAACAGTTTTCTACTATTGAATTTCGATTGGAGATGCGATGTGAAAAAAAACGATTTCTGAGGGTGTCAGAACAGTAATTTTTTCATATAATAAAAAAATACAACAACTTTTTTAAAGAAAAAAAAACACAAAATATGACTTCGCAGAAGCCTATACTCCGCGCCAGAGCGATAGTTTTCGATCTACCTCGTGTGCAGTTCGAAATACGGTGCCATTACCGTCTGCCTCTCTTGTTTTGTGCACTATTGGCGAGAACTGACTCTCCATCTTCCTCTGATCTACCCCACCGCGCGCAACTTATTGCGAGCATAGTACTATAAGATATCAAGAAGACATATCAAATGGAGGAAGTGAAGGGTAGTCAAAACAATCACGAAAAATAAGCATCAGCACAATTGTGTTTTCTGTATAGAACCAAAGTTTCCTTTCCTAGAACCACCGAACCTTCAAATAAAATATTTATTATGCACTTATTACAACTTATTATAGTAAACACAAAACATGTGGAAGAATAAACACTCTGTCATACACACCACCAACGAAATGACTAGAGCGAGCGAAATGCGAATTTCATAATGAATAAATAAATACAACAACATTTTGAAAGTGCAGTGGACAGACAACAATGTCTTCGAAATGAGATTGACTAGACGCGAACCCGGCTTTTGTGCTAGCGTAGGAGTACTATGCATGGAAGAAAGTGAGTACGGTAGGGGAACTTTCATAGGCTACTGGGTGAAAAGCGAATTATGCCTAAACAGTGACTGTAGGGCTCTCATAAATTGCTGTAGAAAAAATTGATGTAGACGGATACGGTAACCGCTGGGTTACGGTATGATGATTACTGGGTACGGTAGATTACTGTAGGTGACTGGGCGGAGGCAGGTAGACGGCCTGTTGTTGAACGAGACGCCGCAGAACGTCGAGCTGGTAGGGGAGGAGGAGGGAAGTGTCCATGGAGAGACCGTGCGGGGTGCGAGGCTCGCGGAAGTGTCTGGAAGAGAGGGGGAGGGTGAGAGAGAGGAGAGGAGAGAGAGAGGGAAAGGGAGAGAGGGAAGAGAGAGAGAGAAAGAGAGAGAGAGAGAGAGAGAGAGGAGAGGGATAGAGAGAGAGAGAGAGAGGAGAGAGCGAGAGAGAAAGAAAGAGAGAGAAGGAGAGAGAGAGAGAGAGAGAGAGAGAGAAGGAGAGAGGGAGGGAGAGAGAGGGAGAGAGGGGGGGAGAGGGGGGGAGAGGGGGAGGAGAAAGGGAGTGAGGGAGGGAGAGAGGGGAGAGAGGGGAGAGGAGAGAGAAAGAGGAGGTGCTCACCTCTTGCTCACCCGCGCGGCTATCCGCTTCTTGATGTCGACAGGCAGAGGAAGAGTGTCGATCGGGAGGTCCGGCGAGCACTGCGCGGCGACCTGCGGAGGGGAAATGAACTCTCTCTCTCTCTCTCCCCTCTCCCTCTCTCCCCCCCCTCTCTCTCTCTCTCTATCCCTCTCTCACCATCTCTCTCTCCCTCTCTCTCTCTCCCCTCCCTCCCTCTCTCTCTCCCTCTCTCTCCCTCCCTCCCTCTCTCTCCCTCCCTCTCTCTCTCTCCCTCTCTCTCCCCCTCTCTCCCTCCCTCCCTCTCTCCCTCTCTCTCCCTCTCTCTCTCTCTCTTTTCTTCTCCCTCTCTCTCCCTTTTTCTCTCTCTCCCTCTCTTCCTCCCTCTCTATCCTCTCTCTCTCCTTTCCTCTCTATCCTCTCCATCTCCCCCCTCTCTCTCACCTCATCCCTGTCTATCCCTCCCTCTCTCTCTCTCCCTCTCCCCCTCTCCCTCCCTCTCTCTCTCTCTCACCTGTTCCATCGCCCTCTCCAGCAGATTGGGACAGACATGTCGCGAGAGCATCGAGTGCAACACGAACTCGCTGCGTTGCGCCGTACTAAAATGAATTGAAATTAGATAGATACATAATGAAAAAAGACGTATAGAAATACATCAGTTTCGAAACCAGCTCATCGTATTTTGAACATACAGTATACCGAACTGATTGCACTGCATAAATAAAACTGTCGTTTATGGTACAGTTCAAGTGGTGTTACAAATGGTTATCGAGACAAAGCCATTTTCGGAAAGTATTAACGGACCTGCTGATCATGGGATAGAGCGGTTCGGAGAGGTCGATGTCGACGAAAGGCGTGCATATGTGCTGTCCGTTCTTGAAGTACGACACGCGTCGGTTGGGCCCGTCGAAGAGTACGCCAACGGAGAGGTTGGGCTGCGAGAGGGGGGAGCACACCTGCAACGGATTATTTGCTCATTGTTCACTCAAAGTTCGCTTCGCTAACTGAGATTCAACAAATAGTATATCTGAGGAAGTGAAAACCTCATAGCTAGACACAAAACGGAATTATATTGCAACCCTGCAGTAATCCCTCTGTCTGCTGCACAGCTATTCTTACCAACCAAACCAATATTACTACTGATAAATAATGATAGTCAATACATAATAATAGTGACATTACAATATGTATTTACGATTCACCTTCCCTCTCACTCAGCTAAACGATGACTAATAACACTGATAACTGATATAGTACCAAAACAAGTCCCGTATCCCGTATACCCATCTGCAGTTCATCATGATGAACATACACAATACAATACAAATAAAGAAATAATAACAATAACTACCTCAATAAAAATAATAAAAAAATAAAATAATAATAACAGTACAAGTACACCCACCTGCACCTGCAGTCCGTTGTGATGTGCGACTCCGTGATGGGACAGGCCGTAGCTGCACGAGTCGTGCCCGAGTAGGTGCGAGAAGCACTGCGAGGCGCGGGTCTGCGAGGAGGGGAGAGGTTAGAGAGAGAGAGAGAGGTTAGAGAGAGAGAGAGAGAGAGAGAGAGAGAGAGAGAGAGAGGAAGAGAGAGAGGTTTGTTGAATAGAGAATGGTGTTTATTGAGACATTTGCGGGTGTGCAGAGGGAGGGATGGTCTATGTGTCTGTAGAAAAATGGTGTATATTGCGATTTTTGTTAGTTTCCTTACAAAAGGGTGCGGAAAAGTTATGAGACTACGCTTGATAAAAGTTGTCTGCAGTTTTTATGTATGTCGTTCTTAAAAGGTAGCGATTTTCTGCTTGCGACATCTTTGTGAATGTCAGGTTAGTCTCATTGAGCGATTGAATTGAGCCAATGCGTTTTTCATGCGTCTACCAGTCTATTCCTAGTTAGCTTCTTGTCCGTCCCAAGAGGGTAAGTATGTAGGTATTAGGTGTACTTCTTTTACTTTGTCAGTTTGATATGTATTTGAAAGGGGAAGGGTGCAAGGGATCAGACACAGCGAACGGATTGGAAATATCACTATCTACTACATTACTACAATGACAATTTACGAGTCAAACACCCGCTTATCCAGCTGTTTCAATATGCAAATTGAGTGTTTGTGTCATGATGTGATGGAAATCAACGTGATTCACAATCACAACCACCATATTAGCGCTCTAATGGCCACACAATACGGTAATTATACGGTACAGCGTGCCCGCGAAGAGCCCCTATATGCTCAGAACAGCTGTTCTCTCTCTCTCATACCCGAGCCTATTCCGCATGCCAATGGCGATTTGTTGTGAGACGAGGGGTACGAAATGGCACGCTCACACCGGCACCATTCCTCTCTCTCCCTTTTTTCCGGCGGTACGGGTTAGCCGCGTGTCCGCTTTTTATACTACGTGTTTTGGCGCGATTGTGGTTTGAAACGCGAGATGCGAGAGAGAGAGAGAGAGAGAGAGAGAGAGAGGGGGAGAGAGAGAGAGAGGAGAGAGCGAGAGAGAGATAGAGAGAGAGCGAGAGAGAGAGAGAGGGGGGGAGAGCGAGAGAGAGAGAGAGAGGGGGGGGGAGAGAGAGAGAGAGGGGTGACTCACCGCCGCCTTATCCGTGCCTACTCCGAACATGACACTAGTTCCGTAGAGTTTCCTTACGGTACTGATCTCCCAATAGGCGACAGTCTGCGCGTCCAGCCGCTTGTCGCCCCTGGAAACGTATCCCGTGAAACGTATAGGTAAACGTATTCGATGGAACGTATGATTAACGTATCGTAAAGTATTGTCTCCTGGATACAAGCTCTCTTACTTGCTCAATCCGATTTCAGAGAAAGGCTTAGAAAAGGATAAATGATGTCAGTTCGATTAATCGGTGGCTTTTCATAAACAAGGAGCCTCAAAACACAAACGAGAAATCAAACGATTGAGGCATTTCACATTCACCAAATACAAAACAGGGCAAATAAATGCGAAAGCACTTTGGCAATGATTCGACGAAAAAAGAGGGCAGGTGACGGAAATGAGACACATTTCAGTAATGTATTATGTGAGTGAAGCAATTAACCTCTGATCATTCATCAACAATAAATACACATACAATAATACATAATATAATATAATACAAAATGTACCTGACAGCGGCGGTTCCGAACGCATAATACGGATGGAACAGGACGCGCGCGCCCGAAAACACTATGTCCGGATTGCTCTGGAAACGAAACATTATCAAATGATCAGATCATTATCAGAAAGCCGTCGAAGTGAAGCAAAAAAAGTGCCACAACGTAACCAATCACACTGGACCATTAGAGAAATGTAGCAGCGTGAAACGTACGGTCCCCGAAAACGTACCTCGTCGAAGCTCCACTGCCACGGGCTGGGCTTCAGGTCCGTGTCGGCGCTGGTGGAAGGCCGCATGTTATGCATGGGTGGGGGAGGGATGGAAGGGAGGACGGGGGCAGAGCCGGCGGCGGCTGCCTTCGAGAGCGCCCGCCGGATCGATGCCGTGTCGGGAGCCGAGCGACGAGAAGACAAGCAGTGCAGCCACGGCTCACGAGAGGGATGAGAGGTGCGGCGAGGCATCTACGAATATGCTAATGTGATGTCATGTAAGATGAATATGATTATGTGAAATCAGATAATCTGAATATGCTAATGCGATATCAGATAATCTGAATATGCTAATGCGATATCTCAAAATCAATGATGATGTGATATAATGTAAGCGCGTAGGTGATAATTGATAATAACAAGAAAACGCGAGAAGGCATGATGTGTTATACGTAGGCGGATAGTGACATATCGCATGAAAGAGGGAGGGGGAGAGAGAGAGAGAGAGAGAAGGGGGGCTTAGTGATTTGCATATTTCGCCCGGACGTCTGCTCTCCGTCTGACATCTGCTGTCCTCATACACCACCGGGTCAGCGCGGGTCAGCCACGGGTGCACCATAAATGGTATATATCGGTGGTTTGCGTAAGGGCGGCATACATAATTGCACGGTATTGAAACCAGTGTGATTGAGTGAATAGTAAAGAAGTGAAGTGATATTCAAAATAAGAAGAAAAAGTTCAACATATGATCATAGCAGGACAAATCACAAATGCCCTGTCTGAATGGGAGCGAACAATTGTGTGCGCCTTCGATTCGGCGCAGTATCATTAGCAAAGGGGATCGGTTGGAACAGCGTGGGATCAAATAGGGAGAGAGAGAGTACATTCGCACCGGCAGTTGCAGTTGCAGAGTGCAACAGTGGGGTGTGAACCGTTCGGTGGGAGGATAACATGTTAGCCGAGTGTCGCGTCGTGTCTCCCAGACGCCTCTCTCTCTCTCTCCCTCTCTCTCTCTCTCTCTCTCTCTCTCTCTCTCTCTCTCTCTCTTTCACACGCCGCGTTCGCTAGATGCTAGATGGCACGAGCCGGAAGTATGCGAACTGTTTGCAAGAGAGCAGAGTAGACAATCAGTCAAGCGGCACGACTCATCTCTCCCTCTCTCTCTCTCTCTCTCTCTCTCTCTCTCTCTCTCTCCCTCTCCCTCTCCCTCTCCCTCTCCCTCTCCCTCTCCCTCTCCCTCTCCCTCTCCCTCTCCCTCTCCCTCTCCCTCTCCCTCTCCCTCTCCCTCTCCCTCTCCCTCTCCCTCTCCCTCTCCCTCTCCCTCTCTCTCACTGTTTGTATGTTTGCCTACTCCGTGGCTTTTCGTGCTGTGAGGTCAGCGGCGCGGCGCAGAGAGGGTGACCCTAGAGGGGGTGGCACGAACGAGAGAGAGAGAGAGAGAGAGAGAGAGAGAGAGAGATATAGAGATAGAGAGGGAGAGAGGGAGAGAGGGAGAGAGGGAGGGAGAGACGCTACCAGAGAGTGCGTGAGGGTTACGCAATCTCCGATCATCGGCTACGTAACACTGCGCATACACAGACGGAAAAAAACCCGGAAGAAGAAGAAAACAACCTACTACTACTGGAACAGAGAGTGTTTCGAAAGTCGGGGGTGGGTGATGCCTTCGTCAAAAGAGTCCGCTTGGTACAGACGCGTACGGGGGTCGAACTGGCTAGTGGGGCCGGAATATCGAAAGGGACAGTCATACGCAGTCTCACTCTCACTCACCCCCCAAGAGCGGTACATGAGCAAAGACAATCCCGCCCGAGAGATGAACCGAAACCGGATGAACGCAGACAACACACATTATCGCATTTTTCGATCACGCGAGAGACTGCGCGAGATCGAGAGAGCGCAGAGAGCGAGTGGGAAAGTTAATATCTACGAAAGGGAATGGGACCCGTCGCGAGAGAGCACGGCGATTGGGGAGAGCGGGATCAGTCGAGAGAAGCAGAGGGATATATGGATAAGATGCGAAGTAAATTGGGAGGCCTTATATAGGTGGGGGGATGAGTGAGCATCTGTCACACTTAGTCAGGTGTGTTCAATAATGCCAGCCGGGGCAGACAATTGGTACATGCCAGCGGAACAATAGACGTGAATGGCAGAATGCGCGAGTGAGCGAGAGAAGAGAGGGTGCATGGGGTGCAGACCTGCCTATTAGAGTGAAAGAGAGAGGGCATCTGCTCACTTGTTCAGCGAACCAAAAGTACAATGCGAACCTTATTAGATTCAGTAAAGTAGTTACAAATATCACATCAAAATCTCTCATCCGGCAACAAAGAACGGTGTGTTAGTCAGCAGCGATCACAGACATCGTTAATGCAAAAAACGAGACACGCACGTAACACTCGGAAAGCGAAAGCACCGAATGCGAAAAAAAATCAGAAGGACGTTGTGAGTTGTGAGTGAAACGGAAAGACGGACGGTAGCCATTGGACCACCTGCGAGAGCGAAAACGAATCTGGAGAAATGACGGTCAATCGGTCACTGTGACACGACGATAATGAGCCATGAGAGAGAGAGAGAGAGAGAGAGAGAGAGAGAGAGAAGGGGAACAGCTGTTTACCGTATAAGGGCGGGTCGAGAAAGGGGGAAAGCCGCGCGCCAGCTGCGAGCTGTGTGTTCACAAGGGGTCAATCGAGGTCGTCGCTTGGTGAGGACACGGGGGAGAAAGGGAGGGAAATTAGCATATCATCGGTGGTGTCAGTATCAAAAAAGGTGTCAGTATCAAAATGAGTTTAGAACAGACTGACCGACGTTATGTTTTTTATGAGCCGACGCTGTCAGCGAAGATTCCTTTTTGTGTGCAGCAACCCACCATCACTCTTATCTGATAAAGTGGCATTTTTCAAAAATCATATTTAGATCATATTCTGTTTTTTTCATAGATATTCTGACACAGAAATATGTGGATTGCAAAACAACGCATCGATTTTCGGTCAAAATATGGAGCGTCGCAAAATGTTGCCCATTCAAGCTCCACTCTGATCAGAACCACCTCGTTCGTACTCTGTGCACAGACAACCATTTCAGTGTCACATGCACATGCATATCTCTGCTACTGTACCTTACCTATATGTAGTCACATGAAGCGACGTTGATTACTTTGGTGAGCGTTTGACATGCAAACTTTCCAACGCCCCTAAAGGTGAGCGTAGCGAGAGAGAGAGAGAGAGAGAGAGAGAGAGAGAGAGAGAGAGAGAGAGAGAGAGAGAGAGAGAGAGCGAGAGAGAGAGAGAGAGAGAGAGAGAGAGAGAGAGAGAGACCACTTCACCTGCAGCCACACTCGCGAAGTGCATTCGATCAGAGGTATATATTCAGCGAGTGATTGGTGATAGTATCATTTCTCGATGATTGTATATTTTCTCGTAGTCGCTCAGGCGATAATTGCCTACTTTTTCGTGAGGTTAGTATTCTTTTTTTTAAGTATTAGGACTGACTTTTTTCAGGTGGCTTTGGGAGCGGAAAGAAGTGAAAGACCAACGAAAGAAGGTGAGCGTAATTGTTTGCGCCAAACTGATTGTTGACCTAATCGCAGTACCGTAGGCCGTGTTCATCACCGATTGCAATGACGGGTTCGGATTCTCGCTGGGCGTGCGACTGGCAATCAAAGGCATTCACGTGTTTGCAGCGGTTTCCGATGAGGAAGTGAGTCAACCAGTCAACAGCTGACCTCACAGCTGATGGGGCGGGGCCTCGCTAGCTCATCTAACCAATCAGCGTGCGGGTGAAACAAAAAAAAGTGTGGCAATAGGAGTTCGGTTTTTCGGGACATTTATGACATATGAGTCAATCACGATGTCTATATAATTATCTCACCATTAGGTATTTTATTAGGACTTCTGTAAAACGGAGAGAGGGGGGGGGGAGTTTATTAGGACTTCTATGAAACCATTATAAGACCATTACCATTATAAAACCATTATTATAGGACTTCTGTAAATATTATTTCAGACCTACGATCTGGTAAAGACAGGCAGCAAGTCGACGGGCTACTACGGAGGTCGACTCATGCCGATCAGAATGGACCCAACCGATGAGCAGAGTGTGCGGTGAGCAGGCTCTCTCTCTCTCTCTCTCTATCTCTCTCTCTCTCTCTCTCTCTCCCTCTCTCTCTCTCTCTCTCCCTCTCTCTCTCTCTCTTTCTTTTTTCTCTAAACTAGGAAATATTGTTCCCGCCACGAAGAAAAAGAGTTCCTAAAAATCTGCTTTTGCGCTTTTGCCACAATTTCATAACCCAAAAAATGCTTCAGAGATGCCGTGAAGTTTGTGGATGACAATCTCAAGAACGGCGAAGGTATGCGTACGAAGCCCAAACAACCAATATATACACCACACATGTTCAGTTCTCTGGTCGATCATACACACGGCCGGCGAGTTTTCCGCGCACGGACCCGACGACTGGTGGGTGGAGGGGTTTGCAGTGTCTTTCCGCTCTCGCTGCTTGTTTCGAAGATCGAGACTGACATCACTCATCGCTCGTTTTCCAATCAACGGGACACAAACCAAGTGGATGTTGTTGCCAACTTGTTATCAGCTTTCAAAACATACGGGTCTCGTGACAAAGATAAGAGTGCTTATAGCAGGCATGTCGAGTGTTTCAGGTGCACCACGGAAAACTACCAGAACGCTTTGGAGAAAAACTGTCTCTCAGCGATCCGCATCACGCATGTGAGTATCTCTATATCTCTCATGTTCAGCTCATATCAGTTCGAGTCAAACAGTTTGTTCGAATAATCAACAACACGTAACATAAAGGATCTGAGTAAATCGAAATCGGATACCACTTTTCAAAACTCTGATAAAGTGAAAATTTCATTTCCTTCGATAACCACCGTTCAATTATTAAAAAAAAGGTTTGAAATTGAAAATACGCTCAGCTGAAGTTTGAACCAGAGTTTTAGAAGGGGTATCCTGACATACGTTTGGTATTCGGTATTTGAAATGTCGCTCTAGGTACCGGTATAAATGAAAGAGAAAAAAATTGTAGTATGTAGTAATGTAGTTTCTACCGACAGACACCACCGCTAGTTGCTGAACAGTCGAAATTGGGAGAAACCATATACAAAACAAAAAGCGTGTTAGTGTGTTTCATGTGGAACGGACTTCCCCTGTCAGGCCCTGCAAACATGATCACGAAACGTACAAAACAAAAACACGCAGTGTACGTTTCACCGTCTCTCTCTCTCTGATCAGGCGCTGCAGCACCACATCAAGGCGTGCAAGGGCCGGCTGGTGTTCGTCTCCTCTGTGGCTGGAAGGACGGGGCTGCCTTACGTGGGGCCGTACGCGGTGGCCCAGCACGCTGTCGAGGTGATATTGTGTACAGTAGTACTGTAGTTTATATTGTGTGTACAGTAGTACTGTAGTTTTGCCGTACGCTGTGGCCCAGCACGCTGTCGAGGTGAGTGATATTGTGTAAGGAGTTTATTCACCACAACTCATTCTCAATCACATTGTGTTTCGTATCGTTTTTTTTTGAAATATTATTTTTTGTTGTTGACAAATTCAAGCTTCTATTGCAGCAAAAGCCATCAGTTGTATATAGAAATACTGTGTAACATATACATGCGGGAAAAAGGGAAACGCTCCCACCGACAGCAACAAATGAGGAAAAGCGCGCGCCGAGCGCCGCCCGTTTGTTTTGACAAGTTGTGTTGCTAGGCGTACGGCGAGACCATACGGCAGGAGCTGTACCGGTTCGGGGTGAAGTGTTCGATCGTCGAGCCGGGAGTGTACAGGACACCCAGAATGGACACGGACAATGTGAAGAGCACGCTCAGAAAGGTGGGATATGCATCCTTCTCTCATTCCCATTTCATCTGACAGCTATCCCTCTAGCAGGTAGCACATTCTGCAAACTACGGCAGGTCATTATTACAGTCATCTTGTTCGTCCTCGCTTTCTTAAAGGATGTATCCGGACAATGTATTATTCCCTGATCTTCAGGATGGGGTCGCTTGCGTTCTCTTCATTGAAGACAAGTTTTAAACTTCTGCTTGCGCGAAAAAACTGTTTAAAAAAAATACAAACAATTTTTCCTCGTTTATACAATTTTAAGAAAGTTTCACTGACGAGAACAAAACAAAAGCGACCCCAACCTGAAGACCAGGCAAGATTACATTGTCCGGATAAATCCTTTAAGCTTCGCAATTGCCGCAACGCGCGCCACTTGAGCACGCGACGCGGCCTGTGCTCTTTTTTTATTGTACTCTCTCCGCGTCTCTGAACTTTTCCTGTTTCAGTCCTGGCAATCCCTGTCGCAATCGCACCGCACCGAGTACGGAGAGCTGTACAAGAACGAGTGTGAGTGGAGTAAATGAATGGTCTGTGATAGACTGTCCCTGATCTGATAGATAGATAGATACATATTGGAAGAACTCCAACTCAAAGTCCGCCGCGTTTTCTCATCTTTTCGCACGGTCAGAGACACGCGGAAGTACTTAGTGAGCCGGCTGTTCGTTTTGTTCATTCCAAATGAACATATACTAAAATTGGAACCACACAGAGAAGATTAGCATGGTCCCAGGATGACACGCAAATTCGTGAAGCGTTCCAAATTCAGTGATCTCCGGCCTCTCGCGTGTCCTTCTGGCAACTGGCGAGTACCACTGGGAGGATGTGACGGACTGCATCGATCACGCCGTCAACAGCATGTCAGTTCATATTCACTCGTTGATATTTACTTGATCGATAATCATTCATGGGCCATTAGAGTACTATTCTTGACGTGTAGAGCTCCGGGTTTTATATTACTTATTCTTGTTACGAACGATCTTGATCACTTGATCATAGTGAATAATTGTATTTTGTAGATGCGACTGTAAACCATAGATATTTTATTACCGTTGTATAAATTTTTTCTCAATAATTCCAGTCATCCGCGCTCGCGATATCGCTGCGGAAAAGACGCCACGTTCTTCTACATCCCGATCTCGTTCCTGCCAGCATGGTATGTGTATGTTTATCTCTCTTCCGAAACAGACCACTTGCTAGTTACAATCAATCAATCAATCATTTATAATAACTAACTAAACATGCTAGGAATCATTCATCTTTTTTTCGGAATCACACACCACTCACACACAAGTCACAAGAACCTAAATGGTTCTAGGTTTTTGCGCCGAATGAAAGGTGCAAGTTCACTTATCGAAACTTCTTGCATTTCCTTTTCAGGCTGCACGCTGTTTATAAAGGATGTTTAGAAGAAGAAGAAAAATCAGAGACTGAATGATATAATTTTGATTAGCAGTGGCAATAGAATTTCAGGATTTGCATCTTTGAAGGATTATGAAATTTCTAATGATTTGTAACAATTCTAATTTATAATGCTAATTGTCAGGCGCTCTCAAAGCCAAAAGGGCCGTTTTTTGAAAGACTAAAATTTAAAAAAAAAACAATCAAGGCTACACGACCGGGCCGTCCGTCTCGGCTTCTACTATCACAAATGGAGGGCGAGCCAGAGTCTCAAGACGACAGCCAAGTAAATCCAATCATCAAACGTGCAATTAAGTTTTGTGTAGTGTTTTGTATCAGAATCCCTCAGGCCTTGAAAGAATATGCTTATTGGTATGTTTTTGTCTTGTGAAAAGAAAATAATATCATCACACTTAAACAAAACTGTTTATTACACAGCAAATTCAAAACGCACAGAGCACAGTAGTAGTACATCTAGTAGTCATCTCTCTCACTCACTCAACCATGTATTATTCTCAATCAAACCCGAAGTGAGCAACATGTCAAAAAAAGTCAGCAGTGTCAAAAAGGGAAAGCAGATCAAGAAATTGCACAATAAGAAAAGGCATCATTAGTGATACACAATCAAAACGTGAGACAACGTGAGACAAAGTATAATCTGTGTAAGCTACCTGGATAAAGCATGCAAAGGGGGAGCAGTGGGGCTGGGGAGGAGTCAGCTGTTCCGGTAAAGGAAGAACCTCGATCTCTCTCCTCACTCAAAGTGAGCGTCAATCTTGTGCCGCTTGGCCACGTTGTTCAGCACCTGCAAAGGCAATGATCACCCAAGTGACCAAGGAACTGATGACGTCACTAGACCACCCACAAAGTCTCTAGACCACCCACGACGTCCCTAGACCACCCACAAAGTCACAGAACCACCCACAGAGTACCTAGACCATCCACGACGTTCCTAGACCACCCACAAAGACACCGGACCATCCACAGAGTCCCTAGACCATCCACGACGTTCCTAGACCACCCACAAAGACACCGGACCACCCACGACGTCCCGAGACCACCCACGACGCCCCCACTCACCTCATTGACGTCGCGCTTGCTCGTCTCGGGCGCGCACAGCCACACTATCACCACAAACAGAGTGGTGGGGACGAGGAAGAGAAGGAGCGACTGCGCGCCAATCTGAAGATGAGGTACTCCCTCTGTCTACCTGTCTCTTTCTCTCTCTTTCTCTCTCTCCTCCCTTTCCATCTCTTTCCCTCTCCCTCCCCCTCCCTCCCTTCTCACTCACCGCGTTGGCCAGCGGAAACCAGGCAAACTCGATGCCAATCTTAGTGAACATCTCGATGTTGTTGACGATAGAGACGGTGGAGAGGAGCAGGTGGCGGGGCACCAGCTCGCCCGCGTAGAATCTGTAGGGGAAGGGGTGAGAGAGAGGGAGAGAGAGAGAGGGGGAGAGAAGAAGAGAAAGGGTGGGAGAGAGAGAGAGCGAGAGATAGAGGAGAGAGAGGGAGAGGGAGAGGGAGAAAGGGAGATCGTAAGATGAATAAAGAAAGAGAGTGGGGAAGAGATTTAGAGAGATGGAAAGAAAGGGAGAGAGAGGGAGGGAGAGAGAGGGAGAGAGAGGGGAGACAGATCTCCTTGCTCACCTGCTCACACTGCCCAGTCCGCACGCGTTGATGAGCAGCAGCGTCGCCAGCGAGATCAGAGTCACCCACTGACAAAATAGATATATAAATTCTAAATATCGCACAGCGAAACCGATCAAGCACTTCAATAACCACAGTGATGGAGTCAGTCTACAGTTACTCAGTCTCCTCTAAACAGCATATTCGAAATGCCTAGACGAACCGCTACTTATGGCTAGCTACACCCGGTGCTGACCAGGTCAACAACGCACCAGCCAATACAAATACCAGCTCGAGACAGATGTCGAGGCGTACCTTCCAGCTGGCTCCTATGTTCGTCGCAGCCACCATGGCAGCCAGAGAGGCGAGACTGACGCATATGGAGAGGAGGATGAGGGGCCGGCGGCCGAGCCGGTCCACCACCAACACGGGCACCAGCGTCATCGGCAGGCGCACCAGACCTCAATGTATGCATTCTAGTATGTTTCTAGTCATTCTAGTCATCGGCAGGCGCACCAGACCTCAATGTATGCATTCTAGTATGTTTCTAGTCATTCTAGTCATCGGCAGGCGCACCAGACCTCAATGTATGCATTCTAGTATGTTTCTAGTCATTCTAGTCATCGGCAGGCGCACCAGACCTCAATGTATGCATTCTAGTATGTTTCTAGTCATTCTAGTCATCGGCAGGCGCACCAGACCTCAATGTATGCATTCTAGTATGTTTCTAGTCATTCTAGTCATCGGCAGGCGCACCAGACCTCAATGTATGCATTCTAGTATGTTTCTAGTCATTCTAGTCATCGGCAGGCGCACCAGACCTCAATGTATGCATTCTAGTATGTTTCTAGTCATTCTAGTCATCGGCAGGCGCACCAGACCTCAATGTATGCATTCTAGTATGTTTCTAGTCATTCTAGTCATCGGCAGGCGCACCAGACCTCAATGTATGCATTCTAGTATGTTTCTAGTCATTCTAGTCATCGGCAGGCGCACCAGACCTCAATGTATGCATTCTAGTATGTTTCTAGTCATTCTAGTCATCGGCAGGCGCACCAGACCTCAATGTATGCATTCTAGTATGTTTCTAGTCATTCTAGTCATCGGCAGGCGCACCAGACCTCAATGTATGCATTCTAGTATGTTTCTAGTCATTCTAGTCATCGGCAGGCGCACCAGACCTCAATGCATCCATTCTAGTATGTTGCGGTTTTTAGAGATTGCACTCGCTTGTGAACCGATTCACCTCGCTCATATTCCGTAATGTTTGCACTTTATTAACCATATCCTTTCTCCGGACTACTTCACATATATCTACTAGAGAAGGCACGATCTTTTTCTGTGTACAACAGAACTAGTCGATCCCCATAGTTGATCAAATGCAAAAGCGCATCGGATCACAAGATCATGTGATCAACTCTCCTAGCAGACGAAACCACAACCAGCCGTAATCGCATTGCACATTCACTCATACCCGAATGCGAATCGAAGAAAGAAAAGCGCGTCATAAACTCACTTGGAGCAAGTTATCTATGATTCAGATTTTTTTATCGACACGCCATAAAACTATGGACATAACTTCTTCGTGGAATAGTAGTATTCGTGTTTATAGCTTCCGCCAGCTATCGTTTGATCGCTGATCGTTGATCGAGACTGATGCGCACTTCCAAATCAAATCAACTATCAGTGGTTCAGTGGTCTTCCGCATGAGATTACATCACGACTAGCATGTACCGCTTATCAGAAAAAAACGCGAGTATCCAAAAATAAACGCAGCGAACAATCAGGTCAAGCTATTTCGAGACACTATAGTTCAGCCGTGTTTTGGTAGTAGAAAACAAACAACAACAAATACAGCCTTTCGAATATACGTTCCATCGTCATGTATAGTTTAACGCTGATCCAACCGTCAGTTAATCATCGGAAACATTTGAATCCAGTGCTCTAACTGACCTTCTTATTTTACACACGCTATTGACGCAAACTGCTTCCGTTCTACTGAAACAAACAAACAAGTTCTAAGCTTGACCTCCACGGTCATCAAAAACAAAACAAAAAACTGTTTGGATTAATTTCTGGCGCTACGCACACTAATTTCGTTGATTCGTAGTGAAACTGTGGAAGGTATCAACTATCAACTGTTATCAACTGTTTTCCTATGATGCCTATGTTAAGTACTCAACACGGTAATAAACTATTAAACTATTATCAACTGACTGATGACGAGACTGCCGAGCTTGGCCTCCTCGCCCGTCCACCCGCCGAGGCCCTCCAGCAGGTAGGTGGCGTAGCCGCGCAGACCGCGCGCCCCCGTCAACACGTAGCCGATCTGCAAGGGGAGCAAGGGGTTCGAGACGGGCACTCCACTCCTCCCGCTCATTCCATGTCCCTGCACCAAGACCGAGTTCCAGTCGTTCTATTGCACTTGAAATTCATGTCGATGTTCCTAGACCAGGATCGAGTTGGTCAATCAGGATTTCTTTCATGAAAAAAGTGTTGCGTAGTGCCGAAATTGTTCGGCATGAAAGAACAATCGAGGTTATTTGAAGAAATGTTCCTAGACCGAGTTCAATTGAATCAGGAATGCGACTCATCATTTTTCATGAGATTTCCACTGTTTGAACATATCATTTAGAGTTTCTACAGCTTACATCAGAGGTACATGTCCCGGTCACACAGTACTATCCTCCTCCCCTCTCTCTTCACGTGCACTTCCGGTGATCAATCGCCTTAACCCCACGAATTACAAATGGACGAGCCGATATGCTAACATGCCGGCTCATAGTTCAATTTCATATGACGCCATCTCTCTCTCCCTCTCTCTCTCTCTCTCTCTCTCTCTCTCTCTCTCTCTCTCCCTCCCCTCTCGCGCACACAGAATGACCGCGCGGTTAACATCACACTCGCAAATACCACTGATAATCAAACCCCGCTAAAGTCAAATACGGAAATGAGTCTCGTTTGCGAACACAAAAGCGAACCCGATGTTACATAAAATAGCTTTTCCTAGATTCTAGCCTGGCTACAAAGCTGTAAAAACCGAGTTTGACCAAAACGAACAAACCAAATAATGTCCGTCAAAACAGATTTGAGAAATACCAAACTGTTCTGACAGGCAGCTCTCTCTCTCTCTCTCTCTCTCTCTCTCTCTCTCTCTCTGCCAACCTATCCTTCGTTCTTGACCGACACTAGAATGTTGTGTTTGATGATTGATATGAATAAATCATTATTATCATTATCATTCTATCACAATATCATTCATATTATCATATTATCATTCTCACAAACCTTGATCATGGCGCCCATCCAGCAGGCGATGCGTATGACCCGAGAACGGGCGTCCTTGGCGCGCCACGGGTTGAACATGATCGTCACGCCCGACAGCTCCTGCTCCGACACCTGACAGGATGACAGTGACAGGCTGACAGTGACAGGGCTGTCAATGACAGGGTGACAATGACAGGGTGACAGTGTCATCGTGACAATGCCATCCTGACAGCCCCCGCACCCACCAGGTTCTCCTGGCTCTTCGTCTTGTCCTCCTCGGCCTTCTCCTCCTCCTTCTCCTGCGAGCCGCGCACACTGTCCTCGATCTTCTTCAGCAGCACGTCCACCTTCTCATCCGTCACCGGCAGGCCCTGATAGGCGGCGATCGCCGCGCGAGCCTGGAGATATCGATTTATTTATTTATTGATTGATTCCACCATTTCACCCACCCTCTTCGTGTCCTTGTCGTGCGCGACGATAAACTGCGGCGACTCCCACACAAAGAACAGCAGCACAAACGTCACCGTGCCTGAATTTCAACATACCGTGACCCCCCGGCTACCGTATACTCACAGATGATCGCGTTGGGATAGAACATGAACGGCCAGAGGTGGTCGTCGGCGAACGGCACCCCGAGACCCTGCGTGACCGCCGCGCCTGAATTCAAGCTATCGTACCCCTACCGTATAGTAATTCAAACTACCGTATGCCTACCGTACCTACGGCCATGGCGAACTCTTGGAGGGCGGCGATGCGGCCGCGAATCGACGACGGCGCGCACTCGATGATCCAGACCGTCGCGTTCACCGTGGCGATGCCGTTGCCCACCGACCTGATCGATTTATCGATTTATTGATTGATCAGCGAGCCTCCAAGTACACCCCGGGCGCTGCACACCCTGGGGCGAGGTGTGATCTCTGAGGTCATCATCTCCCGCAGAGTGCGCGCGCTGCTGGCAAGTGCAACCAAGTGTCATCTACCACTTCTCTCCACTAACCCACTAACCCACAAAGTGGCGGGCCGGCTCTTCGTAACCTTCCAATACCTCGCCTCCAAAATACCTTGCTAACTGTTCAAAACTGTGATTCCGAAGAGAGACCACGCCTTCAATAACGCGCACAAGAAAGCAGAGAGGGGAATGAATTCGATGACACCATTAGAGCCGCAGTGCCGTACCGTTTTTTTCACACCTGATACAGTATTGTTGTACAGTCAGGATAAAACAATCTGGATAATTGATTGATTATAATCATCCAGTGCACCCCAATCCACCACAGCCTAATAAGACTGTCATCCAAAGCCGCCATATCTTGCGTACTGTGTTTCACATCTAATCCAGCATGTCATTTGTTGTACAGTCAGGGTATAACAATCCGTATAATTGATTGATTGATTATGATTCAGTCTACCCCGACCCACCACAGCACGCGGCTGACGAACAGCAGCTCGAACCAGAACGTGTACTTTGCGAGCGACGAGATGAGCGAGCCGGGAATGTACATCAGACACGCCACCATCGCCGTCTTCTGAACCAATCGAAAAAATCGCCATACATTTTATACTGTTGTTATATATAAATATATTTCAACTATCCCATTTCCCCAGTTCATTTCGTATTCTTCGGGCTGAAACGTTCAGCCATATTCAACACCAAAACACAGACGCAAAGTGCACATGCGTATTCCACCGTCGAAAAAAACGTGAATCAATCGCATTGTCGGATCATCGTGAACGACTAAAAATATAGCGGACGCGCGCGTATTGTGCAATGTCGTCAAAATAAACATATCAATGTATCTCAGGATCGTGAAAAAGCACTAACCTTCCTGCCGATGCGCTTGCAGAGGAAGGCGGCGAGGAACTGGCCGATGATCGTCGACGCCGGGAAGCACACGTTCAGGAACGACCACGTCAGGTTCTGCAAGCAAACAAGTAAACAAAACTAGGAGCACTTGCACATTGCACATTGTGTCGAATAAAGATCGGAGATGACTCTGCGGAGGGGAGCAAAGGAGGACTTTGGCACATAAGATCATAATAGATTGTTTTTGCATTGTAAACAAACAAACAAACAAGTAAACAAAGCTCACCAGCGCCGGTCCCGTCATGTACACGCCGGTCTGGTCGGCGTAGCTGCCATTGATAAAGTCCTTCAGCTCGGCGTACGGCTGGTTCAGCACCGACGCTATGTAGCCTGAAACCACAAACAAACAAGTAAACAACAACAAACAGGTACACAACTGACCTTGCTGGAATCCAGCCGAGAGGCAGAGGCAGATTGAGAGGAGGTTGATGCTCCACGAGCCCCACTCGATAGCCATCTCCTTCTTCTCCTTGTTCACAAAGTGCTCCTTCTTGCTAGGCAGCAGTGTGGCCTCGGCGCAAGCCTCCTCTTTATACTCGCCAGTTTCGAGAGACGTCATCGTCGCACCCCCGCAATCACTGCTAGGCTCCGCCCACCGCCTACTACCGTACCCTGTGAGACCGCGAGAGAGCGCGCGAAGACCGCCCGCTAAAAAGTAAAATCACGTAAACCGCAACTGATAAGTAATCGCGTAATCTTCCGGAAATGCCTTCGTATATAAGAGCGAATTCAAATATCAAACAGTCATAGTCCCAAATCAACCAGAAATTTATTATAACAACAAAATCAAGAAATAAGCAAATTCCGTTATACTCTCTAAGAACCTCTAACAAAACATTCAAAGCTTTAACGAAAACGACGACGTAGATATATGTAACCGAAATTTGAATAATAACAATAAGAAAAGACTCGAGCGACATGAAAAAGAAACAATGTCTCAAGGCTCAAGGGCACAATCAAATGATGATAGGAACACGAGGTGAGCGTGGACACTCTAGATGGTGAGGGTGGTTCCGGCGAGGTTGGCCATGGGAGTGGTGGCATGCACAGGCTGACCATCCTTGAGCAGACTCATCTTCCCGGCCCACTCTCCGAATGCCGTGCGAACCTGCAATCAGTCAGTACACAACCCGCCTTATCGTAAATCCAGACACCCGATTGCTACCGATAAACGGATTAGATGCACAAAATTAGCCCAAAACGTCCGACTTTGCCACTGTTCAATGTCCAACAACACAAACATCAGGTTGCCATAATTGCTGTTGCTAGTCACACTCCCCCCTCACCTCGTAGATCAGAGTGGCCATGTTGAGCTTCTTGCCATCCTTCTCCAGCACCAGCTTCAGCTGCTTCGAGCCCTTCTTCACAATCACGGCGGCAGCCTGGTCAGCCTTCAGCCACAGCTGAAAAACAATGGATTCATCATTTGCCTATTTGTGCCATTCACAAAATCCTATTCGCCAATATTTACACAATCTCAAACTGACCAGGGCCACGTATCGCGGTGTCATCATCGTTTCGCTCTCTAAGCGTCCTTCGTAACAAACACCTTCCGTTTACCCATCTCATGATCTGATCATAGATCCCACCCGCAAACATGTACTCCCTCCCACCCCATCACCGCCACACGACGGCAACAATCGACTCACTATCGCCGTTTGTCCATCGGATTCGTGGGTCATTGCAGTGATATCGATATGATAGGCATAGGCCAACACAGCTCAATCAGTTCAGTATGCATGATTGCATAATCTGTTCGTCTTATCCTGGTCACGTGACACAGTCTCCACCCCGTCTCGCTCCCCGGTCTCCCGGACAGCCAGCTGCGGGCCTTCTCTCGCGTGCCCCCTCGCACCCGCCGCGCCTAAGCCGCCATCTATCCCAAACAACTCGCAACTCGCGACATGAAAAAGAGAATGCGAGAGAAACTCGGCGCGAGATGAGACCGCCGAGAGTTCATCCATAGTTCAATTGAACTGATAAGAGACCACCAAATCTGCCGTCTCGCCTCGCCTTTGAGCTGACACTAATTTGCCCCGGCTCGACAAAGCTTGTCGACACACCATCTCATCTTTCATCCTTCATTGAAACAGCATATCAACTTAGCCGCCGAAAAATTGCAACAGGCGAAGAGTGGCCAATCCTGCGATAACTCCAGCCAGCCGCAGCAATTCGGAAACGGCGACGACAATCTCATAACCCCAATTGCCGATAAGAGCCGGGTGGAGCGAGAGCAGGCGAGTGCGTGAGGAAGTGACCAGCGACAACAAGTGAGATAAGGAGATTGCGTCGTTGCGTCGCCTTGTCGCAGACACACGCGGCAGCAGCACACATGCGGTGAGATAACACCAACCACGCCCCGAATAGACACGGGCCTCCCCCCTCCCTCCTGCTTCTTTGACGACTCACCCCCGCATCGCCATCAATTCAATTCAATCGTATCCGTATCCGTTTCGACTCGTATCAAAACCACTATCAGTCGCCGGGTCTTTGTCTATTTCGGGGGTGTACACAAACCGTAGGTCATTACTGCGCAACGTCACACAGACAACACTTCAGCATCACGTACGCGTATCAATAAAATCAACTTCAGTTCCGTATGCCTAGGCTATTAATATAACATGTGCTGATATCATCTCCTCAAACACTAGAGCGGTTCCATGACTTGACGTGAATCACCAAATTGAATACAGTCTCATGCCTCATGTCAGCAGCGGCGGCGTCATTTATTCTTATTACAAAACACGAAACACGCACAACGTCAACATCGCCACACTCATCACCTGCCGTCGACTCACCGTAACCTTGGCCTCCTTGACGGCGCTCTCGTTGTGCGCGGTGGCAGCCACTCCGTCGGGCATGCGGCCAATGTGCACCGGTGTGCCGGTGGCCGACGCGATCTGCTCCTGCAGCACAAACAGTTGTCAGTGTCACCCTCTCCCTCCTCCCCTACCCTCTCACCTTCTTGGCGGCGACAACCTGTGCGAGCTGGCAGTCGGCCGGCAACACCTCAATGTACACCTCGGCCGCGTCCGTAGAGATCAGCTTCGCCTAGACAATGAAAAATTGAAACGCTGAAACTTACATATCACAACATACTGTCAATCTGTCAACCATAACTCCACAACCACTGAACATACAATCACCATCCCCTCCGACGCACCGTCTTCCTGAGCTTCTGCACGCGGTTGGTGATCTCGCGGGCGAGTCCCTCCTCCACCAGCGACTCGTCCTCCGCAGTGTCCAGCATCACGATCGTCGTCGAGTCAGAGTGCGTCTCGTACGAGTCGCCAGAAGACGCGCCGCTGGCGCTGCAATACATTTCTTCATGTGTTAGAAAAGATGAAGAAGTTATTAGTGGAGAACATTTCCCAGAAACCAAACCTCTACACTGAAACATATAATAAATAACATGAGTACTAAACAACAGATCAACATGGCTCACCGGTTCGAAGCGTACACGACAGAGACCTCCTCGGAAGAGAGCTCGTGTCCCATGACAGTCAGCTTGCCTGGACAGATCGATTAGTCCACTCCGACTCTCTCATACCTCCTCTCGCCTCCCCCACTCACAGAATATTCATCTCGAATAAAGTAGCACATGGTAATGTAAATTACGTTGAGATTACGGTAAAGTACAGAAATACAACGCCTACTGCGAGTTGCAACTATACGGACTCACCGTCGGCGACAAACTGCTCGAGCTCCTTCTCGGTGATCTTGTTCTTGAGGTAGTCGGCCACCTTCTTCTGGTCGCCCTTCAGCCTCGTGCCGAGCAGACGGAAGTTGGGCTCCGCCTTGAGCGAGATGCCGTACTTCTCTTTGTCCTGGCTCACCGTCAAAGAGCGAACGTTCACCTGCAATTATGAGGTCATCAATGTGTGCTGGATGACATGAACTCACCTCGGACAGGACATAGTCCTTGAGCGACTCGAGGTCCTCAAGGAACTGCGCGTCGCGGTTGATCACCACCATCTCCTTCAGCGGGTACTGCAAAAGGGAAAGCATTAGGGTTCAAACTCAAAACCGAAAAGGCTGTCAATAAAGACGGTAGTGTCATGCACCACCAATAACACGTACGCATCCTCGGAACAACCGAAAAATTACATTACTGTATTTTACCGTAACCTTCACGTAAATACATAATTGTACTGTGCTACTTGATTCGAGATGGATATTCTGATTCCTCTGAACACAGTAGTCTACCCAGCTGTCGTACCTTGACGGGAATGCCCTTCCTCTCGCGCAGCACGCGCACCAGGTCGACGACCGAGCGCATCGCCTGCACGCGCCTCTCCACCTCCACGTCGATCAAAGACTCGTCCGGCTGCGGAAGCAGACAGAAGTGCACAGACTCCTCCTTCGCGCCAGTCACCTCAACACAACGCCCGTTAGATAGGTTTCAGATAATCAACAAGACTGGGTAGACTTTTTCCAACATAATTCGCAGATCAGTGCCCGAAAAACACGTACCTTCCTAAGGTTGTTCCAGAGGTGCTCGGAGAAGAAGGGAGTGAAGGGGGCCATGAGGCGGACAATGATGGAGAGCACGCGGCCGAGGGCCGCCAGCGCACACTTCTGCTCCTCCGCGCCAGAGTCGCCCTGCAATCACCCAGGCGTCTCTCGGTCTCTCCCCATCTCAATCCGCACAAAGTAACCATACTCCAGATAATCTACAGTCGGCCAAGTAAGTGAATCTCTCTCACTCCCACCTTGATGCGCTTCCTGTTCAGCCGGATGTAGCAGTTGGTGAGCGTGTCGAAGAAGCGAGTGAGCGGCGCAACGACGGCGTACAGCTTGTACTCGCTCATCTCCTTGCGCACAAACGCCACCAGACTGTTGGTGAACGACTCGATCCAGCGGTCCATCACGTTCGTGCACACCACACCAGCCATGGAGTACGCGTCGCCAGTGTCCTGCAAAAGGGAACTTGAAAGAAGAGAAGGGAGAGGGAGGGAGGGAGGGAATGAGGGAGGGAGGGAGGGAGAGAGAGGGAGAGAGAGAGAGAAGTAGAAGGACGGAATGACTGACGTGCTCGTAGAGCTGCACGTTCTGGACAAAGAATCGGTAGGCGTTGAACCACGGCAGGAACACGTCCTTGAGCAGATCGCGCACGCCCTCTTCGCTGAAAAATATTATGTTCGAAGGTAAAACTGGCTGAACGTACCTAACCAGTGTAATGTATCTCGTGAAGAGTAAAAACTGATTTACAAGCTTTCTCTGTGCGAATGCGAAAACAACAACAACAAAAACACCACAATAACTAGTGACTGACCGGAAGCGGAGGTTCTCTCCCCTGACGACGGGCGAGTTGATGAGGTAGAGGCGTAGCGCGTCGGCTCCGTACTTGTTCACCACCTCCAGCGGGTCGGGGTAGTTCTTCTTCCTCTTCGACATCTTGTTGCCGTCCGACGCCAGCACCAGACCGTTGCAGATCAGGTTCTGCAATCACAACAAGGCCAATATCCACTATCTCATACTTGCATCATGTAAGTTTCACAATTACATTTACTTGAGCACCATCAGTACGTCTACAATTCACAATCAGGAGTCTCCGATAATTTCAAACCTTATCCAAATGCAACGCACCTTGAAGGGCGGCCTGTTGAAGAGGGCGGTGGAGAGGACGAGCAGGGTGTAGAACCATCCACGGGTCTGGTCGATTCCCTCGGCGATGAAGTCGGCAGGGAAGTTGTCCTCGAACACCTTCTTGTTCTGAAACAAACAGATGTATGATATACAAAAAAAATCGGTTGCACATACAAAATGTCACTTCATGTTCATTTACCCACACAAGATACGCTGCACACAATACATACACTTAGAGAATATTACTCTATCCAATCACCGTATCATTTCTAGTATTCATAATCCACACACATAACTATCCAACTGCAACCAGCCTCACGCACCTCGAAGGGGTAATGGTTCTGTGCGTAGGGCATGCTGCCCGACTCGAACCAGCAGTCGAACACCTCGGGCACGCGGCGCAGAACGCCCTTGCCCGTGCGAGACGGGATCGTCAGGTCGTCCACACTGAAACAATGAGAGGTAACCTCGGAACATCAGAACTGGAACTGTACATATAAATTCTGTAACTGAAGTAATATGTTCTGTACATAATTCTGTAACTAAAGTAATATGTTTTTTTCTGAATAACGGTAACTCGCGAAGGAAGGAAAAGGACACGAAAAAGGACAGACTAACTTCTCCCTGTGAATGTCGGTAATCTTCTGTCCGGTCAGCTCCTCCAGCTCGGCAATCGACGACGGGCACACGACCTGCAACAAAGAAGAATAGAGAAACACGCGGAAAGTAAGTTTCAAGCAAACTACCAAAACGCAAACATCAACATCATAACAATGCGAACCACTTAATCTTGCTGAAAAAAGAAACACAAGCTCTACTACCACACCCACCTCCTCTCCATCCTCAGACACCCAGAGGTTGATGGGCGTGCCCCAGAAGCGGTTCCTCGACACGGCCCAGTCGCGGGCGTCGCGCAGCCAGTTGGCGAAGCGCTTCTCCTTCACGAACGCCGGCACCCTGAAATGGGAAACAATCAGCTTCACTTCACACGTAAACTGGTGAATCACAGTACCGGGTATACAAATCAGGCATACAAACATACAATCAAGTAAAGGTAAACACTAATACTAGCAGGAACTTTTCCACATTCCTCGTAAATCAGTGAACAAGTAACCACTCTCGTACCAGTATGTCTGGTCGTTGTTGGCGAGTAGCTTGGGCACGAGCTGCTCGACGCGGATGAACCACGACGGCACGGCCTTGTACAGCAGGGGTGTGTCCGAGCGCCAGCAGAACGGGTAGCTATGTTTCACCTGTAACGCACATAACGGCTCTTCAACTTCAATGATAAACGTGCCCATATCATGAAACCTTTAGTTCCCAGTTGACAACAGACAACTCCCCCCTACCTCTCCCTGCTTGACTGATAAACGTGATAAATGATAAATGTGACGATATCATACTCTATGAAACCTATAGTTCCCAGGTGACAACAGACAACTCCCCCCCTACCTCTCCCTGCTTGACGAGGTGTCCGCTCTCCTTGAGCCTCTTCATGATCTGCTTGTCCGCGTCCTTCACGTACACACCCTCATAGTCCGGCACCTCCGACGTGTACCTGCGACATACACAGTTATCAATTATACAAACAATACGTTTCACGCTGCTTTTAATCAGAGTGGAAAAATAGTACTCCAATAGCAATAGAAGAACACGGCGTAACGTCAAATGAAAACACCTCGTCACGTTAAATGGACCGATTGTCCGATTGATCAAATCACCCATATTCCAGTTTCGTTTCAAGAACAATAGCATACAAACAATACGTTTCATGTTGCCTTTAATCATCGAGGAATATAGTGTTCCAATATCAATAGAAGAACCCGGTGTTCTATGCAAGTTGCAAGTTACAAGTTGCAATACATCAATAAAAATACGTTTCACGCTACATTTACACACAGCAGAAAGATAAGACTCCCAATAGGCATGGCTCATCGTTATATAAATGTATGCCATTCCACTCACTTTCCAGTCTCGTCGACGGGGCAGATGATCTTCATGTCGCGCGTGATCACGCCGTGCTCCACACACGTTTGGTAATCCACCTGCAAACACAACATGTATAAAGCGTTCAGACATTCTTGTTGTTGTTTTTCCTAACCCAAAACCCAATTCGTAAATCTCTCCCATTCATTTTTTCAACATCCCTACTTCAATCCCCAACCCTTCGCTTACACATTTTGACATGACAAGACACGAATGCAAAACGCCGGAAGTCAATCAATCACCTCTTATCTAGTACGCAGTCATTGCACTTGATCGACATTTTGTCTTCAAAAATAACACAAAACCACGAGATTGACGAATACGAACAGACCTCTCCAAAGTAGGGCGCCTGGTGGACGACTCCGGTTCCCTGGTCGGTGGTGACAAAGGTGGAGGTGATGACGCGGAACGCGTTCCTCTCCTGCCGCATGTACGAGAAGTACGGGAACAGCGGCTCGTACAGCTTGCCCTCCAGAGTCTTTCCGACAAACTGCAAAGTAGATTAGTAGATCACTCATGTTATGATGCTGATATGATTATCACTCCCATCTTCCTCCTTACTCACCTTCTCGATCACTTCCAGGTTGTCGTTCTTCAGCTCACCCAGCCGGCACTCCATCACCACATACTCGCGCCCGTTTGTCTTGTCTGAGAAACCGCACATTATACGCAACACATGCTAGCTATGACAACATCACTAAAAAACGTACCTTTAGCGACGACGTACTCGAGATCGGGATGAACGCAGAGGGCGAGGTTGGAGGGGAGGGTCCAGGGGGTGGTGGTCCACGCGACCAGGCTGCGGTTCGGGTTTTCCTCCAGGCGGAAGCCGATGAACACTATACGAATACGATATCCAATTGATCATAGAAAGCTAAAGCTACACTCTTGTAAGAAGTGAAAGTGCCCACCGGCGGGGTCGACGACATCCTTGTAGTTCTGTCCGGCCTCGAAGTTGGAGAGGGGAGTGGAGCAGGCGGTCGAGAACGGCATCACCTTGACGCCCTTGTAGACCAGTCCCTTCTTGACCAGCTCCGAGAACGCCCACCACACGCTTTCCATGAACGTGGGGTACAGCGTCTTGTAGTCGTTCTTGAAGTCGATCCACCGACCCATGCGCTGGATCGTCTCCTATAAGGTGGTCAGTTAAATACTGTATTTCTAGACTATTGATTTATTGATTAAAAAAAGTACACACTTCCCACTCGGTAGCGTAGCGCATGACGATGGAGCGGCACTGCGCGTTGTACTCGCGGATGCCCATCTTGAGCACGTCCTGCGGGCCTTTCACTCCCAGCGTCTTGTCAACCTCGAACTCCTGAAAAACGAGACATGCATCATAAACAATATGGTGAAGTATACGTAACTAAAGTTCATCATGTGGTAAAGTATACGTATGGTAAAGTAATATGGTAAAGTATACGTAACTGGTTCATAACACAAAAAAGTTCATATCACAAAACATCAAGCTACTTACGACTGGTAGTCCGTGGGTGTCCCATCCGAAGCGGCGCTCGACGTAGTGTCCGTTGCCGTGCGCCCATCGGGTCACCACGTCCTTGATGGTTCCGGCGAGGATGTGACCGTAGTGAGGCAGTCCGGTGGCGAACGGGGGACCGTCATAGAAGGTGTAGCGCGGGCGGTCCTTCGACAGTCTACAAACGATAAACGTGAACTGTTGGAATGTAAACGATTGAAACTTACTCAAGCGACTTCTCGAAAGTCTTCTCTGCCTGCCACTTTTTGAGGGTCTCCGCCTCCGACTGTGGGAAGTTGATGTTGTCGGGCACCGTTTCCAGGCCACTCATTGTTACCTAAACAACGGTAATAGATTTCAGGAGTGATCTCATCTCATCTTTGATGATGCAACAGACAGACTACGGTCGAGCGAACTGTCCAGGTAAAGGTGAACGTTGAAGAGATACATATTGAACAGCGAATACTCAGAATATTTTACTCAAAGGTATAAATAAATTTATATGCACGTCAGTAAACTAAATGAAAATTCTTCAGTTCGTAGTAAACAGTCAACGCAAAATAGAAAAAGAATAGATCATCAGAAAACAAGATTGATCAAGATCAAAATGTCAGAAAATACATTCCACGAACGCCGAACTATCAAATTTTCCGTCTCACATACCGGAAGAATACCGCAAAATGAATGAAACTCCAAAAAAATAAACATTTACATGTTCAAATGGAGCTACCGTATCCGAAATCGTAGTACAGTACAAATGACGAATGTTTAGTAATGGAAGAAAAGAATTACAATAAACAAACCTGAAAACAACCTTCAAACACTTTACTATCGTACACCTTTATGTACCCATAAACAAGTCCTACATCAATCTTTTCGAAATAGATAACAACATTGAATCATTCTCATGCAATACTATAGAAATGTTGCGAAACACTTTCACAATATGTTTGTAGTGTTCTTTTGTGCATACACTTTGTCGTTATTTCACACAACGCGTCCACTCGCGGTTTTTGTTTGTTTCCTGTTGTTGTTTTGTTTGTTTTTCATGTTCTCTGACATGTACAATTGATTGGTTCTGACTACAACATTAAAGAAATCACTCTTCATGTTCTCACCACGTTCACCTCAATGTTCTCCTTATGGTTGCTTTCAAACGCTCTTTCAACGATCGATAATCTTCCCGCGCGCGTTTGTTACAATCGCGCAGCTGATTTTTTCTTTGTTTAGACCATATAAGAGTAGTCGGAGAGCAGCTCCGGAGACGTGTTGCACTATGGGTATGTTGCACACGCTCGAGCTGATGGACTTCAAGTCCTACCGCGGCAAGATGACCATCGGACCATTCAAGCGGTTTACCGCCATCATCGGACCCAACGGATCCGGTGAGTGCCAAGTGTATAGTAATTGTAAAACGGTGTATATATTTTTTACAGGAAAATCCAACCTCATGGACGCCATTTCGTTTGTGCTCGGCGAAAAAGCGAGTCAGCTCCGAGTCAGGAAGCTTTCCGTGAGTGCGAATTTCAGTTTATAAAATAGTGGTCAGTCTTCTAACTCCTTTTAAAATGTTCTACACTTTTGAAATGCTTTGCGAAACATTCTCTTCAACTACTTGAAAATGGATTCGAAAAGCCAGTAGCCAATCGACTTCGATTACTCCCTACCTATGTGTAATATAGGATCTGATCCATGGCGCGCCTATCGGTAAGCCGGTGGCGCACAAGTGTCACGTGACGATGAACTACCACGAGGACGACGGCACGAAGAGGAGCTTCACGCGCGCCGTCGTCGCCAGCGGCAGCGAGTACAAGGTCGACGGAAAGGTGCGTTCATTTTTTAATTAGTCCTAGTCAATTAAGTCAATACAAAACAATACGTTTATTATGATGTTTTTATCGGTGAAATGAGCTTTGTGAACTTTATAAAAAAAATATCTAGAAAAAATGCAGTCCAAATATGGTATTTCAGGTCGTCACCCCTCAGCAGTACGCGTCCGAGGTGGAGAAGATCAACATCTTCATCAAGGCCAAGAACTTCCTCGTCTACCAGGGCGCCATCGAGCAGATTGCGATGAAGACGCCCAAGGAGCGCACAGCTCTCTTTGAGGAGATCTCTCGGTAATTTTAAAAACATATTTTCCTTGTAAAATTGAATTGCTTGAATGTAATTGTTCACAGTTCGTGCGAGCTCGCCTCAGAGTACGACCGTCTCAAGGCCGACATGCAGAAGGCGGAGAATGATACTCAAGTGAGTGGATTGTTTTTTTTTAATTAAACACTTTTTATTCGATTATTTAGATTATAAGTTTGTTTTTATGTTATGTAGGTCGTTGGAATTATTCCAAATTTGGAAAATCGTTGGGGTATGATGTAGTGCCATAGTCGTTCTTCGATCCCCTCCGCAGAGTGAATCTCTTGAATCGGGGAGATACCTTTACCTTTGTAGGTGAACCTGCACAAGCGTCGCGCGATCGCCGCCGACAAGAAGGAAGCCAAGGCGGAGAAGGAGGAAGCGGAGAGGTTCAACAAGCTCAAGAACGAGCTGGTCAGTCAGTGGTGCATTTATATGCAATTATTCGTTTTGCAGTATTATTTTCATTGTTTTGCGTGAGTGCTTTTCAGAATCCTGGCAACATTGTTCTTTTTGATTGCAAAAATCTTTTACCATATATGTGAAACATATTTGTAGCGTGTAGCGATTTGGAGATCCGGATTTACACTTGCATATAATTGCATACAGTGCATACATTGCATACATATAATGCAGTTGCATATACTTGTTTGCAGGCATCGAAGCAGATGCTGCTGTGCCTGCTGGAGCTGTACCACTGTCACTGCGCCGCTGAGGAGGCCCGCGCCGAGAAGAAGGACAAGGAGAAGGGGGTGGGTCGGACGGACTTGAGCTGTGTCTGTATGTGATTCATCTCATAAAGTAGCGGTCAGTCTCTTCAAACTACTCCCGATATGCCTTGCGATTGCCCTAGGATTACTCCAAACGACTTCTTATTACTTGCAATAGCCTTTTAATTTCAAACGCCTTCGAATTACTTCTGATATGTGTTTGAAGAGACTGACCGCACTTTTACTTGAAACAGTTATGTCATCAATTTGTAATAGTAATGCCTAGTAGCCTAGTGTTCAGTAGTCTATCCAATCTATTTTCTTTCATTCAGACCAGTGAATTATTAAATTGGCATTGACATTGATCATTCCTCATTCTCGTTCACTTTCTCTCTGTATCTATCCAGTCTATTTTCACTCTGTTTTAGATCCACGAGTTGTAGATTATTCATTAATCCGTAATCCTTGATCTCCTTTCTCTTTTATCCATCCTGTCTATTTCTCTCTGTGTTCAGATCCGCGAGTTGGTGGAGAAGCGCGATCAGCTGGACGAGGGAGTGGCGGAGGAGCAGCGCGCCCTCAAGAAGATGAACAAGGAGATCAACGCGCTCAACAAGGAGATCACACAGCTCGTGCGTTTGTTTTGTTTGTTTGTTGTTTTGACGGGTGTCATGTGTTTTTAGGACGCCCAGATCGCAGCCACCCGCCCCACGTTTGTGCAGGCCAAGCAGGCGGTGTTGCATCAGAAGGTGAGGGATGTGCCAAGATGAAGTTTGACCCCAAGTTATAGGTCAAAGAAGAGTAGTTCCCAGTTTTGCTTCATGTTGTTTTTCGCTGCTGGACTGAGGGCCACGTTTTGAAACTGAGCCCAAACTTTGACCATACTTTACCCATACCCAAAACTTTACCAAGGAGTATGTGTATGGGACGCTGAAGAGAGTTAGACAGAAACGGTGGGCGTCTTAGAACTTCCCTGAGTGTTTCATTTTGTTTTCGGATCTAATTCATGGCTGTGGGTTATTAACCTTTTTTCCATGCACGCGTTTCATTCGGTTTGTGAAACGTATTTGGTGCTGTTTTCAGAGCAAGATCTCTCTCGCGGAGAAGACGCGCGACGCTGCGTTGAAGATGGCCGAGCGACACGAGCAGAACCTGGCCGAGTTGAAGCAGAGGGAGAAGTGGGCAGAGAGAGAGAGAGAGAGAGGGGGGAGAGAGAGGGAGAGAGAGAGAGAGAGCGAGAGAGCTACATTGTATGATCATCAGGCGCGTGCGCGAGGAGAAGTCGGAGACGGAGGCGGCGCTGCAGGAGGAGAGCCAGAAGAACAACCTCAACCTCAGCACCCAGCAGGTCAGTGGGAGAGATTGGGAGTGGCTTGTGATATCGTATCTGGGACTGGAACCTAGACTAGAATTTTCCAATGCCGCTTGAGAAAAAAGTAATACCCTATTATCACAAATCACAACCCCATATATGTGCTACTTGACTGTTCTGACTTCTATAATCGTGTTCCTTTGAGACCTCGGAGTACTAGAACCTTCCAATGCCGTTGACGTTCTGTGATTGTGAAAATAAAGTAGTATCATATAATCGTCTTGTTTCCAGATCTCTGAGTACCAGCGTCTGAAGGCGGACGTGGGTCGGGAGGCGGGAACGGTCGAGATCCAGCTGAGAGGATTGAGGTGGGTTGTTTGCGTTTTACACATATATATTAAAGCATTCTCAAGTTGTCTGAATATTATGTTTATGTGATGCGTATCGTTGGCAGAAATTGAACACGGTGACGAGATGTTTTGGTTGTTAACCAGATTAATTACTGCTGCCTGATACCGTTACGCGAAGAACGAAATCAAGGTCAACTCTGGGCGAAGAACGAAATCAAGGTCAACTCTGGGCGAGCCGAAGTGAATGTGAAGAGAGGAGTGAGGCAGGGCTGCGTTCTCAGTCCGTGCTTGTTTAATGCAGTTCTTGAACAAATTTTGAGGAAGATGAATTGGGAGGACAAAGGAGTGAAGATTGATGGAGAGTACCTAAATCATCTACGGTATGCAGATGATGTGGTGCTATGTGCGCGGAGTAAGGAGACAGCACAGACAATGTTGAACGAGCTGAGTGGAGAAAGTGAACAATACGGGCTGCGGATCAGCCATAAGAAGACAAAGGTGCTAACGCTAGGATCCAACCGAACGATCACCCTTCGAGGAGTGCCACTGGAGACGGTCAGGTCGTTCAAGTACCTGGGAGTCGATATAAGCAAGGACAAGGACGTGACAGAAGTGGGGAGACGAATGGGCTGCGCATGGGGAGCCTTCAACAAGCATCGACGGTTTCTGACGCATAGGAGAGCGCCGATGAAGAGAAAACTAGCAGTGATGTATACGTGCGTACTGCCGGGAGTCCTCTACGGAAGCGAGGCGTGGGCGTTGACAGAGGAACAGAAGGAGGGACTGCGGCGGATGCAGCGAAGAATGGAGCGAGCGATGTTGAATGTGAGCCTGCGCGACAGGATGAGGAATACGACTGTACGAGGACTGACGGGAATGAAGGACGTGATGGAGATTGCTTGGAGGAGGAAGGCGAGCTGGGCGAGGAAGGTGGCCAACTTCAACAACCGATGGTCGCGCCGAGTAACTGAATGGAGACCGTTTGGACAGAAGAGGAGAGTGGGAGCGCCGTACGTGAAGTGGAGCGACGACTTGGAGGAGATGATGGAGCGACAAGGACTGAGCGGGGAGACCTGGACGAGACTAGCAAGAAGAGACGACTGCGACGAATGGAAGCGGATTATGCTCACGGGACCAGCTCCATAGCGAACCAAACCATTGGAATGTGTATAGAGATCCTGGATAAAATTTTTGATTTGATTTGATTTGATACCGTTACTCATGCCTGGTTACTGGTAACCAGATTTGTTACTGCTGCCAGATTACTGGTTGTGTGCTGGTTGCAGGCAGGAGCAGGACACTGTGCGCAGTGCGCAGCTGCACGAGACGCGCCGGAAGGGCATGCTAGAGGAGAGGAAGAAGAGGAAGGCGGACGAGATTGCCCGCTACGACCACCATGTGAGTGTTTGTTTATTTGTTTGTTTGTTTAGTGTTTGTTGTCACAGTTTTCCTATTGCTGTGGACTTAATTTTAGTTCGATAGTTAAACGGTGGTACGTAGATGTTACGGGGAGTGTGATTGACTACATGCATATTCTCAGCTGATTCAGCATTCCCAAATTGCACCGATTTTTCGATTAGTGTATATGGGAAACGTATTTGCACAGGGAATGCTTGATATTAATTAATAGATTTGTTAAGTGTGATTGTATCGTGTGCATGCAATAATAACAATAGTTAATAACGATAATAAAAGTAACATTTCCTCCCGGCGCTATCATTTTGAAATTTAAAATCTAAACGCTCAATCATATGATGCGAGTCCGGATAAATGATTTGATTTTGATTGATTTGATTTGAAAGTAACATTATACATTAGTGCTACATTTTGTTGCAGAAAAAAAAACTTATGAAAAAAAACTTATGAAGAAACTTATGTGTACAGGAAGTTCTTGCCTCATAATTTGTATGTTGCAGATGGCTGCCCTGGACGAGCAAGTGGTGCAGCAGGAGAATCTACTGAGAGACGAGAGGGAGGCCCTCGTGCGAATGGAGAAAGACTGCAAGCACAGCAAGGAGGAGATTGTCACCGTCAGTATCTGTATTTTGTACTTTTCTCTGTCTTTTTTCTTCTGTATTTTATTGTTTCTTTTTATCTCTTTATCATTATTTACTTATTTACGTCTTTACTTTATGCGTCTTTTTGTAAGTTCTTTTTTTCTTTTCATTACTCTTTTTTTTCTTTTTCACGTTAGTCTTTTACGTCTTCATGCGAGTTTCTCTCATTGTCACCGCTAGCGCAAGTACGTGTACCCTAGTTTTTTTCTGTTTTGTTTCGCATTGATTTATGTGTTGTAGGTGGAGAACAAGATTGACGAGGTGTCGAAGAGGCTGTCGGAGATGGACGGGGACACGGCCGAGCAGGAGAGGAACAAGAAGCGGCACGAGGCCATCGAGAGCTTGAAGAGGGTGTTCCCCGATAAGGTGGGTGGCTGGGTGGTCTCTATCCCTCTCTCTCCCTCATCTGTTTTTCTATTTATCTACTATCCATCATCCATCACTTAAAAAAGCCTTTCCCGATAAGGTGGGACAATCGAACAATGATGGTTTTTTGTTATGGAAATGGAATTTACAGCCTCATTGTAAGATGATGCGTTCGGCCGTTATTGGTGCAGCTGAGTTGCGTAGATTTTATAGTTTTTGTTCATTTGTTTTGTCAGGTTCTGGGTCGTTTGACAGAGCTGGGCAAGCCGTCGCACAACTCGTACTCGGTGGCGGTGACCAAGGTACGGTGGGGGTATGGTAGCTGGGATTTGGGTACGGTAGTTTGTGGTTACCGGTTCCTGTAGTTTGTCTTGCGTTGCAGGTTCTGCAGAAGCACATGAGCTCTATCGTTTGCGACAGCGAGCAGACGGCCAAGGAGGCTATCATGTACCTCAAGGTGGGTGGGAGAGAGGGGGAGGGGAGAGAGGAGGGAGAGAGAAGAGGGAAATCGGAGGGAGGGAGAGAGAGTGAGGGGAGAGAGAAGAGAGAAGAGCATGAACTGGTAACATGTTTCTATGGCGTCTATTTTAGAACGGTTTTAATGGTTATTGTATGTTTCTTGAATAAGTGATAGTGCATTGCCAGCCAAACTTTTAATCAATCTCTCATTATCCTACTTTACTGAATACTGAAAAGTAACAGCAATAACCGGCAACAACGTTGATTCGCTTTGTCTGTGCAGAATGAAGAAAATGTAGAAACAAGAGAATGTGTGTGTGTTGCAGTCGCAGCGCCTGCCTCCCGAGACGTTCCTGCCGGCCGACATTCTCGACGTGCACCCCCTCAACGAGAAGGTGCGACAGATGCGCGAGCCCAAGGGCATCAAGCTCGTCTTCGACGTCATACAGATATCGGTGGGTCGGGGGAAGGATGTGGGTAGGGTTGGGGATTGTGATAGGGAGTATGCGAGATGGGAGGTTAATCATAGAGATATAGATATGGACAGGGATTGTGATGGTGAATCTTCTCTTATTGGCAGATAACGAAACGGTTTTTTTTCAATTCGGAAATGTATGTTTCTACGATTCGTGATAAAGCATAGCGAGATGGAAGGTTAATATCGTTGCTTATTCCTGAGCTCATCTTTTTGGTTAGAGATATATAATAAAACAAAAAAGGTTTTTTTTTCAATTCGGACATGTATGTATCTACGATTCGTGATGATGATAATTAGCGAGACCAGAGGTTAAATGTTTTTACTTTATTTATCGCTTATCCAGATAGATATTGAAACGACAGTGTCTCTTTTATTCGAAAATGTATGTTTCATAGAGTTACGATAATACACAACGAAGGCAGAGGTTAATAGCCTTCGATTGATCTCGGTCTAAATCAGCTGTAAAAGTGTAGAGAGATGTGTTGCGATAATGCATAACAACGAAACAAGGGGGTAATGCGTCGTTTAAAGAAACCAACAGAAATAGTAGACAGACAGACAGAGAGAGGGAGAGAGAGAGGGGGGAGAGAGATTTGTGTATGTTCAGCACCCGCACCCGGCTGCCCGCAAGGCGATGCAGTTTGCGTGCGGCAACGCAGTGATCTGCGTCACCCCCGAGGACGCCCGGAGGGTCGCCTATGGCGCGGATAGGTGAGGTTCACGAGAGAAAAGCGTATTTGCACATTAGGACAATGCACTTTACGACTTTACGTGATTACATGATGCATGATCATATCATGTAGATGTAAGTGATTTGGACAGAAAGGCAAGTTGTGCTATTGATATTTTAATATCATTTCTTCAATTCATGTTGTTTACACAGGTTCAAGACACATTGTCTATATATGACAATCTAGACTTCTAGAAATTGTTTATATTTTATTAACATGGTTTATTTAATGTTTGCAGGTTCAAGTTGAGACTTACTGAAACAATTTTCTATATATGACAATCTAGACATTGTTCATATTTCATTAACATTATTTATTTTGTAATTCCAGATTCCAGGCTGTCTGGACATATTTTTATTGTTTATATTTTATTAACATTGTTATTTTATATTTGCAGGTTCAAGGCGTGCGCGCAGGACGGCACGCTGTTCCAGCAGAACGGCACTATCTCTGGAGGAGGCGCCGACCTCAAGGAGAGGGCGAAGAAGTGGGACGAGAACACGATCAGGTACGGAGGGTTGTGTTTTGTAGTTTGTACGTATCGCTAGATTCGTGATGGTGGTGGTCGTGGTCAGGTGATCAGGGAGTGTGTGTTTTGTAGTTTGTATGTTTCACTGTAGTTGTATGTTCGGGAGAATGTGTCGAGTATAATTCAGAGTCGTATCTTTAGAGCTAAAATAGTAATAAGGGATGCAAGAAAACTCGGGACGAGTAGATTTGTATTTGTGAGTATTATGTTTCATTTGATTATTTTGTTTGGGAAGAGTGATTTGTGTGTAATTCAAGTACTTCCCGATTCAGATAATGCCATATTAATAAGATGTTCAAGAAGACTGATAGTGAGACTAGAGATAGGCAGCTTGTTTTGTATTTTGTGAATCGTATGTTTCACTTGAGTTATTTGTTTGGGATGATTTGTGTGTAATTCGAGTATTTTCCTTCCTGGAGTTATTAGTTCAGAAAGATTGTATTGTATACAATCTTGAGTCGTTTCGATCCGATCCTTACATATTCAATACTACTCGTGCAGGAAGCTGAAGGACGAGAAGGCCAAGTTGCTGGAGCGCGCGCAGGAGCTGCACAAGAAGAGGAGGCGGGAGCTGGACGTGGAGATGAAGAAGTGAGTCTTGAGAGACAGCTTGTATAATGCACAGACGTGTGATTTGAAAGTATTACAAAAGATGTTTCTCTTTTAAACGAGTCGGGCACTTCACTCTTGCACTCCGTTTCGAAGCCGCGTCGAAAGCTTGTGAAACGATCGCTACTAACCGAGTGTCTGTGCAGGTCGCAGCTGAATCATTGGCATGCCAGTATCATTAGAATAAGTCACCGATTTACCGATCTATCATCACTGATCTACCTTGATCTACCTTGATCTACCTTGATCTACCTTGATCTACCGATCCCGTTGCAGGTCGCAGCTGACGCAGCTGCAGCACCGTCTGTCGGCGACGCGGGAGCAGCAGGCGCGACAGGCGCGCAACGACGACGGAAAGGCCAAGCTGGAGAACGAGCTGGAGGGCATCGAGGCAGAGATCAGCATGATTCCGGTGGGTGGGCAGTGGTTGGGATAACATAGGTGATAAGAGGTGATAGTATATGTATGACGAGTATGACTATATTTGTATGTGTTTTGTGTTTCTTATCTTACCGTAAGTATGCATCTTTTCTCTTTTGATGTCTTGTATGTTCACAATATCATATACAAAGAAGTTCTAATACTACAGCCTGCTAGAAATACGTATTGAGATGTTTTGTCAGTAGACCGAGTTTAGGCGCGGAAACAATACATTGGTCAGCCTACATGAATTGTGCGAAGTGTCTCTGGCATGTATTAAAATTGGCAAAAAATTGAAAAGACCCACCATCTCCCCCATGGGGGAACAGACCACGAACGGGTGATACGGTAACTAAGAGCACAGTCAAATTTGAAAGAAAGTAAAACACGAGCGGTAGCAGGACTCGAACCTGCGACAGAGCGCAGTACGCAGATTGCTAGGTTGACATCTAACCGACTGCGCCATTGAGGACGTGGCATGATCCTTTCATTGAGCGATAATCTACTGTGCGCTTGTGTTTTTTTGTGAAGAAAAGTAGACAATAAAGAGACACAAGAATGAGAGACGATTTGATTGTTTTCGAAAACATACGTTTCAGCTGAAAATGAATGGTTTTCCTACGCACAGTCCGTCTTTGATTGATCGCAAATCTACCAGATATCTCAATACTAGCGAATTGCACTCATCGTCTCTATGGCGCAACCGGTAAGAGATTCGCCTAGCAATCTGTTCGGCTGGTTCATGTCGCGGGTTCAAATCCTCTCTACGTCAGGTGTTTTGCTGAAACCTTGCTACCGTAGCAATGTGCCTGCGAATCATAACTTGTGTAAATTCAGTCAATCATTTGGGATTTTTGTCCACTTTAGAGTATCATTGTATCATCAGTATGACCTTTGTTAATACCAGAAAAGTGCATCAATCCTCGATATGAGCTAACATCACTAATGATTGCTACTATCCGTTGAAAAATAGAAGATGGCGGCAGTGAGTCAGTGAGACTGCTTTAGCCGGTTGTTATTGATGTCTCTCGAGTTCGAGACAAGATCGAAATCAATTGTCTTATCTCTCGCACTGCGAAAGATACATGCGATCAGACAAGGTCTTGTTTGAAAAGTCAATCACCGTGAAGGGTTGTCGGCGACCATGTGACTAGACAAGACCGTCTGTCGTTTACACGAGTGTTTCTTTGATTTGATTCGTCGATAATGTCGTGTCTGTTTCAGCCCGAGATTGAGAGCAAGGAGCGCGAGGTGAAGCGCATTCAGGAGCTCATCAACAAGAAGCAGGATGAGCTCAACACGGTGGCTGATAGGGTGAGTCAGCAATGATATCAACCGCTGTGGATTGGAGTGCATTTTATGTGTTGCATGGTGTAGGTTTCACAGAAAGAATGTGTGTTATTTAGAAACTTTTTAGTAATGTTCAGAATGAGATGATTACGAAAGTTACATATATTACTATTATTATATGTTGAGGTGTTTGCTGCGTTCTGCGCCGACCTCGGTATCTCGGACATTCGCGAGTATGAGGGAAGGGAGTTGAGGTGAGTCACCTTTTTCTTCTTCTCTCCCCCCTCTCTCTCTCCACCCCTCCTCTTCTTCGCTCTCTCTCTCTCTCTCTCTCTCCACTTGGTCCCCTCATTCTCTCCACCCATACCACTCTCAGGATGCACGAGGAGATGCGTGAGAAAATGATGGCGTTCGACAACGAGCTGGACGGCATCCGTAACGAGATCGAGTACCTGCAGTCGGACGACAAGAAGAAGAAGGCCGAGACGGAGCAGAAGAAGGTGATAGGGGGAGGGAGGGAGGGAGCGAAGATGATAACGAGAAGGATACGGATTGATAGCGTTTGCCTATTAGCGGGTGAGAGAATAAGAGGAATTGATAGGTGTAGAATAGGGGAACATAAGTGTCAATGATATTGTCTTGAATTTCTAAATGAATTTCTAAATTATTATTTCGCAGCTGGCTGCCCTGCAAAAGGACATGTCCCGGCTGGAGAAAACGGAGTCTGCCGAGCAGAAAAAGATGGAGCAGCTGGAGGGCAAGTTGGAAGCCGTCAGGGAGAAGGTGAGGGGAAGGTTGAGTTCCATCAGTTACCACAGCGTATTGGATAGTTTATTTTATTTTGTGGGTTCTTAGTTCTTAGTGGTTCAAATTAACGAGTTCGAATTGGGTCGTTTTGGATATGTTTTTATTTTTGAAGTTTGCTGAAATGTAGTTTTCTATATTCGTGGTCGTCGATGTTGGTTGTTAAGTCAATTGAGTTCGTTAACTCTGCGCTGCGATCGCGGCATGATTTTCGTAGTTAGGTTTGTTTCCCATGGCACCTGGAACATTACGTAATTTTCGCAATTCCTTTTCTTGTTGTGCTCTGAAGCGTATTTGATAGTGTATAATGTGTCGCATTGCAGTTAAAGGAGAAGTCTTCGGGTGTGGAGGAGCAGGAGGCGGCGGTGGCGGCAGCAAAGAAGGAGCAGCAGCAGGCGAACAAGGAGGTGAACGGGGCCGAGAAGGCCGTGTCCGCACTCGAGCAGCACATTGTCAAGAAGAAGACGGACAGGTGGGTAGAAGAGGGAGAGGGGTGGGGCGAGGTTTGGACTGTGAAGTTGTGATAGGGTTTGTATTATTGGCGTTAGGTTGTAATCGGTTAATGGTTGATTTGGTTTTACATTTTTAAAGATCAGTCTGCATGATGATTATGAGAATTTCGGTTTAATGCGATTAATGTTATTTCTGAAACTTGGATCTTCTGTAAGTGAATGTTTGTGAAATTGGAAATACTTATAATATTATTCGCAAATGTTCTGGTGCGTTTCTATAGGTGAGTTGAAACATACATGTACCCGATATCATCATCTTTTTTTCTGACCAGATTGGTTACCACACGTTCACACGATACGGGTGTAACTAACTGATATCAAAGAAACGTATGTAATAATTTATACGGTTTTTGAGAACACGTGAAATACAATAATGTAAAAAAAAAAGATGATATGTGTTTAAAACACAACGAACTCATAGATATTTCGAATTAACGATTCATGAACTTGTGGTCAGCTGTTCGCTGAATATGGATTAGTTCTGTTGTTGTTGTCGAATAAATGTCAAAATGTATTTATTGTCTAAAACATGAATATGGATCTCCTGCGGTCTGTCTACGAATACGAATTCGGTCATTATTACCACACGGTGTAAATCAATAACTCATTGATACGTTTGCGCTAACCAGCTGCTGTAAATTATGAGATATCTAAAATTAACTATCAATACATTGTGTGTTGTTTTGAAGCTTTAACTGCTACTCATACAAACTGACAGAAACGTGGAATGTACGGGTAATTGATTTATGTGTATTCAGACACCAGCTGCTACTGCACGCCAAGATCAACCGGATCGAGCTGCCGCTGGAGCACGGAAGCCTGGCAGACGTCGATGCCGACGATGACGACGGTGAGGGGGGGAGAGAAGGACAGGGACAGTAGTAGAGGAGAGAGGATAGTGGGAGATGAATGTTGTGTGATGACGAGAGTGGATATAGAGGGATGGGGGAGGAGCAGACAGTGGAAGGTGGAGAAGGATTGAAGGCGTAGGTTGTGGATGAAAGAGCGGATTTCGGGCAAATGTGTTTCGGGGTCTGTGTATGGGTGTTTGTTTAAAAGAACAGTGGCGACTTACTTTTGCAACTAGCTCTCCCGAACGCGCTTTACCACGCATGCAAAACATTTGTCGTAGACAGGACTCGAACCGACGAGGTCTGTGCGTGGCGGGACCAACTTTAAAAGTTTGAAATAAAATGTTGCAACAGCGAGTTGCAACATTTGAAAGCACTGGATAATCGTTGTTCTTTCTCACATTTCGATCATGATTTGGGTCAATATGATTTTTTCAAAAACGGGTCAAACATAAGTCGCCAGTGTACCTTTAATGTGATATTTATGTGTCGATGTTAGTTTACTAGTGAAAGGAATTGATGGTTTGGGAAAACGTGTAAGGGATATGTTGTTTGGTTGAAACCGACATCGCGCGGGAATGAAAAACTGCAGGACATTTGCTCAGATCTAGACGCTCATACTCATACCATGCTTGAAATTGTATGGGATTATGAAAATGTATATAAAACAATTGTATGGTTGAAACCGACTTATCTCATGGGATGAGTATGATGGTGTACTGATTGGTGTCTCTTGCAGACGAGCAGTCGCAGGGCAGCTCGCAGGTGTCGCAGGAGCAGATGAGTCGGGAGGACAAGATCAAGCCGCGGTTCAGCCGGCTGTGGGAGGACAGGAGCATGCAGACGAAGAAGGATGTGAGTAGGGAACTCTCTCTCTCTCTCTCTCTCTCTCTCTCTCTCTCTATCTCTATCTCTTTCTCTCTCTCTCTCTCTCTCTCTGTCTGTCTCTCTCCTGAAGGATGTGAGTCGGCATCTCTCTCTGTCTCTCCCTCTCTCTCAGAAGTAGACCTAGTCCCTTGCAGTCCCCGTCGGAGGACGATGTGCGTCGCCTGAATCGCGAGATCACCGAAGCGCAGACGCAGCTCGGAAAGATTAACACCATCAACCTCAAGGCGCAGGATCGGTGAGAGTTTTCTCTATATTTTTTTGTTTCACGTGAAAAATATGTTTCAATGATATACTATGGTATTCATTTTTTGTGGGTTTGTAATGGACCGTTGGTCGATAATGTATAATGAATGATGCGCGTTGCAGCTTGGAAGAGGTGCGGCACAAGGAGCAGGGCACGACCGAGGAGTGCGAGCGCGCGCAGAAGAAGTACAGGGCGCTGCAGATGAAGTTTGAGAAGGTGCGTTGCGGAGGGGTCAAGTAGCGGTCGTTTGTCTGAAACTACTCTCTTTTCAAACTGCTTCATACTACTTGCCCACTTCACATTATTCCGGTTACCGAAGAGACTGATTACATCCTGATCTACATCTGATATCTATTGGAGAGATACGAGATGAGAGACTACTCTGTCCCTTTCAGATCAAGACGGAGCGCTACCGCAAGTTCCAAGAGTGCTTTGAGCCTGTGAGCAACAAGATTGACGACATTTACAAGGTGTGTGTGTTATTTATAGCTATGTGATAGATTTTATATGGAGATCCCACAGATTTTATATGGAGATCCAGAGTTTGTTAGTATTAGCTTATGGTGCTAAACAATAGTGATATGTTGTTTTGCAGTGTATTTACCATGTATTAAGGAAATAGTGTAAGTGTTAATATGATATAACAGTGAAACATATTATTGCGTTACTATTTAGAGTGGTTTATGAACAATCATTTCAGTCGCTCTCTCGCAACGCCTCGGCGCAGGCGTTCCTCGGAGCCGAGAACATGGAGGAGCCCTATCTGGAGGGTATACAGTACAACTGCGTCGCGCCCGGAAAGAGGTACGGTAACCAGTACTGCACTTGACAGGACTGATTACGTGTGTTGTTGCTCTTTGATCAAGTACTGTAGCTAGTAGCTGCATGCGGGTTCTATAGTACTTACTAGTACGTATAGTTACTAGTACTTGAGTAGTAATGATTGGACTCTGGACTGTATAGCTGGTGTCATTTCCTAATTGCGCTGGTTAGCTGACTGTGCTTGCAGGTTCCGTCCGATGGACAACCTGTCTGGCGGGGAGAAGACGGTGGCGGCCCTCGCCCTGTTGTTCGCCGTCCACGCCCGCAACCCATCGCCGTTCTTTGTACTCGACGAGATCGACGCGGCACTCGATAACACCAATATCGGAAAGGTGGGGGTTTCATTTTCATGACGAATATTGTCTAGCTATTGACTAGCTGTCAGCCAAGAGAACTTGGTAGTGAGGGGTTGATGCGTATTTTATGTGACATTTTTTGATTGAGAATAATTTTTAATTTATGTCACATTGCCTTTAATGCCATCCGTGCGCATTATGCTATGAAATTTTCAATCTGTCTCGAAAATGGTCTATTTAGATGTGAAACATAGAATGACTGGCATTGACAGGACAGCCAGGACAGCCAGGACATGTTTGGTATGGTGCATGGCATTGCAGGTGGCTGGCTTTATCTGCGACACTGCCCGCCAGGACATGCAGCTCATTGTCATTTCACTCAAGGAGGAGTTCTACAACAAGGTGCGGTGGGGAGAAGTACTCTTGGAGTCAGTTATCAGTAGGGTTCAGGGGCAAAGAACATATATGCCTCACAACCTTGTACCATTGTGATAACACAGTAGTAGATTACAAGATCTAATACTTTTAAACCTTTCCGTGAGCATTACTTTGCGTATCCCGAATAGCGCAATACGTACGTACGGGGGACTCGGGGTTAGAATGTCTACCTCCTTAGAATAAGGTGCGGCGGAAACATACTTTTATACCTTGTTTTTACTACATGGATATGAATTAGTTTTATAACGTGTATATTTGTATAGTGCGATTGCAGGCGGACGCTCTGATTGGTGTGTTCCCTGAGCCCGCGAACTGCACCGTGTCGGGGGTGTTGCACTTTGACCTCACCAAGTACAAGCAGACGGGCGGAGACTCGTTCCTCGGAAACTCGATTCTCGACAACACTGCTGCAACCATGGAGGAATAGGCACGTCGTCTGAACCACGTCGTCTGAACCACGTCTTCTCAGAGCACGTCGTCTGACTCCTTGCTTCTGTATCATTGCGAGGGCAGCCAGCCCTTGGATTCACATTGCTGTATAACGCTGTCAAAGTGTAGTGAGAGTACTGTTGGAGTACTGTAGTTGTGTAATGTGTAGATCTGATTCTCTGTTTTCCATTAGCTAACTGACTAACTCCGTGTATCTATGTATTTATTAGTGACTTCTCGCATCTCTCCGTATTTCCTTATTTTCTCTCGAACCAGTGGTTTTCCTCCTATGAATGGTCTCCTACTATTTCATCACACATTACCGTATTCCGTTGTCTTGCTGATATACCTTATCCTTGTGTTTTTTTCATCTGCAACTCATTGAGAGTGTGTACCTAGTATACCTACTACTACTATACATTTTAGTCACGATGTTGGCATACGACAGTGTGAATTCGTATTGCGGAGTTTGATATGCTTATTTTCTCAACGATAAAATCTCTTTTGAACTGGTCATGTTGTTTTGTGAATTGTGCATGTATCCGTTGCAGAAGCGGTGAGATATCTCGTGATTGCATGTTCGCGTGACTCCTGAATTCGATCTCGATGATCCGGATATCGTTGATCGTTGCAATGATTGAGTAGTCTAGAGCCTTGCCTCGATGTGTGGTGTTGAGAGAGGCTGATGGCATGATGTTTCTTACCACGAATGCCCTGGACCGATGCCCAGTTAAAAGTTGCAAACAGAACTGATCGTTGATGGTGATGATATGTGTGATCAGATGGGCTCCGTGTGGCTGGGGAACCTTCTCGGCGTGCCGTGGTCGGACGCGCAGCTGCGGGACGTGCCCTACCCGCGGATAGAGAGGGCCATCAACTCGGCACTCAGGAGTGTGAAGGTGGGGGAGTGAGTGAGAGAAAGTGAAGTGAGACTGTGCAGAGTGCGAAGGGATAGCAAACAATTGAGAGAGGATAGAGAGGACTATCAACTATGAGCAGGAGTATGAAGGTGGGTGAATTTATTCGGTAATTTAATTGTGATATTTGATGTGGTTGGATAACGAGAATTGATAGCATACATCTGATTCCAGTCTTTATGCGTAGTTGATACGTAAATTTTGTGGAAGCATCGGAAATCGAAATTAATAGTCATAATGTGACAACACAGTTTTACAGGCAGGAGTTCATGGAGCCACTCGACATGTTTCTTACATTTAGTTGAGGGTGTGGTATTGGGTTTTTTTTTTCGGATTACGTGAGTGCAAGCAGACTGGAGTTGAGATATGTTTGCTGACAGAAGTTCATGGAGCCATCAAAGACTCGGCTTTTTGTAGACGAGAGTTCAATTTCAATTTGAAATACTAAGAAGGAACATAGTGTTTGTCATATTCAGATATAACGGTTCCGGATATAAGATTGAGATGTTTCTCCATTTCAGACAGGCTTTTTGTAGACGAGAGTTCAATTTGAAAGATGGGAATGCGACGTGTCTTTTCTATTCAGACGGGCGTGCACGTGGGCTCTCTGGCCGGCGCGGCGCTGTGGCCGTTCATCGCCCACGAACACGCAGACTTGATGAGCACCATCGCAGTGGGAGGGGTGACCGGGGCGAGGGTGAGTGGGGGAGGGGAGGGGGGAGAGATGTTGTGCCAATGGGATGAGTATGAGTCGGTAGAATGAACGCGGTGTGACCGTCTTCCGCAATGACCGTACCGCTTCGACTGACACAGTCGGAGGGGTGAGTGGGGAAGGGAGAAAGGGAGAAGCAGTTGTGATGAGTGTACATGAATGAACAAATGGTCGGGAGTCGTGCGAGTGAAAGTCTACGTCCACAATGATCGTAACGCTTCGGCAAGGCACACAGGCTGTCCACCTCTTTGAGGGTCCCACTCTAACAGATCATTCTAGTAGTGGGTCTAGATGTTTGGGATGCGGTATTACATGAATTTTAAATAAAAAAAACATTTATTGTATATAACATTTATAACAATAATTATAATATACAATATACTCGAATTACTATGCATGTCTATGTCACTACAGGGTGCGGAAGATCTAGTCTAGTTCGTACTCCTCCTCGTCGACCTCGCTCTTCTCGTTCAGCTTTTCCCGGAAGTCGTGGACGATGTTTGTTTCGAAGAGAATCTTCTCGATATCGTCCTCGACAATGCGCATGGCGTTGCGATCGGCCGGTGTCGATTTGGCAATGGCAGCGAGGTCCTTCTTCTGAAAGATGAAAGGCGTCGTCCAAAAGATACTTCACTTTTTTCTCGGAAAAGTGATTTCGAAGTTGTTCGAGACGATTGTAATTAGTTTACTGTGGTTTGAGGCTATTCTGAAGTTGTTGGAGTATTTTGTAGTTTGAAGAGACTGAAGGCTGCTCTACTTACCCGCTGCTCGGCCTGCGCGAGTATGAGTCGCAAGGCGTAGCTGCGATCGGAGATGTACTTGTCCAAGTCCTCTTTGCTCCTAGTCTGCTGGACATGTCTCATAGTGGCAACGAGTTTCACTTCAGTCATCTGCAGTTGCAACGACTGCTGGGCGGTGGAGCAAGGCGTGGGGCCGCGCACGGCTGAAAGAGTGGTGGTGAGGAGAGGAGGGGTGAGATCCGAGACAAGCTCACCCTTGCGGCGCTGCGCACGGTTGGGAACGCGACGGGTCATGATTGACGAATGGATGGTGTAGTGATGTTGTCATGGTTGACTACCGTCCCTTTATATATGGGAGTTTGAATTGACGTTAGGGTATGTTTGCCGTTAGCAGTCGGCACGATAGCCTTTGTAGTGACTGACTTGGTCTTCTGGGTAATTGGAGTGATGTGCCGGTGGCACAGTAGGCGTGGTGTTTCGATCGGACTTGACACTTTGCTACAGATCTGTAGTACAGAACCATTCGATTGGAAGAAATCTAAGACTCAAGAATGAGTTGTAAAATTAGGATCATTATGATATATTCTAGTCGCGTATTCACAAGATACGGTATGATATCAATGAAAGATGAGAGAGTGATACGAGTGTTGGTGATTGCAGCTCTGGCACAGTAGACGTGATTTTTTTTAGGCTTTGCCACTTTGCTACAGAACCATTCAATTGGAAGAAGTCCATGAGTGGAAACTACCATCCGTTTTCTACTTTTACTACACTGACGAATGGGAAATACGGAACATGACTGTTTATGATTGCAACTCTGGCACTGCAGACCTGATAGTCTATAGTACCATAAGGAGCGAAATGGGAGTATTGTATGCACCGTAACTGATATATATATATATTGACAATTCGTGAAATTTAATTAAATAAAGAATATTTATTGTAACTATCATAAAATACAATATACTCAACATACATATAATCCAATAAATATACATTTAGCGGAAAATCTAGTCGAGTTCATACTCTTCCTCCTCGACGTGGCTGTCTTGCTTCTCCTTCTTGTTCAGCGCTTCCCGGAAGTCCTGGATGATGCTCATTCCATCCCGAGCCATCTCGATATCGTCTTCCAGCATGTGAATGACGATACGTTCGGCCGGCGTAGATCCGCCAAGAGAAGCGAGCTTCTTCTTCTAAACGAAGAGATGGTGGCATGGAGCCGTGGCATTATAACATACTAACCTCTTGCGAGGCTCGCTCGAGTTTGAGCCGCAAGAAGTGGGTGAGGTCGGAGGTGTATTTGTCGAAGTCCTCCTTGGTCATGGTGTGCTTGGCGCGGGAGAGATTGGACACGAGGTTCACGAGCGGTTGCAGAGTCGGGCAAGGTTGGGACATAGTGTCGCGCATGGCTGGAAGAGTGATGGTGTGGATTGGCGAACGGAGGTATCCTCGGCAAGCTCACCCTTGCGGCGCTGCGCACGGTTGGGAACGCGACGGGTCATGGTGGATGGTGGGCAGTGAGGTTGTCTCATGCCTGACTGCTGCTCCCTTATATATGGATAAGGTAATTGAAGTAACGTTAGGGCAAGTTTGCCGCTAGCAGTCGGCATGATAGCTTTTGTAGCGAGTAGGATGTTGAATTTGGGTAATGGGAGTGATGCGCCTGCGGCACGGGAGGCGTGATTTTACGATTTGATTGGTCACTCAATCGATTGGAAGTCAAAGACCCAAAATACGAACCGTGTTGATGTTTCAAAATATAGCCCCTCCCCCAAAAAAACGGAACATGAGTGTAAGTTATTGCAGCTGGGCGCGATTCTCGGTCCGTTGGTGTGGCTGGTGTACAAGCCGGATCAGTGCGAGGACGAGATACGCAGGGATTGCTACAAGAACAGGTGGGGGGGGGGAGAGAGAGGGGGGGGACGATGATCGCTGTGTGTTCTCGTGTACTGTTCTCGTGTAAGAGGTAATGGCATACGCTGCGAGAGGTGAAGAAAAGATTGGTGGAGAGATGGAAGGGGAGAAGACGGAGGGAGAAAGAGGATGACTATCGCTGTGCAGCTGTGCTCTGTGTTCTCGACCACTCTGTCATCATTGTCAGGTCGACTTCCCTGGAGGTGTGGCTCGATCGGTGCATCATTGCGACCGCACTTGCCGGCGGGTGAGTGGAGAGGGGGGGGGGGTTGAGTGTTGTGTCCCTGCTCCCTGGTCTAGGGTCCCTGGTCTAGTTGAGTGGGGGGGGGGGGGGGTGTTAGAGAGGGAGGCTAAGAGATGACAAGATAATCATGAGGATATGAATCATACAGTAATGCCTAAGATGCTAGATACAAAGGCTAACGCCGTGGAAAGACCGGTAGACTGACGAAGTTAGTGGCGGTCAAGGCTGAGAGTATGCGGTTAAGTGTGGTGTGCCTGAAATGTGTCTGCATCGGTGATTGGGGGGGGGGGGGGGGGTGAGTGAGGAGTGTTGTGTTGAGAGTTGCACGCAAACTAATTGTTGCGAATCACTGTCTTGGGGTTTATTGAATTGGTGAAACATACTTTGCTGTGAATGTGATGTATTTGTGTTTGTGAATTTTACATAATTAACACGGAGCAGCACTGATATTATTTTGGCTGTGTAAGCGGTGATGCTTTGTACATTGGAAGCGTATTTCACCGTGGTCGTCTGTTTGTGCGTTTAATTTACAGCATAGCTTCATAGTTGCGTATGGTAGTTTGTAGCTGTGTCGTGCAGTTACCTGGGCTCAGGTAGCTTGGCAGGTACTTGGTTAGAAATCTGTTACCTCCTTTTCTCTACCTTACACACTGGCGCAATTGACATGGCTACGAGGTAAGTGTATTGAATATTGGAAGCGTATTTCACCTTGGCCCACCCAATTACCTCTTCGCTTGATAATTGTGTTAGCTTTTTTTGCTGTGTCTTGTATCAAAGAGAATCCGTAGTGTGTACTACTTGATTCGAGACAATTATTCGGAGGTGGCAGAGGAGCGCCACTTTGCTGACGAAGGACATGAGCACCATGCGCTGTCCTGCTCGAACTTGACGCGCGGTTCTCTTTGCAGATTCTGTTCTCAGCTACCTGGGCGGCGCGCTGGTCTTGCATTAATAAGAATCCACCGTACTTCCGTATTCAACTGTCATTTACGCTATCCATAGTGTGTGCTGCTTGATTGCTTGATTCGAGATACATATTCATATTCACATTCTCTGTTGCAGCTACCTGGGCGGCTACCTGTTATACCTACAGTTATACCTACAGGTCTTTTCAGCTACCTGGGCGGCGCGCTCGGCTTTGTGGCGGGTGTGAACACGTGCGGGTGGATGGCCGACTGGGTGGCGGGGGCGGTCGACAGACACAGGAGGAGGAAGAGGGACATGAAGGTGCGGAGGGGGGAGGGGAGGGAGATAGAGGGGGAGAGAGGGAGAGAGAGAGAGAGAAGGAGGGAGGGGGAGAGATGTATGTATCCGATTCAGGTGAAGCTGGCGAGCTCCAATCCGGCGGTGCGCGCCCACGCGGAGAGGACGGCTCAGATGGTAGGGAGAGAGAGGGGAGGGAGGAAGGGATAAGGGGAGGAAGGGAGGCAGATGGGGAAATGTATGCTTCATGATCTAACCATATCCGTTGTGCTGTTTTTACTCACTCAATCGCAATTGCTTATCGTGTTCATATTGCTAATCACTAAAACTTTTTTTTGTTTCCTCACCACACTGCGTGATTTACCGGCTTACCTAACTAAACCCTGAAAACTGCTAACCCCGCCAATAGGATTATGCATACCTTCGCAACTCAGCTAACCCCACTGTCGCTGTACCCTTAGGTGAAGCAGATCCGCCGCGCGTCCCGCTCGCGCAGCTCGTCTCCAAAGGGCAAGAAGAGTCGGCAGGGTAGTCGACAGGGCAGTCGCGAGTCGCCCGGCCTGTTCTCGGTGCACACTGCGGTGGAGGAGAAGACTGAGAGGGGAGACAGGGACGCGCTCTCCCTTGCCTCCCTCCGCACCGCATTGGAGAAGACGGAGAGGCAGCAGAAGGAGAACGAGGCGAGCTCGAGTGTCAGGACGGCTAGCGAACCGCCGCCGGCCGCTGGTGAGAGTGAGGGGGGAGGGTTGCTTTGCTTTGATCTCTGATGTAACTCTAAAACTCTAACAGTCACTTTTTGCTTTGCTTTGATCTCTGATGTACTAACTCTAACAGTCTTTTTTGCTTTGCTTTGATCTCTGATGTACTAACTCTAACAGTCACTTTTTTACTTGGGAGTTGGGATTGTGATTGTGCTCGTTTCAGAGAAGTCCTCTGCTGGAAACGGTGTTGCGGGAGGCGGCAAGGTTGTGAATGCGTGAGCGGAGAGTAGATCAGTAGATCAGAGTTATACCAGTTACCACTTAGAGCCCTTATCGCCTTATCACTTACACACAGAGAGACTGTTACAATGTCGTCTTAGAACTTTCACAATATCAACTGTTAGGTGTCGCGATCGATTCGTTTTGTTGTCGAGACTTCGTTTTGTTACTTGCCGTGTTGGTCTACTTACATGGAGTTGTGTCTCACAGAGAGTATGCGTGCTTTATTCCTCTTTGTGCTGTGAATGTTTCCGGGTAATAGACATAGAGACATAATGAATGAATTGAATCGGCACCGAGTGCTTGCCGAATAAAGAATTTGAAAGAAATTGTGACTATTGTTTTTGGAGCATAGAATCCGTTCACTGGCGGACCCGCAAGGGCTATCTTTGTGATTGATTGGTGTATTATTGACTGATTAATCGTTATCAATTAGGATGTCGTCGTATTGGCTGAAGAACTTTGTGGGCATGAAGCTCACCGACTACGAGAAGTTCATCGTGCCCGAGCCGGGATACGAGTTCTGCATTCACGTCACGCTCAGGAGCATCCAGGTGTAGACGAGGGGATGAGAGGATTCTAGAAATGATTTGTAAGGAGAAGAAGCTTGTATCGCTTGACAGCTAGAGTGAGAGAGAGAGAGAGAGAGAGAGAAACTTAGATTCGAGCATCCAGGGATCCAGGTGAGGAGGAGGGGATGAGAGGATTCATTTTAGAAATGATTTGTAAGGAGAAAAGGAGAAGACGATAATTTGTGCTATTGGCAATGTTGAACGAAGATTAATGTGAGAGGTCCGAAATCTAGGTGAGAGTCGGATTCTAGAAATGATTGGAAGTGTGTGTTTAGCCGCTGTTAGTTTGCGTGCGCTAATGACATTTAGAGTGAGAGAGAAACTCAGACTCGAATGAGGGCAGACGCGCGAAAAAGACTAGAATCATATGTTGTTGTTTTTTGAAATGGACACCTTTCAGACTGGCGCCCTGCTCGGCTCTGTTCTCGGCCCTCTGTCGGCAATGATGTTCTCCGACCAGAAGGCCACCTCCCGCAACCTGCGCGAGTCGTTCGTCTCCGGTGGAACCAATGGAGCCCTGGTGGGAGGAGGGAGGAGAGGGAGAGAGGGGGGAGGAATACAGTATATCAGCTTGTCCTCTCCACCTATTTCTGAAGGGAGGACAACTACTGAAAAAAGAGGGAAATGGGGGGATACGGGAACATGCTCTGTGTTGTTGTCCTATTGCTTTTCGAGAGCGATGCAAAAATTGCAAGTGTATCGGTTCAGTGAAAGATATTGCGTGTATGAAGCGTATATCTACAGTTGAATATATATTCACTGTGTTGCAGATCACTGCGCGTATTTGAAATCGTTTTTGCTCAGCCTCGATCAATTCTGGTACATGTTGGTTTGAACTAGATAAGTGCTACATCCGGAATGGGAAATCTGAGCTTTGTGCCGAGTAATTACAAACCTATCGGTGCAGTGGGAGCTATGTCGAGACGGAAGCGTATTTATTATATTTTATATACTGACGATTTCTTTTGCAGATCGGTGCCGCCTTGGGTCCGGTGATGACGTACGTGGCACTGAAGAACATGAGCAGCGCCAGCGTGTACGAGAAGTGCCTCGCGCAGAGGTGGGGAGGGAGGGAGAGGGAGGGAGAGAGAGAGAGGGAGAGAGAGGGAGAGAGAGGGAGGGAGAGAGAGGGAGGGAGGGAGGGAGAGAGAGAGAGAGAGAGGGAGGGAGGGAGGGAGGGAGGGAGAGAGAGGGAGAAAGGGAGAGGGAGGGAAGGAGGGAGGAAGGGAGAGGGAGGGAGGAAGAGAGAGAGAGAGAGAGAGAGAGAGAGAGAGAGAGAGAGAGTGGCCGCCTTTCAGGTTCGACCAGTCTCAGCTGTGGCTTGACCGTAGCTGTGTGGTGTCGGCTGCGGTGGGCGCTGTGAGCGGCGGCAGCATGGGCTTCGTCGTGGGACTCGACCTCGCTCTCATCATGAGCAACCTCATGGGAAAGGCGTGGGGCAACTAAGGTGAGTAAAAGTAGTCCCTTGTGCACCCTGTTTTCTGTCAAATGAGCGTCAACTAGATGACGTGAGTCGAAGTGTTCTTTCCACATTTGAAGAGAAAATGCAGTTGAACCTTCCTGACAGGTCTTGGTGGTTGCTAGGAATTTAGATTCGTTACGAAGGTGGCCAGTGGTTGATACGAAGGTAAATTTTATAGTGAAGATATGCAGGTACTTGGGAATGGAGATTGATGAGAGGGAGAGGAAGATATATTACCGTTGTTTCAGGCAGACCCGTGCGACGTCATCTGATGGCCTCTGAATCTTTTTTCTTCTACTACTCACTCCTTAGTATTCCATCAACAGTGCTCCCGCTGTAGAAGTGCCCTTTCTGCATTACAGTATCTTTCCCCTCCTCGTAGACTTTTGCCTTTTGCCACGTCCCCTAATAGATTCTATGTAAAGTATTAGTGTACATATTTTTATAATTGTTTTGCAATAAACGATTCTAGGTTGAAGGATGTTAATTTGGCTGGGATGGGTGAATCGGAGACGAATGAACTCAATTGGCACGCGGAGACCCCGAAGAGTGGAGAAAGGCTATTGCAGGGTCAGTACCGTGAACTTTTTTCGATATCTGCGACGATTTTGAATAAACTATTTGATTTGATAGGTGAATGAGATTTGCATGTCTGTATGGAGTTGTCTGCGAGTGTCTCCCGGCATTGCGCGTCGTCGGCTCTAGCGGGGAGGTCGACTGAAGATGTTCGCCTACATTGTAGTCATGGCATTCTATGTGATGGCTCTGGCGCAGTGCGGAAAGGTTAGCTCTCTCTCTCTCTCCCCCTCTCTATCTCGCCACAACCTCTCTATCTCTCCCTACCCTCTCTATCTCTCCCCATCTATCCCCCCTTCCCTCTTTCTCTCTCTCTCAACCCTCCCTCTTTCAGAAGGACAATAAGGCCTCCTCGGCCGCACCCCGCAAGATCGTCCCGCAGTCCGAGGAGGCCAAGCAGGCCGCCGACGCCATCAACAAGGGTACGGTAGACTATAGTAACCCTCTACCGTATACCTAACCGCCGGCCTGATTCAGGCAAGGTGCGCGATGCTGTGGAGAACGAGACTGTGATGGACCAGAAGAGCGACTGGGGCAACCAGCAGGATGTTGAGGTACGGTAGGGTTACTGTAGACTGGGTTAAGGTAGCATATTGACTACGGTTTTTCAGGGCCAGAAGTGATCCGGAGCGCCCGTAAGAAGCCACTCTTCATCGTATTGACAATTGACTTTATTGACAATAAATGTATATACTCTTATTAGATGATGAGATTGTAGCCAATATCGACAACAGACTTTTCAATTATATATATATATATAATTGATTGACTGGTGTGTGGGTTAGTTGGTTGGATGAAAAGTCGTTTCGGTTTTTGCTCTGATGTCATGTAAATGTCACACAGATGCAAAGTAGACTGTGAAAAAGTAGAGGGAGACGGAAGAGTGTTCACAGGTGGCTACGGAAGAAACGCGATCGCCGCACACTCCCTCCTCTCTCTCTCTCTCTCTCTCTCTCTCTCTCTCTCTCTCTCAGGAGACACAGGTGTAAGGGAGGGGCGCCTTTCATCATATAGCTCCTCGCCAGCTGCCAGAGTGATAACACCACACATACACACTTGCTGACAGCCACTGGCTCTACCGTAATCCGAGATCTAATTGCTCTTTTCGCAACATGTCTGTACTGCTGCCGAAGAAGAAGTCGATATTTCAGAGTGAGTTGTGATCGTAGTCCGCGAGTTTCAGAGATCATTGAGAGATCAGAGATCATCATGACGTCACTATTCCAGACATCGACGACCTTCTGGCGGCGTCTCCCTGCTCCTCTTCCTTCTCCTCCGTCTCGCCCACTCCATCCACGTCAGCGTCGCCCACCGAAAACGCGCCAGCGACAGAGGCGCAAGTAAGAATTACTGGTCACGTCCTCAGAAAGTGTCGTTTGTATCATTTAAGCACAAGTGGCTTTTGATTCATAATTGTGTCTGGCCTAACCTAGGAGCTGTTGAGCTCATCATCATCATCAGCTGCGCCCTTTCAGATCGACCTGCTCGTGAACGGGCATCGCGCCGCGCCGCCGACAAAGAATGGAAAGTTCCAGGTGCGTACAAATTCGTCAACATTGATTCATTATCATAGCCCGCTAAGAACTAGAACCGTGTACCGTGCGGACGATTTATCCATCTTTTCATTGTGTTACGCATCGCATTAGCGCTTGATTAGCTCATTCCTGTCCACTCTGCGCAAAATGATTTCTCGTACAAGCTTCTTATAAGATGTCTTCTCATTCTTATATCGTATATGTGTTAGGAGTGGAAACTACTAAATACTGATCATCCGCTCTTCAGTGTCCTGTCTGTGGCAAGTGCTACCTGACCCCGGTCGGTCTGTCCAAGCACTCCCTCTCACACGAGGCGGGCGCGGTCTGCCTGCGCTGCCGACAGTGCGGAAAGGAGTACCGGTGGGTGGATGGGTCATGGGTGGTTTCTTTGTGCGTGTCCAATGTTTCTCTCAATCTACGCGCTGTGTAGTAGTATGTAGTACCGGTGATTGGAAAGGAGAAAGGGAGGAGTACCGGTGAGTGGCTGGTTGAAAGAGCGGCTCTGTTTGTGGCGTGGCAATGTAACTCGGAGTCATATGTGAACTGTGTAGTAAGGTACAGGTGAATGGATGGAGTGAGACAGAGTCGGTGTCAAGGTGCGATCAGTATCGCAATTGCGGAGTGTTTCGGAGGCGTTCGGGACTGTTTTGAAGAGACTGACGGCAACTTCGACTCTGTATGTGTACATGCGCGGTCCGCTGGAAGAGAAGAGGTTGATGAAAGAATTCTAGGAGTGTCTCTATTTTCGATTGTGAGGCATTTGATGACTCGCTGACCTCCCCTATCGCAACATTGCATGCTTTAAATTTATCCATCAAATGCTACGCCATTTGATCTGCAAATAGCGACATGCTCCCGTCCCATCCCCTCATCCACTCCCAATTTACCACTTTATGATGCCTTTTACTATCGCGTGTCGGCTCGTGTGATCAGGTGTAGCGTCAGCGTCTGTCAGCTGCTTTTCCCATTCCCACTCTTCCTCGATTGCCCCATTGACTCACTGAACAGGTGCTCACAGGTGTGAGATACCGAGAAGCACCCTCAGGCAATCAGTCAGTGGGCGCGCCTCGGTGATAGATGGCGAAATAACAACCGGCTGATAGGTGTGCGAGTAGGGGTTGCGGTAGTACTGTAGTGGGTCGGAATTACTTGACGGTTTATCTAAAACACTACGCTATACCGTAGTATCCTGATATCCATTCACTTCCAAATCTCGAGTGATAGCTGATAGCGCGCTAGCTACTGCATTGATGAACCTGAAGTGGTGCGTGTGGTCTGCGCTTCGCACGACTTCGCATTCGCTTACAAACTACTCCCGATATGCCTTTAGATTTGACTTCCAATGACTTTGAACGACTCCAAACGTCTTCGGATTACTCGGATACGTTTTCGTAGAGACTTGAATGCGTTGTCGGTCTTACTACAGTTCTCTTTCTGTCTCGTCTTGTTCCTGTCATAACTATAACCGCTTCCGATGTGACACTCATCAATCTACCTCTACGATCATCATTAGCAGTGAGGATTAGCAGTGAATATAGGATTACCGATAGGGTATGGCGCGCAACAACTTCCGGCAGCAATCGACGGACATATTCGATCACAACAACACTTATCCGGAAAGGCACCTGTTTCTCCACTTGTCCCCACCGCGCACTCATTCTCGCGCCTGTTACACTCACTCACTCACTCCCCCGTCTCACACACTCACACTCACTGCCTGCCTATTAGCCGCTCAATCAATCACTCTCACACCTCGTCTCGCATTCCATCCACCCTCCCGAGATTCGCCAAACAACATTTCATCACACCTGCTCCCCGCTTGACTATAGCGGCACACTTGTGGGAAGCTAGGGAATCCGTGAACTATAGAAACAACAAACTTCATATTGTCAGAGTGAAAGGCGTTTTTGGAAAGCGCCAGCGTGATGGACTCGATTACATTAGGTCTGGGAGAACGATTAAAATATACTCACAGCAAGAACTTGATCTCTTGTCTATGAAGGGAAAGCTATATAAACCATGAACTGATCCACTGAAGTCAAACAATCCCCCCAGTCAAATTTAGAAGCTCACGATCGTGGATGAACCATGAACTAGGTGACATTCGGACATTCGGTCAGAGAGAGAGTGCGACTAAAAAAGCCAAACATCCTCGCGGCAAGAACAGGTATGTGTTCTCAAATGTCTCAAGTGTCGCCGCAGCTCACAGCTGTGATTCGATCCAGTCAACTCGCCTTCCCCTCACCCCTCCAGAAAAAGAGACAAGTGGAGAGGTCGATGTGCATCGATGAGTGTCAAATGCCAATGTGGGCACGACGCACATGTCTAGAAGATTTATCTGACTCAAATCATTTTACTTTTGTCTAACGGAATACCGTATAAATCTACGCTCGCAATGATTCCGCGCACTGTGGGGCAAATCAGAGTCAGCTCGCGCGCAAACCCAAAAAATAGACGGAGCCGGGTTTGAGCTGCAAGTGAGGTGAATCGTTACATTCGTTATGTGTTGACTGACATATGCAAAGAATCGTTTTTGGATGTCCCACCTGTAACATGTATACATTTCTGCAGTTTTGCACACTCAAATCCATAAATGGAATAAATAGAACTTGATTGAATCTCATCCTCAGATCGTCGGGCGCTCTGAAGATGCACCTCAAGACGCACTCCCTGCCGTGTCGCTGCGCCGAATGCGGCAAGTGCTTCTCCCGACCCTGGCTGCTCAAGGGACACATGCGGACACATACCGGTACGAGAGCTCTCTCTCTCTCCCTCTCTCTCTCCTCTCTGTCTCTCTCTCTCTCTCTGTTTATCACACTACTCTCTCTCTCTCTCCTCTGTCTGTATCTCTCTCTCTCTCTCTCTCTCTCTCTCTCTCTCTCTCAACCCCTCTTTTCAGGTGAGAAGCCGTTCGCTTGTATCGAGTGCGGTCGTCGGTTCGCCGATCGCAGCAACCTTCGCGCGCATGAGGCCACACATAGAGGAGAGCCGGGGCGGGGCGAGAGGGGGCGGGACTTGTGAAACGCCCTCCATCTTTTGCCACGTTGTCTGATAATTACTATACTATTACGAGTACTATTGAATAAATCTCATAATTTTATATATCTCGTGTCCACACACAACAATTCAACAATCTACCAACAAAGCTAACGCTATAACAACTCTACAATGAGCGCAAAAACACCTACACTACAGTGATAATGATAATGATATAGAGACATATGACGTCATCATCGGGAGCTTAGATGTAGTTGTAGGCGACGTCGGCTTCGCTCTCCACAAAGGCCAGCTCCAACTTCACCGGCTGCTTCAGCACAGTCGACAGGAACTCCTCCGCGAACCCTGGAATCACACATTTATCATATAAACATTAAAAAAAATGTTCCTGAAATTGCTAATTTCAGCTATTTTCATGTTACAAAAATCTAAAGAATAAATTAAGAATACTCTCACTCATATGATGGTCTTAGGAGGTATGTTTTCGATACTTTATTGTTCTCACTCAGTATATGAGCCACTACTATGTTACTTATACTAATCATTTCGTGAAATACACGTTTCACCAGAACAATATGACCCAATGTGCGATTGAACCAGTAATCCGTCCGATGTTTTCCTCCACAATATGTTATCATAATATTATTCAGCTAATAACGATTCCGAATGCATCTCCGAGTCCAGTAGCGCCACACACATCTATCAACCAAACCAACGTCCTACTGTAAATGGGTAGTATGTAGTATCCCGCCCACCAAACATCCAGTAGATCAATAAATCGTCAATAAATCCGGATGAATCTCCGACTCCAGTAACCTCCTCCTTCCACCCACCAAACATCCAGTAGATGCGGCGAATGTCGAGACGGCGCGTGTACTGCAGGAAGCCGGCGACGGCGACCACGTTGCCGCGACGCTTGATCACCAGCTGAAATCAGCATATACGCATGTGCGAAAGATAAACGCTTGTGAATATCTTGTGAATATCCAAATACGACGTCTACTTGATTTTTTTTATTGACAATTTGGTTGAATCAGTAATCTCATCTCTACATCTACATCAACTGCACTTTTACGGAAGCACACAAGACCGGGACCATATCACAAAACATTTCACCAGAACTGGGTGAACGAACGCGCATTGATATGTTTCACAACACAGCCACAATCAACAAACAAAGCATTTGCTCAATGTCAATTGCATTCCTGTACGATAGATAGCCCAAATAATAACCCATCCCTTCTTCTCCCCTAGATCTCTCTCTGCACCTCGTTTCCGGACACGACGAGGTTGTTGGGGAAGAATCCGCGGATGAAGCGCCGGATCACCTCGTCCTGCGCCAACACAACAGGCTGCGACTGGCGGAAGCCTGCAAAACAAGGTTAATGGAGAGGAGTACGCAATGTGAAAATGTAATGACCAGCTGATGTCTCACTTCAAAACGATTTCTACAAAAGTTTCTAGGTCCGTGGCGGGACCAAGCTTGTATCTAAACTCCCATCGGAAACTCGTGCCAAGTTTGAACCTCACCGCGAAGGAAGCGCCGATTACCTGATTTTCAAGATGCTATTTCATTTTATATTACTTATTACATTTATATAGAGATTCCGTACACGCGTACACCTCTGCGCTAAACAAATAATAGTGAAGTCAATAGTGGACAGTTCAATATCTCTCTTCTCTCGTCGCATCCATCCTCCTCACTCCCACTCTCTCTCTCTTCTAGAAGGACCGGAACGCATCGACCACCGTATTCGCATTCGGACGAGGAGCACAGTGGCGTAGTGAACCTCCTTACAAAACACCTTCTTGCCTTCTTCGCAGCACGGCTACGGGCTGCAATCTATGTGCAGAAGAATCACATTAAAAACCGTGTGGAGTAAGTCCATCACAAAAAATACGTTTCACTCGCCCACAAAGTTATGGTAACCTAATAAAAATACAATAGATGGATGTACGTGAATACAATAATAGATACTGAACAATATTCTGATTATTCGCACAAAAGTATGGGTAATGACAGATAATAAACAATACGTGTTTATTTAAAGACGAATACAAACACCTACCCTCGAGGTTCTGGCTGTGCCAGGTGAGCCAGCTCTTGCGCACGCCAATGTGGTGCGGCTTCTGCGCCATCTCGTACGTTAGCAGCTGCGAGCGGTTCACTGTCGCCTGCAAACACATCGATCGATAAATCAATATCACTAGACGTATCCAATATATATCAAGAATATGGTTTCATTTACGATATGATCATTTTTGTACTACGTTTCACTGAAACAGTGTAACTATGTGAATGAGAGAAAAGTAATTAAGCGTATAGACGACGAAACACTGAAATGAACACACTACACAGATAATCATCTACAATCTCTATGATTCGATCCACAAACAATTGAAAGAACGTGCACCACGCTAATTCGCTAACTAAAGGAACAGCGCCAGTTCGAACATACATCAGCACGCGCACCGCTGTGCCCAGTAAACATACGTTTCAAATTAACAATAACAAACCTAAAGCGTGTAACGATCAATTACTTATCGGAACGAGTTGAATCACCAACACAAAACACAATAAACCACTCAGCAGCGTACCTTGTACTTATCCATCTTGAGCCCAACAAAAATACGTTTCAATGCAACAATAACCGTCCAAGTTCGTATTCAAGGAAATTCCATCGTTGTATGACAACAAAGAAAAATCGTAAAGCCATCACCGCACCTTGTACTTGCCGGCCTTGTTCTTGGCGAGGACGGCCGAGGTGGTGATGGCGCGCCGAGCCAGCAGGGTCGACCAGCACGACGACGACGACGACGCCACCCCGCACCCTACCGCCGACAGCATCTGCAGGAATACAATGCATTGATATTCTATACTAATACACATCATGTACACAACAAACGAATACGCGACGCGTCCCAACAATCATACGTTTCGGTTTTCCTACGTTACAACAACACACGTAGTATGATCAATGACTTCATGGCTTCTAATACCACAAATCATGATATGCGAAACATCAATAATAAAACAAAACAAAGAATCATATTTTCACATAACAGGCTCATCGTACTGATCCAGGGCAATTACAAAAGTGCGGCATGCCGGCATGCGGCATGCGGCATGACATATACCGCATGCCGCATATGCCGCATTTTAGAATTAGACTTTCCGTTCGGGACCATTCTGATCAGTTGTTTAGTTTCGGTCCAGTGTCGTCCTATTGTTTGCTAGTTTACATAGTTAGTTGAATTTGCATAATATACAGCAAGTGTTCCGTGATAACCGTTCATGTATTCATGGATGTTATCCTTGATTTTTGAAGGGAAACATACTTTAAAACACTTCACTCAACATTCAAAACCAGTTCCGAATGAAAATATATCATTTTGTTCCAACACAATCAAAAGCACAATCAGATTAATTATATCACTAATGACACTACATGCACTCACTACATGTATGCCGCATTTAGAATACTGTAATCAGGAAACTAAAATGCGGCATGCGGTATATGCCATGCCGCATGCCGCATGCCGGCATGCCGCACTTTTGTAATTGCCCTGATCCAGGTATCTCGCAGAGCATAATGAAGACTCTTTTGCACAACACAGCACTACGCACCACCGTCCACTAAACACAACGCTAGAACTTTTTATTACATTTTTACAATTTCATTGTACACAACGCGTATTATAAAAATAGAATTGACACACACCGGATTATATAGACCTGGAGAATAAAAAAGTACAACAATTACTGGACAATACTGCGATAGAATCATGCAATGAAGCGAATAAGATCTCTCTTCTTCTCTCTGTGAGTCCTTCTAGAACTTCTCATTGAAGACCAGCTTCTCTGCGGGAGGATGATCGATGGCCCACTTGATGGTCAGCTGCTGAGACGCCTTCGAACCCATTTCCACCGTCCATTCGAGGTTGTTCGCCTGAAGCATCAATTCGTCAATGACGTCACTCACTGTACTGATCTACTGGACTGATCTACCATCCCCTCCCACCTTGTTGATTCTGGCTCCGACGGGCGGAAGAGCAGCAGGCTCATTGGCCTCCTCATCAGTCATCGGACGAGCCTCGGGAGCGACCAGGCGAACCTGCAATCATTCGATACTTTATAATAATAATAATAATAATAATAATATTTATTACCGTGTATACTATATAGAAGAACACAGGACAAACACATAAATAGAGTGAATACGGCAAGCGTGATTGGAAAATAAATAAACACAAAAATAGGATAAAACAGATAACACAGGTTCCCAAATGAGCACTCATCTAATTTTGGACGGAGGGAACAAATGGGGGTTATCTAGGAGGTACGATTTCACTGTTTGATGTTTCGCAGATATATAATAATAATAATAATCTTTTTCCTCTTTCCATTCTAGGATTCCGATACCCACCTTGATCTTTTCGTCCGTGGCCCTCGGGACGTGTTCCTTGATCGTCAGTCGGATCTTCTCCGCTCGCGCGTTCTTCACGCTCACCTTCTGCTCGTTCGAAGTCGTCGACTGCTTGTTGATCAGACCAGTCTGAAACATGCAGGTGTAAAAATCAAAACAGCGCGCAACTAACGCCAACACACTGCAACCACGACGACTTTCTGCTTGGCGTCTAGAAGAGGATCGTCATCCGTCATCTCTCTCTCTCCCTCTCTCTCTCTCCCCCTTTCCCGTATCTCTACTCACCTGTTCATGGTTCTTGTGCGCAGGCTTGTACTCCACCTTGATAGCAGGGTCTACTCCGAGTGACGTCACAAAGCGCTCGCCAGGCGACACAGACTTCATCTGGATCTGAAAAAAAGCACAACACATCACTACCACGTATTTACCACTACCTCAATAAAGCAAATAACGACTCGTTTCTTCAAATCAGAATTTGTCCTGAGTCAGAAAAATCTCCATTCGGAAACAGGCTCAGTATCAGAACGAAGGTCAGAAGTCAGAAAGAGCTAGGAGAGGCTCGATGAGGCGCTGAAACACTCGCCATCCCTTCAGAAAGAGTATCAGAGTGTTGCTTCCTACCCAAAAGGTGGCTGAATCGAGATTAGTCTCACGACGAAACATATTAGATTCGTCACGAGGCTAATTTCGATTCTGCCACCTTTCGGGTAGGGAGCAACGCTCTGATACTCTTTCTGGGGCTAGTGAGTGGTTCGAAGCCTCTGTCCGTGCCTCTGCTATCTTTTTCTAGCCCTCTTTCTGATGAGAGTGTTTCCGACTAGATATATATTTATGACTCTAAGATACGAGTAGAGTAAACAACAAAGACAAAACACACACTAGAAACAAATCAAAGCCAATTTTTCCAACGCACCTTGGCGACGAAGCTTCCGTCGAGGTAGATGGCGGCTTCTCCGGGCAGGAACGGCAGCTGGCTGGCATTGAGGGCGGAGGCGGTGAGGAAGACGGCAGTCGACCTGCTCGGAACACACTCGTGCACCAGCTGCGGCTCCAGCGAGACCACGCCGATAGCAACCTGGAAACGATATGGCTTTATAAATGCACACAATAGAAATTTGAAAAAAAGCTACATGGCTTCTATAACCGTATACATACCGCAGTCAATAAAGATTTCTTTTTGCAAGGCGGTATGCCGTTTCTTTTATACACAAAATACGCTTTTCCGAATCCGTTGCCCGTTGCCTCTCTGTCGATGTATGTCTAAGCCCCTAAACTCCTCGCCCACCTTGTGATCGCTGCGATCCGAGGGAATCGTTGTGGCGCGGGCAATCTTGAACTCGGTCGACAGCGTCGACTCCGACACCTCCGCCACCTGAACAGAGATGACATGAGGAGGGAGTTCAGTTTCGAAAATGCCACTCACCATGGCGCGGCACTCCTCCATCATCATAGGAGCAGACTCCATCATGGGAGCAGCCAGAGCGTCGGCACTGCCGCCCCCGCGAGCCGTAGCGCCGAACAGCGCACTAAAACGGTCATCATACAAACCAAAATGAAGATTTCAGATTGAAATGTGAGATTCACTTCCCCACTCACGTCTTCATCATCATCCTCCTCTCGGGCTGCGGGGGCGGCGGCGGGCGGTCAAAGGACGCGTCGAGAGTGCCGAGCACGGGTATCTCTCCGCCCAGGCAGGGACGGGCGGTCGAGAGGATCAGGTGCCGCGGCTGCCACTCCTCCTCCGTGAACTGCTGCACGTTCCCGTGGTACGACACCTGCAATACACCACATAAGCAATATGCAACCTATTCAAGTACGTTTCACGAAAACGTAAATTCAATGTGAAAAATGCGGCAATCAATGAACGTATTGTTGTACATATGTCATTGTCGCAAAAATCATTACGCTAAATCAACCCTCCTCTCTCTCTCTTTCTCTCTCTCTCTCTTTCTCTCTCTCTCTTTCTCTCTCTTTCTCTCTCTCTCGCTCTCTCTCACCTGCATAGTGGTCTTGGCGGCGGCTCCCTCGCCGGCAGACTCGACGCGCACGTCGTAGGAGGGACGCCACAGTGCACCGTGCACCTGGAAACAAGTACTCAAGTACAGACCTTCAGATCAGATCAACGCACATAACTTTCACCCATATTATTCACATGTTCACATCTAACCAGCACAACAAAACAATTCAACAATGTACAATTCTCAACATTTTTATTCTACTGGTTCACTTCAACCAATCAATAGATCCCCTCCCCGACAGTACCTGGTAGATGACGTCCAGCTCCACCTCCGTCTCCGACTCCGCCTCCAGCACGATGGTGAAGCATCTACAGGGATCATGTATAGGTTTCGTATAGGATTCCTGGTATAATAAGTTACACTGGCTATGCTTATACCCATGAAAGCTCACGTTTTTCAATCAAATGTGAATCATTAGTTGTTAGAGAAAACTAAATAAACAATATGACCCCCCCCCCATTTCTGCTGCCCCACTCCAACCCCTATCATACCATCTATTCGAATAAAACTTTCCATTTACGAGCGCGGCCATGATTCGGCATTCGAAAAAGGACCGCCGCAAACACGCGATAAACCCTTCAAACTCCCACTTTACCGATTCGACTCTCTCCCCCCCCCCCTCCTCTCTCTCAATTCTCAATCAATGTGAAACACGCCGTTTCCCCAGCACTTTGTGACCATGTTGTTTTTCTGGTTTCTCTCGCTCGCACAGACCACAACTACATTTCACTCAAGGAAACGGCACATATTGTGAATTGTGAATTTCCCCGTCGTTGCGCGGTAACGCGAGAAAACGGAAGAGAGAGAGAGAGAGAGAGAGAGAGAGAGAGAGAGAGAAAACCGAAACGATCACAGATGTCTGCCCGCGAGCCGCCGTTTCAGTAAGCAAAAAGTGCACAAGAGCAAAAGTCACCCCGGCTTCGAGAGAACGTGGCGTACGCAAAAAAGAAAAGAGAGAAACCCTTAGAGCGATGACCCCATAAACAGCACTCTCCACCGGACATGAATCACAACATCAAAAAGATTACAGTGCCGAACTTCCTGGTTGCTGGCCGCAATCTACAAATCACCAAGGAAACGTCATAAATAAGTTTCACAACCCGCTCAAAACATTCTCTGCAAAAGTAACATCAATCCCATGCATGAGACGAGTATTTTTTTAACCGACTTGATGTATCCGGTGAACTGTAGCTGGTTGATCTCGTTGCTCTTCTTGTTCACCGCCTCTCTAGCCTCCTCGATCTTCGTGTTTACGTCGCGAGCCGCCGCGCGGACGGAGACCGACTGATCCTGAACACAAAACATAAACAACTAGAACTATTATATTTAAAACTAGTACGAACATTGAGTAAATTGTAAGACAACACTGAAGACGTGATCAGTCTTTTCATTACGCCTTCGAAACACACTGCTTGGTCGCGTTCTGAAGGTAGTTGCGAAACCAGCTTCGAAGCTGACTACTCAAGCACAACTACGCTACCAGTGATCATAGAAAACACGCGTGAATCCGTACCTTGTAGAATCCCATGAATTTGACGAGGTTGTCGGTGGTGGTGTCATCGAGAGAGAACGAGATGGAGGAGCCCTCCTTGGGCGGGGCGACAATGGAGTTGCCCACCTGCAACAATCAACATCATCCCTATTTGTTGATACTCCGGTACTTAGATCCAGTCGATCTTAATTCACTACTAATAGTATAGGGTAAGACACTCCACAGGTCCTCTAGGTGTTAGACGATCAGACAACCAGTCACTTACCTTGGAGACGACGTCATCGAGTACGCTGCTCTGCTTGTCGAGGGCGGACTTCTCGTCCTCCAGACCTGCCAGATCATCCTCCAGCGCCTTCAACTCCCCGCGCAGAGTCTTCATCTGGATGGCAACCATGAGATAATACGTTTCAAACGGTAATGTAATCTGAGGAGGAGAAGAATGTATGAACAATAAAAGAAAAGTGGACATTTCGCGAAGAGAGAGAGAGAGAGAGAGAGAGAGAGAGAGGTTCGTTACTCACTTCATCCGAATCTGCCTCGTGCTGTGTGGCGGGCTTGTCGTCCGTGCTCACCTCGTGGATGGTGGCCTTTCCTCTGCCATTCACACGCACAGAGTCGTACACGAACAAGTTCGGCACGTTCTGAACAAAAAAAAAACAAATTAACCGGTTTTTTTAACAACTCGACTCACATAATCCGCGTTCAGATATCACTTTAGATACATCACTTTCGTAAAACAAACCCGGCGTACCTTGACGACGACCTCGTTGATGCCGGCGACGGCCGACACCGTGAACGTCCTCTTCAGCTCGGCGCGGTCGTTGAACACGGTCACCTAAACGCAAAGAGTTGAGTTGAGTTTTTTTTCATAATGATGCCATAATAAACAAAATTGCGTCGATAATTTCCATGGAAACACACTCACCTGCTCGAGCGGGAGGTCCCTGCACTCAAAGTTGTGTGTGGTGGTCGTCATTCTGAAATGCCAGAATAATAAACGACAACAAAACAGTAAACAATTTGTAAAAAAAATTGCAATAATTTGAAAATGTAGTGTAAAATGCTTGTTATGAGCTGGTGTGTTAGAAATTCACTGTGCGACACGATACGGGTTAAAACGGGTGAAAATAGGAGTATCGGCTTTCCAATAGTAAATATACTGGGCTCGCAAACGAGTTTCACGCTTTTAACGAGAGGCATTAGGGTGGTTAGAGAAAGATAAGCGTCCTTTCAATGAGGTTTTCAAATTAGCAAAATTTGCGTGACTGGCGGGAATTGAACCCGCGAACATATTCTTTCTGGTGACAACTTTGCGAATAGGAACTGTGAACGTGAGACGAAATTTTCACTGTCAAATAGTTTAGAGTACTGTAAAACTATTGGACAACATAATGTTTTTGACGAGAAATGTTGAGCTGAGTGCAAACGGAATATATAGGGGTTCCGAAATATCGCAAAGCAAACAGACGTGATTGTTGCGCGCTCTCTTTTATAGGTTTTCGCGGAGGGGGCGGGGCTGCTGACTCATCGGAATGTTGAAACCCGCGTTCGAAAAATGCAGACACAGGGAAGAAGTGGAATAGAGATCACCACTAGACCGAAAAATGTTTTGTGTTGCACAAATATATTATATAACTTCGAACTCAGTTCAACATTTTTCGTCTGAAAATTTATGTTGCCTTACTATATAAAATAAATGCGAACCAAGGTTCGCATTTAGCTCAGGATTTTTCGGTGAAAACATTATAGTGGACAGTTATCATACAGTATACCGAGTGCGATGCATCGCAGATTTTCCGAGTTCATTTCTCTAATTCGCTGAGCTTCTCACATGATCAAGTGGCGTAATGGTAACACTCTCGCTTAGCAAGCAGCGGTCCGTGGGTTCGTCCCCGGGTGCCCACGCAAAGTTTTGTCGAGATGAAAGCACCATACAATGGGCTCGGATCTTCATCTAACCACCCTAATGTCTCTCGTGAAAAGAGTGGAACTCATTTGCGGGCCTACTATACAGTGCATTGAACTGTTGGGCAGACAAAATTTCATCTCACGTTCACAGTTCCGATTCGCAATACCGATTCCATACCTATCATACTCGCTCTAAACAAAAAAATCAACCAGTGAAATGAAGGATATTGTGTAATAGACCGCCCAATCTCGGAATCAGTTTCCACTCTTTTCACACTAAAACCGTCGTTCTGCTCCATTTTGAGCATATACTTTATCTGATTTTTCATGAATGTTATCTATGAGTGCCAAAGATAACATATATATTCACCTACTTCCATTTTTGACGATTTTTTTGAAAATTCAAAATTTGCATATCATAATTAGCAATGTCAGAAATATTTTCGAAATTGGTCATATGAGGCATACTGTAGTTCAAAATGAAGTATAATATCATACTATTACAATATCGTTCAGTTTGTTTCGATTTCTTTATGCGTTTTCGAGATATGCGCGCCTAAAGCGCGCGGTTTGGTGCGAGCGCGGCTCAGAAATCAAACAGAGAGAGGGTCAGATAGTTGAGGCTTCGCCCACTTTTTGGCTTACAGAATTTAGTTTTTGTATAATAATGTGTGACTCGGCAAAACGCCGTCTTTCGGGAATAGCACTACTAGATGTAACTTTTCGCGACAAATTCAACGGTGTGCGTCTTTTGAGACGGCGTGATGCCGGAAAATTGTGCGATCTAAGCCACGCCCCCTCGACATCCCTAATCATAATGAATTTCTTCGGGGATACTTCTAATCAAACCTAACTTGCATTTTCTCAACATGCCTAGTGCCAGGATATCGATCACAACCAGACGAATAGAACAAAGTATGGAAACGACCATTTTTGTTCAGGAAAACACCTCTCGGCAAAATGTATTGCACTCTTTCCACTAGGGTACGGAAAGAACAACCTAAAATGGAAAATTACATTCATCCCTTGTTCAGAAACGTAGAGGTTCTCACTTTACACCTCACCTATAGTGGGCCCGCAAATGAGTTCCACTTTCACGAGAGACATTAGGGTGGTTAGACAACGATCTCTTTGGATAATGTTTTCCATTTGACAAAAATTTGCGTTGGTACCCACGATCGAACCCGCAGACCACTGCTTGCTGAGCGAGAGCGTTACCACTACATGTGAGATGATCTGTGGAGTAGAGATATGAACGGCAAAAACAAATATGCTGTGCAATTCGTTCAGTATATGGTATGTTCAAAATCCAAGATAATGTTTTTAACGAAAAATCTTGAGCTGAGTGAGAGTCACACTTTCTGACTGGAAAAAATAACATGATTGTTCCGTACGTTTTCATTCAACCAACCATAGTCCTGGACTACCACTAACTACATACGTAGACTACCACTCCACGGGTTACTTTTCTTGTTACTAGGACGGGTTGGGAAAAAAAACAATGAGATTCTTATCAGACTCTCTTATCAGATAATCAAAACATTATGGTCTGACGTTTCCGAATGCACATTGTAAGTGTCTAGGTCAAAATAGTCACACTGAAGGTCGTGTGATATGAAACAAGAAAGAAATGTGTTCTCATAGATTGATCGATTCATCTCATCTAGATCTAGACTGACTGAACACGTAACACGTCGCGCGCGTCAACAAACCATTTATTCTGGACGCATTATACCACAAATACCCAATCAAGGTTATAACAGAGACAAAATATTGAGTTGGATGAGTTAAATTAAATTCGTTGCTAATAATAATGTGACTTTTTGATGTAGTTTGATGAATATTCTAGTGCGAGTCATATATAAGTGGGTGGGCAAATCAGTTGCCGCCATTAGAGATCGCAAGAGTGAAGAGAGTGCGAGACGGCTAGAAATCGATAGACATCGAGAGCACGCGACTAGATTAAAATTCGAAATTTTGGAATTTCCAAATGCGGTGGTGTACGCGCGGAGTGGTGGCGGAACTAACTATTCCTTGGACTGTAAAAAAGGGCACTTGCATAAACCCTGATCGTATGCGTCTTACTCTTTTTCATCGCGCCTATCCCTTTGCAGCGATTGCGAAACATTTTGAACGCATTGTTACACAATTTACATAATCCGTAGCATGTGAACATTGAGAATTGCAAACTATGTCTATATTCAGCAATATGTATTACCAAACACACGATGTACAGCCACAGTGACATGTGGTTTTCTTAACAAAAACGCTATATAAAGGCTACTTTCCAAATTGTTCCATCCATACACGCATCATGCAATACGAGGTGAGTTCTAGAGTGATGTTGAGAGTAGAGTGAATGTTGAGATCCTTCTTTTCACTCTGCTAGCAACTGCTCATTGCGACGACACAACAACGAGAGCCAGCTCAACACCATCCTCCAACTCCAATCGTCTCTCGATCGTTTCGATCCCGAGTATCTCCGTTACACCAGACATCCTCTATCCACAAGTGACATCATTATCGTTTACTGTTGAAACTATTGGAACTAGGGTTGTATGGTTAGGGTGTCTCGCGAGTCGTTTCCAAACTCCCTTCGCAAATGCAATCGAAGGCGTGTTTGACCACTTGCGTAGATACGAAGAAAAATGTGTATTTACAATGTATCAAGGCTCCTCGTTCCACCAGGAACTATTTCCGTGCTGGGACAATGGCAGATTTTAGCTATAACTCACTTATGCACAAAAAGCACTTTGTGTACACAAATGTGTATTTACAATGTATCAAGGCTCCTCTTTCCACCAGGAACTATTTCCGTGCTGGGACAATGGCAGATTTTTAGCTATTACTCACTTATGCACAAAAAGCACTTTGTGTACACAAATGTGTATTTACAATGTATCAAGGCTCCTCGTTCCACCAGGAACTATTTCCGTGCTGGGACAATGGCAGATTTTTAGCTATTACTCACTTATGCACAAAAAGCACTTTGTGTACACAAATGTGTATTTACAATGTATCAAGGCTCCTCGTTCTACCAGGAACTATTTCCGTGCTGGGACAATGGCAGATATTCAGCTATAACTCATTTATTCACAAAGCACTTTGTGTACACAAATGTGTATTTACAAAGCTTTTTGTGTACACAAATGTGTATTTACAATGTATCAAGGCTCCTCGTTCTACCAGGAACTATTTCCGTGCTGGGACAATGGCAGATATTCAGCTATAACTCATTTATTCACAAAGCACTTTGTGTACACAAATGTGTATTTACAAAGCTTTTTGTGTACACAAATGTGTATTTACAATGTATCAAGGCTCCTCGTTCTACCAGGAACTATTTCCGTGCTGGGACAATGGCAGATATTCAGCTATAACTCATTTATTCACAAAGCACTTTGTGTATACAAATGTGTATTTACAAAGCTTTTTGTGTACACAAATGTGTATTTACAATGTATCAAGGCTCCTCGTTCTACCAGGAACTATTTCCGTGCTGGGACAATGACAGATTTTTAGCTAGAACTCACTTATTCACTAAGCACTTTGTGTACACAAATGTGTATTTACAAAGCTTTTTGTGTACACAAATGTGTATTTACAATGTATCAAGGCTCCTCGTTCTACCAGGAACTATTTCCGTGCTGGGACAATGACAGATTTTTAGCTAGAACTCACTTATTCACTAAGCACTTTGTGTACACAAATGTGTATTATCTTTTAAAAGGACTTCCGTAAGAGAAGAGTTTGTGTTACCCAACGTAATGCAACAAAAGCTCATGCATTTCATCAATCGAAATAGTAAACAAACCTGCTCTTTCTGCAATAAAAACTAATGCGAGCAAATGTTGTACGTCGGCAAATTGATTTCGGTATCCGATCGATTATATATATCTTGTTGAACTATTGGAGCAGGTTTGTGTACTATTTCGATTGATGAAATGCATGAGCTTTTGTTGCATTACGTTGGGTAACACAAACTCTTCTCTTACGGAAGTCCTTTTAAAAGATAATGAATGTACTTTTATTGGATTTCATATAAACCTATCTACATTAACATGAACCACAAAACTTTTATTTAAAGAAATCCAACAGTTCACCTACCTTGTTAAGCCCAAAATTGTATAAATTTTGCAAAAAAGAGTTCAGGTAATTCTGATTGGAAAATTTACAATTCCAATGTCATTTCTATGTAAAATCATATATTACAAAAGGTTTGCCAACAGCCGGAATCGAACTCGAGCCATGTGTCTCAACGGGCGCAATCGCTAACCACAACACTACTGTGCGCACGGCAAGGCACGCGATCTGAAAGATATCAGTGCAATCCACAGGCAGTGCGGAATGTGCACCTCCTGTCTGCTCGGGGCAGCCGGTGCGCGCCACCCCCCCCAACCCTAAAAACCATCCGTACACAGGGGATTGCCTGCCCCTCAGGGGGCGCGCGCGCGTATCTCGCTTCCTACAACAGCTAGCGTTACCAAAATCGAAACTTAACCATTTTCTAACATCCTGATAACATCTATCAGCATCACATTGTTCTCGCAAAGATTCTAAGGGACCTTTCGTTCAGTCGCCTTTTGCCGATTCTAGCGCGCAACTAGTCTTAACACAAACCAACCAGCGCTGCCGCGCTGGTTGTAATTTACAATGTATGAAGGCTCCTCGTTCCACCAGGAACTATTTCCGTGCTGGGACAATGGCAGATTTTAGCTATAACTCACTTATGCACAAAAAGCACTTTGTGTACACAAATGTGTATTTACAATGTATCAAGGCTCCTCTTTCCACCAGGAACTATTTCCGTGCTGGGACAATGGCAGATTTTTAGCTATTACTCACTTATGCACAAAAAGCACTTTGTGTACACAAATGTGTATTTACAATGTATCAAGGCTCCTCGTTCTACCAGGAACTATTTCCGTGCTGGGACAATGGCAGATATTCAGCTATAACTCATTTATTCACAAAGCACTTTGTGTACACAAATGTGTATTTACAAAGCTTTTTGTGTACACAAATGTGTATTTACAATGTATCAAGGCTCCTCGTTCTACCAGGAACTATTTCCGTGCTGGGACAATGGCAGATATTCAGCTATAACTCATTTATTCACAAAGCACTTTGTGTACACAAATGTGTATTTACAAAGCTTTTTGTGTACACAAATGTGTATTTACAATGTATCAAGGCTCCTCGTTCTACCAGGAACTATTTCCGTGCTGGGACAATGGCAGATATTCAGCTATAACTCATTTATTCACAAAGCACTTTGTGTATACAAATGTGTATTTACAAAGCTTTTTGTGTACACAATTGTGTATTTACAATGTATCAAGGCTCCTCTTTCCACCAGTAACTATTTCCGTGCTGGGACAATGGCAGATTTTTAGCTCTAACTTTTTTATTCACAAAGCACTTCGTGTACACAAATGTGTATTTACAAAGCACTTTGTGTACACAAATGTGTATTTACAATGTATCAAGGCTCCTCTTTCCACCAGGAACTATTTCCGTGCTGGGACAATGGCAGATTTTTAGCTATAACTCACGTGGCGCCGCCGTTTTGTGCCCGGAAGATCAGCAGTGCGTCATCGAACAGATTATCGCATTTTGAGCGTACACTTGATAAAATAGCTCGATAGTATACATATAACCACGCACGGCCCGGCGCGCGTTAATTGATTTGAGTGAATCTAAACGCACGCAACGCACACGCAACGCGTCTCCCATGTTAAAGAAAATTAAGCTCATCATCATTGTCGATTTCTGAGAGACCGCGGATGTGTTCTGATGTCCTAGTGGCTAGCGAGCGCGGCCAGTGATTTGTTCATCGCAGGTTCGATTTCTTTCGCTGCCACAAGTTTGACAAGTTTTACTAAATTGCTCGAGCCAACCGCGACGCGGATCTGATGCGTTGCGTGCGTCTGGGTTCACCGGTCAGTGAACAAATGAGTGATACTACGGCCCGGCCGTGCCACGCTCCTCTCAGTAGTAAATCATGGGCAACGCGTCGGTGAAATAGGTTTCATCAGAATGAACCTCGATCGATCACACTGGTCGTATAAAACGAATTATCATGAATTTCAATCACAATGCATCGGAACCGAAACAAATTGACGCTCATTAACGAGAAAGATGTTACATACACGACTCTCACTGAGTAAGTCATCATTAGTCGACCGTGTTCCACGCCCTGTTCCAGGTCCCCTGCTTCCACGTACGTCTGCTTTATCAGATGTCTTCCGCCGTGTCCCAGGAGAGCCGTGTGCAAGTCGATTGAGGTCATTACTACACTACGCCAAACACAACAATAAAACTATTTATTTACATTTTTACAATTGCATTGTACACTGCGCGTATGATTAAAAAAAACTGAATTGGCACAAACCAGATTATATAGACCTGGGGAATAAGAATATATAACAAACAATGAACAATACTGCGATAGAATCATGCAATGAAGCGAATAAGATCTCTCTTCTTCTCTCTGTGAGTCCTTCTAGAACTTCTCGTTGAAGACCAGCTTCTCCGCGGGTGGATGATCGATGGCCCACTTGATGGTCAGCTGCTGAGACGCCTTCGCCCCCACTTCCACAGTCCACTCAAGGTTGTTCGCCTGAAACACCAACACATCAGTGACGTCATTAGAGAGGGCGCGCCAGCGCCCTCTCGTTTGTACTGGATGTCCCGCGCGCTAGAATGCTCAAAAACGACTTTTCCCGGATGAAGCACTTTTCCTCATTTTGAAGTGATTGCCACTGTTACATTGCATTCACATCTCTATTCGATAGAGTTATAGAAAGTTGTATTGAGTTTGATTGAATTTGAAGCGAGATACGGAGAGTCCGCAATCGAGTGCGGATTGAGATTGGTGTCGGTCGCTCGGGCGAGCGGGCGCTCGGGCGAGCGGGCGCTCGGGCGGGCGTCGGACAATCGCTTTCGCCCCGCCTTCTCTGTGTGTGAGTGAGAGAGAGAAGCGAATAGCGGGTGCGCGTCGGTATCCTCGCAGCGAATCGCGAACGTGTATGAAAATGTAATTTTGTGAAACAAAACTTAAGAAAAGGACAGTTATTATCTTTCAAAAGTACTTCCAAGTAAAAGTAGTTGGTTTGTACTGTTGTCTCAGTTGAGCAAAAGGACTGACATGTTTTCAATGGAGACATGTGCCAACAGGCTTTCTCTCTCATACCAGTGCAAAACGGCCATATCATAATGAACGCGTTTACAAAGTTATGCAGTTATTATCTAAAAACACAACTTCTGTTGTAACATAACACGTCGAATAATGCTGATCTACCCGTCCAGATGCCGCCTGATCTACCATGTCCACGTACCTTATTGATTCTGGCTCCGACGGGCGGCAGTGCGGCGGGCTCATTGGCCTCTTCATCGCTCATCGGACGAGCTTCAGGAGCGACCAGGCGGACCTGCAACCACTCGATACTCTCTCTCCTCCCTCCCTCCCTATCCCCCCCCCCCTTTCTCTCTCTCTCTCTCTCTCTCTCTCCCGGACTCACCTTTATCTTGTCATCCGTGGCCCTCGGCACGTGTTCCTTGATCGTCAGTCGGATCTTCTCCGCTCGTGCGTTCTTCACGCTCACCTTCTGCTCGTTCGAAGTCGTCGACTGCTTGTTGATCAGACCAGTCTGAAACATGCGGGTGTAAAAATCGAAACAGCGCGCAACTAACGCCAACACACTGCAACCACGACGACTTTCTGCTTGGCGTCTAGAAGAGGATCGTCATCCGTCATCTCTCTCTCTCTCTCTCTCGCCCCTTCCCTCTCTTCACTCACCTGCTCATGGTTCTTGTGTGCAGGCTTGTACTCCACCTTGATAGCAGAATCCACTCCGAGTGACGTCACAAAGCGCTCACCGGGAGACACAGATTTCATCTGGATCTGAAACAAGCACAACACATCACATCACTATCACGTCCACACCTTCCCATCCAATGAAGTCGTGGTCAGAAACAGGGTCAGAAATGGCTAGGAGAGGCCGGAACAGGCGCGGAAACACTCGCCAGCTTCAGAAAAAAGTATCAGATAGTTGCTTCCCACCCGAATGGTGGCCGAATCGAGATTGATCTCGTGACGAACCTCAGGTAACTCGTCGTGAGACCAATCTCGATTCGGCCCGCTTTGGGGTAGGAAGCAACAATCTGATATTCTTTCTGAGGCTGGCGAGTGTCGGAGCCTCTTTCCGAGCCTCTGCTAGCTCTTTCTAACCCTCTTTCTAATACTGAGTCTGTTTCTGAATGAAGATGTTGCTGACCCCGCGAACGGATAGAAAATGAGTAAACAACAAAAACAAAAGGACACAATAGCACAAATCAGCTGAGAACTACGACGCACCTTGGCGACGAAGCTTCCGTCGAGGTAGATGGCGGCTTCTCCGGGCAGGAACGGCAGCTGGCTGGCATTGAGGGCCGAGGCGGTGAGGAAAACGGCAGTCGACCTGCTGGGAACACACTCGTGCACCAGCTGCGGCTCTAGAGTGACCACGCCGATTGACACCTGCAATAGCGGAACGTGGGAGAAAGCATGGTTGCAAAATACATCACAAAGGGATGTCTATGCGAAAATATCGAATCGAAATCTATAATCAGCTAAAACCGCCAATATACTCATTTCTCTCAACTCAATCTCTCGTCCACACAAAATACGCTTCGCCAATTCATCAACCGCACCCACAACTTGGCCAACTAATTCGTTGTATCTCGATAGTCTAAGACTTGAACACCTCGCTCGTTCACCTTATGGTCGCTGCTGTCCGAGGGGATGGTGATGGCGCGCGCAATCTTGAACTCGGTCGACAGCGTCGACTCAGACACCTCCGCCACCTCAACAGATGTCGTGAGGAGGAAAGTGGAATTTGGACCTTTGAAGAAGCAAAAGAGAGGTTCACAGTTTCGATAATGAGGTGCACACTCCCTCTCCCTTCTCCCGATCACTCACCATGGCGCGGCACTCCTCCATCATCGGAGCAGCGTCCATCACAGGAGCCGCCAGAGCGTCGGCACTGCCTCCGCGAGCCGCAGAGCCGAACATCGCACTAAACGTTCATAGTTCATACAAACGCGAACACAAACCAAAATGAATTTCTCAAGGTAATGTGCGGAATCAACTCGCGACTCACGCAAACCAGAATTGCAAACTGCAAAACAAATACAAACATAAAAATATCAAAAATAAATAAATAAACTGCAAATTGGTGAATGTGATGTTCGACTGGCGACTCACTTCTTCATCACCATCCTCCTCTCCAGCTGCGGCTGGGGGCGGTAGAAGGAGGCGTCGAGTGTGCCGAGCTCGGGGATCTCGCCGCCCAGGCAGGGACGGGCGGTGGAGAGGATAAGGTGCCGGGGCTGCCACTCCTCCTCCGTGAACTGCTGCACGTTACCGTGGTACGACACCTGCGATGCGACATATAGTAATATAGCAACCTGATCCGTTTCGCGCAAGCTTGAATAGAATGTGGTGCTTTGCTACACGTCATGAAATCTGTGTTCACTTCATCATGACCACTCATTCGAATAGAGTCGCGCCACACCGTCTTCCTCGTCTCACCTGCATGGTGGTCTTGGCGGCGGCTCCCTCGCCCGCCGACTCCACACGCACATCGTACGACGGACGCCAATGCGCGCCGTGCACCTAGATACACACCTCGTCCATCAAACAATACAACTACCGGTGGCAGAGAGCGTGCTCACGTATCCACATCAGACCGACACAACACACACAGCTAGTGGAGCCAACCAGTAGACTCTCCGGCCGTACCTGGTAGATGACGTCCAGTTCCACTTCGGTCTCCGACTCCGCCTCCAGCACGATAGTGAAGCATCTAAAAGGAGGAGGTATTCCAGGGTGTATTCCAAGAATGCGTTCTGTTTGGTTCACTGGTTCTGTTTTTCAGGCTCAGGTATTGGTCTGGAATAGTGTCCCTGGTATAATATGTTCCACTAGTTAAACCCATGAAATTCACGCTTTACATAATTAATAGTAGATCATTTGATATCTATCTCAGAAAACCAATCTTAAACAAAAATAATTCTGGCCCCCCAACATTTCTGCTGACTCAGTCCAACCCTTATCATACCATCTACTCAAATAAACATTCCATTTATGAGCGCGCACATGATTCGGCAAAAAGGGCAGCGCAAACACGCGATAAACCCTTCAAATTCTCACCGATTCGCTCGACCCTCTACCCCCTCCCCCTTTCAATCAATGTGAAACATACCGTTTCCCCACCACTTTGTGACCATGGTTTTTTTTTCTCCTCTCTCTGGCTCGCACAGACCACATTTCACCCAGGGAAACGGCGCAGTTTGTTAATTGTGGCTTTCCCGGTCGTTGCGCGGTAACGAGAACGCGGAAAAGAGAAAAAGAAAGAGAAAGAAAGAGAAAGAGAGAGACAGACAGAGACAGACAGAGAGAAAGAGAGAGAGAGAGAGAGACAGACAGACAGACAGACAGACAGACAGACAGACAGACAGACAGACAGACAGACAGACAGACAGACAGACAGACAGACAGAGAGAGAGAAAACCGAAACGATAACAGATGTCTGCCCGCGAGCCGCCGCTTCAGTGAGTAATAAGTGCACGAGAGCAAAAGTCACCCTGGCTTCGAGAGAATGCAGTGTTAGTGAAAAAAGAGAAGAGAGAAATCGTCAGAGCGATGACCCCCCATAAACCGCACTCTGCACCGGACATGAATCACAAAGTTAAAAGATGACAGTCCCGGACTTCCTGGTTGCGGACCGCAATCTACAAATCACCAAGGACACTTCACAAATATGTTTCACCTCAAAATACTCTGTGCCAAAGCAATATCAATCCATGAGCAGAGTGTTTTTGATTCACCTGATGAATCCGCTGCACTGTCGCTGGTTGATCTCGTTGTTCTTCTTGTTCACCGCCTCGCGCGCCTTGTCGATCTTCGCGCTCACCTCGCGGGCCGCCGCGCGCACCGAGACAGACTGATCCTGAACAACAACAATCACACAAAACCAGTACACTGCGTCAAGAATCGACTAAAAAGGCAATCATACTAGTAATCACACCGTACCTTGTAGAATCCCATGAACTTGACGAGGTTGCCGGTGGTAGTGTCATCGAGGGAGAACGAGGTGGAAGAGCCCTCCTTGGGCGGGGCCACTAAAGAGTTGCCAACCTGCAACAATCATCATCATCCCTATTTTCTATCGCAGCATTTAGGCTTTGAAAGCACGAAATTCGCATATTGTCAACTCGTCCAAACTTCTAATATTATAAGTAAGATCTACTGGTCCCATAGGTGTTAGCGTTAGGCGATCAGGCAACCTTACCTTGGATACGACATCGTCGAGGACGCTGCTCTGCTTGTCGAAGGCGGACTTCTCGTCCTCCAGCCCCGCCAGCTCATCCTCCAGCGACTTCAGCTCGCCGCGCAGCTTCTTCATCTGGAGGGAGATATTACGTTAATGCAAACGATAGAACAATTTAATGAGAAGAATGTAAGAACAATCAAAGAAAAGTGAATATAGCGCAAAGCAAAGGGAGGGGGAGGGGGAGGGGGAGGGGGAGGGGGAGGGGGAGGGGGAGGGGGAGGGGGAGGGGGAGGGAGAGGGAGAAGGAGAGGGAGAAGGAGAGGGAGAGGGAGAGGGAGAGGGAGAGGGAGAGGGAGAGGGAGAGGGAGAGGGAGAGGGAGAGGGAGAGGGAGAGGGAGAGAGAGAGGGAGAGGGAGAGGGAGAGAGAGAGAGGGAGAGGGAGAGAGAGAGGGAGAGGGAGAGGGAGAGGGAGAGGGAGAGGGAGAGGGAGAGGGAGAGGGAGAGGGAGAGGGAGAGGGAGAGGGAGAGGGAGAGGGAGAGGGAGAGGGAGAGGGAGAGGGAGAGGGAGAGGGAGAGGGAGAGGGAGAGGGAGAGGGAGAGGGAGAGGGAGAGGGAGAGGGAGAGGGAGAGGGAGAGGGAGAGGGAGAGGGAGAGGGAGAGGGAGAGGGAGAGGGAGAGGGAGAGGGAGAGGGAGAGGGAGAGGGAGAGGGAGAGGGAGAGGGAGAGGGAGAGGGAGAGGGAGAGGGAGAGGGAGAGGGAGAGGGAGAGGGAGAGGGAGAGGGAGAGGGAGAGGGAACACTGAACACCCACCTCGTCTGAGTCCGCCTCGTGCTGCGTGGCGGGCTTGTCGTCCGTGCTCACCTCGTGGATTGTCGCCTTTCCCCTGCCATTCACACGCACAGAGTCGTACACGAACATGCTCGGCACGTTCTGAACACCCATTTCCACACTATTCCACATCACTTTCGTAAACGCTGCCGTGTGTTTTTACGGCTATTTTCCGGTGTTATTCTGTTACGTATACATTGATAAATACTTGATTTTGATTTAGATATATCACTTTCGCAAACTCGGCGTACCTTGACGACGACCTCGTTGATGCCGGCGACGGCCGACACCTTGAACGTCCTCTTCAGCTCGCCGCGGTCGTTGAACACGGTCACCTGAACACACAATACCAGTTTACTCATGATGACGTCATAATAAACGGGATCGCATCGTAAAATTCCATGGAAACACACTCACCTGTTCGAGCGGGAGGTCCCTGCACTCAAAGTTGTGTGTTGTGGTGGTCATTCTGAAATGTGAGTGCTGTAAAAGACAACACAACAGTAAGAACACGTCGAAAAGAGCGTAAAATACGAAAATGTAGTGAAAAATGCTTGTTTTCAGCTGGTGTATTAGAAATTCCCAATGCGACGACACGACGCGTGTGGTAACGGGTGAAAAAAAGGAATTGTAAGAGCACCACTGGTGGAATTCGTTCACTCCGCGGGTGTCTTTGTGTCCCGACTACTCGAGTCTCTCTGAGTGCCTCTTTCTTTCTGCCAACCGATCGATATCGAATCGATAATCACTCTCTATCCAATGCCACTTCCAGCAACTAATCGATCGCAGTCGATTGCCACTAGCTCACGCCAACTCACACGACACTCGCGTACTCCCAACTCGCTCTGCGAGTTGCCTGTACGCACCGATTGCCGATCACCTCACCAGAGCGTTGCCCCCGACCCGCAATGCGCGTCGCCCGCAACTGCTCTCCTCACTCAACACCAGACACTACTCCCGATTCGCTCTGCGAATCGCCTGTAGCTGTCCCACACACACGCGCGCAAACTTACCCGGTGACACTGTCACCACACGCACGTAGCACGCCCAGTCCAATTGAGCGGCCTCGCCCGATCACAGTCACTTGGACGACTGGCTGGGCACGCAGTGGGCGGGGCGGATCCGTTTACCCTCAGCCCTCCACGGACACTTCCTAGATCCACGCGGCGCCACGCAAATCTCACAGCCTAACTAAACCTGTTGTACACCGAAGATGACCGCGACGATTTAATAAGAGGAATATGACAAGAAGAACTGACGACCGTGCACTGACGACAATTCTACCAAGTCACTTCCTCGAACTCCACCAAGCCAAATTCCCACAATGTGAATCAACCCTCAACCAGAGAGAGAAGAGAGACAAAGAGAAAGAGGAAAGATGAGACCAATGCAATCAAACGCGAACACGGTAATAACAATAAGGTTTATTAGACAAACACAAACAACACCAAAACAACCAAAACTCGAGCTCTCCACCACGAACTAGAGAAATCACGTGAGCCACCGGAAGTGACTCGCGCTCGCGATACTCAGTCACGTTGTGCCGCACCACACTACCACTACACAACACTATACACTAGCGCCTCACCTCGCGCTCTCTCACTTGGAACCACTCACGACGCTACATGCCGCCCCTCCCGATACAGCGCGTCCTCGCGCGTCATCTTCTTCTTCTGGGTGACCTGAAAGCTCACCCTCTTCTGACCACATCCGCTCTCCACATTCTGCCTCGTTCCAGTCGGATCCGGCAGCTTCAGCATCGACTGCAACTCGCCGTCGTCACACGTCACTCTGCAACCACGATCATTCGTCTCCTTCCCTTCACACCTTCCACCCTCGCATTGCATAAGCGACACCGCGCTGACCTCGTCCTCATCACTCATCTCTCTCTTCAGGCGCACCTGCCTCTTTGCCCCACGCGTCTCTCGCAGACTCAGTACCATGCCGAGATCATCAAGTGCATTCGTGCCAACGAAAAGATCAGCAATTGAGTTCTTGACAATGTACATCCCCACCATGCCAACACTTCCACCATCCAGGCTCATGGGAACTTCCACATATGCCACTGTCTGCATAGTGTGGCCACTCGCTACATTCAGTTGACCGCCAGGTCGAACTGTCAGCACACCTCTCCACTTCGATCGCAGCTTCTCGAAAGTGTCCTTTCTGATCACCGACACATTAGCTCCACAATCCAGCTGCGCTTCCACTATCTGTCCCATCACTCTCGCACTTACCATGTACCGCGCACCTTTTGATACGGGCGGTGTCTCGCGCACGTGCACTCTCTCTTTCTCCCTTCCATGACCACTCTCCCTGCGCGCACTCTTGTCGCGCGCGACAACAGAGTTCACCTCTTTGATATTGCTCCTCATCACTCCCCTTGCAGTCGAGCCAGCTGGTGAGGTACACACATTTTCTGCATGTCCCCTACCTCCACACCTCTCACATCGAAGCACATCCCTCTTTTTGGCGCGAGTGTGAACACTACCCGGCTCATCATTCATATCGGCCACCAGCTGCTTAGTTTTCTCGCGCTGAATCACCTTCGCCTTCAAAATCTCATACTTCTTTCCCTCCTTAGCAGACAACATCTCTTCGATCACAGTAGTGTAATCGGGCCAATCGCGGATACCCACAAAGATCTTGTGCATCATGTCCTTCTCATGTGCCACAAACTGCGCCTCATCGAATGCCCTCCTACCCCACTTCTCCAATTCATAAATGAAGTCCACCATCTGCTTCCCTTTCTCCCATTCCAGTTGCGAGAACATCTGAAGTGCTCTCTGCTGGGAGATCATCTCGTTCTCCACCAGCCTCTCACTCAACTCATCCCACAGCACATCCATCGGTCCGTTCTTCACTGATCGCGGCAGCGTTTCATACACCGCCGAATCAACCTTCTCCTTCAGCAACTGTTTCTGGATGGTCTCATCCCACCCATCGTACACCACTAGGAACATCCTCTTGAACTTGTTGAATTCCTCCTTGGTAGGGCACTTTCTCAACTTGTTCACCTTCACTTCATTCGACATTGCCATACGCAACCCAGTGAAGAGTGACTCACCGCTTTCGTCAGCCCTCTTCCTTCCGGCGGCACGCGCCATCTTCTCGCTCGAAGACGGTCCACTCGCCGCACTCCTTGCACTCGTCTGCAAGTTGTCAGCGTACTTCGTGTTCCCATCAACATCCAACTCGTCCTCACTCTCACTATCCAGTGTGAACTTGGCCAGCTCTTTCTTCACTTCACTCTTCAACATCACGCGCTTACCAGCCTTAGCGAACGCTTCATGCTCCTCGACCACCTTGGTCGCCTCCTTCAGCGTGAGGTTCTCCTCCCTGAGATTTCTCAACTCATCCGCCATCTCCTTGAGCTTCTTGTTCTTCTCCAACTGCTCGTCAGCCTGGCAAGACAACTGATCAAACATCGCCGTCATTTCCTCAACGGTATCATCCCAAGTGTCTTTTCCGAACACATGCATCGCCATTTTCAGCTTTTTGTCAGCATCACCATAACCATGCTCATGCCACAGATCGTTCAGGTGCATCACCTTCTCCTTGATCACCTCCACTTTGTCTGCCCACTGTTCAATCCACACACCAGTGTTCACCACCTTGTTCACCACCACATCACGCAGCTTCTTCCTATGCGACTGCTTTCGAATGAACTGATTCACCGTTTCCATGAACGGCTCCACAATACCCTCCAGAATCTCACTCACACTGCGCATCGTCTGTACATCCAGACCCGCCAATTCATCAGTCAGACTCACCATGGTCTTCTCCATGTCATTGATCATCGCCATCTTTCTCACTCGTCAGTCGCTTCAACACTCACTGCAATAACACTGTATACACAGCCCGCACACTCGCGAAACCACAACGACACGCACCAAAAACACACAGAATATCACTCGAATAGACGATTCGGACTGATAGTTGACTCGTCAAAAATCAGTTAGTTCGGCCCCCATGTAAGAGCACCACTGGTGGAATTCGTTCACTCCGCGGGTGTCTTTGTGTCCCGACTACTCGAGTCTCTCTGAGTGCCTCTTTCTTTCTGCCAACCGATCGATATCGAATCGATAATCACTCTCTATCCAATGCCACTTCCAGCAACTAATCGATCGCAGTCGATTGCCACTAGCTCACGCCAACTCACACGACACTCGCGTACTCCCAACTCGCTCTGCGAGTTGCCTGTACGCACCGATTGCCGATCACCTCACCAGAGCGTTGCCCCCGACCCGCAATGCGCGTCGCCCGCAACTGCTCTCCTCACTCAACACCAGACACTACTCCCGATTCGCTCTGCGAATCGCCTGTAGCTGTCCCACACACACGCGCGCAAACTTACCCGGTGACACTGTCACCACACGCACGTAGCACGCCCAGTCCAATTGAGCGGCCTCGCCCGATCACAGTCACTTGGACGACTGGCTGGGCACGCAGTGGGCGGGGCGGATCCGTTTACCCTCAGCCCTCCACGGACACTTCCTAGATCCACGCGGCGCCACGCAAATCTCACAGCCTAACTAAACCTGTTGTACACCGAAGATGACCGCGACGATTTAATAAGAGGAATATGACAAGAAGAACTGACGACCGTGCACTGACGACAATTCTACCAAGTCACTTCCTCGAACTCCACCAAGCCAAATTCCCACAATGTGAATCAACCCTCAACCAGAGAGAGAAGAGAGACAAAGAGAAAGAGGAAAGATGAGACCAATGCAATCAAACGCGAACACGGTAATAACAATAAGGTTTATTAGACAAACACAAACAACACCAAAACAACCAAAACTCGAGCTCTCCACCACGAACTAGAGAAATCACGTGAGCCACCGGAAGTGACTCGCGCTCGCGATACTCAGTCACGTTGTGCCGCACCACACTACCACTACACAACACTATACACTAGCGCCTCACCTCGCGCTCTCTCACTTGGAACCACTCACGACGCTACAGAATATCGTACCAAAATTTTCAGT
>CAWZYM010000216.1:540000-592500 GCA_963966185.1 Rhabditoides inermis | reverse complement strand
TCTCGCAACTGCAAAAATGAAAATTATGCATGGAAATCAGGAACTTTACAAAACAACAGCTAATTCCTAGATGTCCAGATCACATGATTCGATCACATGACGTGATTTGAATATCAGTATTCACTATATAAGTCATTTAACATTTATGTTTCAATTAGTTTAAGTTTTTTTGAATAATTATTCTCTAATTTATACTCGAGATGCTACTTCGATATAAAAGTGAACGATATATTTCAAACACCACAAAAAGTTGTTTCTTTGCAGCCACTCACCCACACTTGTCAGTCTTCGATCATAGTCGACCCGCCACCATCATTACGATCTTTGTCGAGCCCACACAACACCTCACATTATTGCGTTGAGTGTGACACAGATTCACCACATTTTCAGACATCCTGCTCCACCGTTTTGTGTCCGGAAGATGACCAGTGCGTCATCGAAGAGGTGATCGCAGAGAGAACACCTGATAAAATGGACAGATAGTATAGTCCACGGAGTGGATTGGAATGCTTCGCACGACCACAGTGCGAAACGGTGTCCTTTTCATCTCACCGCCACTTTATAAGCACTCTCCATTGCACGCGTTTCCGCGCGATCATTACGCCCCATTATACCTTCACGCTGATGTTCTCGTGCAAAAGATGCAACTATTGATTTTGTTGACGCGAGTGATCAAAATCGATAGGTGCATCTTTTGCATGGAAGCGTCAGCGAGAAAGTATAAAGGGGCTTAATTGGTCATCAGTTGCATGCACACCATCGTCTTCCATTGGAGTCCCCCTGTTTCAGGTCCCCTTGCTTCCACGTCTGTTTTGTCAGATGCTACCCGCCCTGCCCAAGGAGAGCCGTGTGCAAGCCGATAAAAGTCAACACAACACTACGCCAATCACACCGATAAAACTTTTTTATTTACATTTTTTAAACAATATTATTGTACACAACGCGAATTGTAAGAGTAAAGTTCACACACCGGATTAGGCCTGGGAATAAGTATAAGAATGTATAACAAACACTGGACAATACTGTGATCAAATCATACGAATAAGATCTCTCTTCTTCTCTCTGTGAGTCCTTCTAGAACTTCTCATTGAAGACCAGCTTCTCTGCGGGAGGATGATCGATGGCCCACTTGATGGTCAGCTGCTGAGACGCCTTCGCACCCATTTCCACCGTCCACTCAAGGTTGTTCGCCTGAAGCATCAATACGTCAATGACGTCATCACTCACTGTGCCGATCTACTCCGTTTGATTCCCCTCCTACCTTGTTCATCCTGGCTCCGACGGGCGGAAGAGCGGCAGGCTCATTGGCCTCCTCATCGGTCATCGGACGAGCCTCGGGAGCGACCAGGCGAACCTGCAACCAATCAATACTGTTCTCTTCTCTCCCTCTCTCTCTCTCTTTCTCTCCTTTCCATTCTAGGATTCCGATACCCACCTTGATCTTTTCGTCCGTGGCCCTCGGGACGTGTTCCTTGATCGTCAGTCGGATCTTCTCCGCTCGCGCGTTCTTCACGCTCACCTTCTGCTCATTCGAAGTCGTCGACTGCTTGTTGATCAGACCAGTCTGAAACATGCATTATCTCTTAAAAGTACTCGCGTAAAGAGAGTCAGTTTGTCTTGACCCAATTCAACAAAAGCGCATGCATAAAACGTTTACAAATACTAACACAAACCTGCTCCACTCTCTCTCTCTCTCTCTCTCTCTCTCTCTCTCTCTCTCTCTCTCTTTCTCTCTCTCTCCCCCTCTCTCTCTAATATTGATTACATCGATTTCATCGATTCATCGAACAGTCCGATATGCGCAGGTTTGTGTTAGTATTTGTAAACGTTTTATGCATGCGCTTTTGTTGAATTGGGTCAAGACAAACTGACTCTCTTTACGCGAGTACTTTTAAGAGATAATATATGTGCTTTTGTTAAATTTCATAGAAATTTCTTTTATACCTGATTGCCAAGCTCCGTCGTTCATTCGTATGCGCAGAACTATGATGAATGGCACAATTTAATGATGGTAGCAAGTCATTGAATATACTACATTCTACAGGTCGTGTTTGTTGCGTATGTACAGCAATGTTTCTCATAGTATCAAAAGAAACGCTTTGAAAGAAATTTTACTCTTTATTCTTTAGACTTCTCATTTTCCCGTCCCCGCGAGCGGTTGCCCCTTCCCGCACTCCCTCGAATGACCACCCGACGACAATGAAAGTCACCGCCGCCGCCGCTCGGAGATGAGGTTTCATAGAGTATCGACTAATTCTCTAATTGAAGCCGTTCACTGTGAGACGATAAGGCGACGCCAAATAAGCCTGTGGACGTGCAACTAGTCGGCGAAGCGCGGATTCTCGATTGGAGGAAAAGAAGGTACAAAGCGAAGGCGAATTGAAGGGCAACGGCGGCACCCGCGAACGGAAGAGAAGTATGTTGCTGTTATCGATCGATATCCGGAGCCGTTCACTGTGAGACGATAAGGAGGAGCCAAATAAGCCTGTTGGAAGTGCACATAGTCGGTAATTCACGGATTTCTTGGATTTCGCAACATGATAGTGACAAATAAATCGACCGGGAGCAAGTATGCAAATGGACGCGAGAAGTTCGAGAACGTTCGACGGTAGACGCAAGGTGGTCCATAAGGCTCACGCGTTCGAGGATGGATCAAGGCCGCATACTCTATATCGGATAAGAAGACGAATGTCTCGAGACGTGACTGGATTCCTCTCTCCGCATATGCTGTAATGCCAACAGTGTCTGGAGAAAGTGAAGCCCCACAAATCGAATACGAACAGTTCCAAACCGTAGCTGTACTATTTCATATTTCGTTTTGTGTGTATGTCATAACAACTTATGAATAAACTATTCTATTCTATTCTATTCTATTATTTTGGATCGCTGAGGCGTAAGTGCATGTCTACTACCGTCTGCGCGCTCTCTCAATATCGCGCACTCTCGCGCTCTCTCTCTCGCCCCGCCCACCGAGAGAGAGCTAGCAGCCAGCTTTGACTGGAAACGGTCCACACACACCCACACGCTGGCCTTTCGCCTCATGGGTGCGCGCGATCGCGCATAACTTCTTTCACAGAAAAGATACAAAGATGGCGTCAACCAGTGATCTGGCCTACGGAACCGTGCGAATCTAACTAACATGAATTGGATGAGTTCACGTTGCTGCTAACATGACCTTTGGATATCGCTTCTTGAAAATTCTAGCGCGAGCCTTATCCTAAGCCAAAAGAGAGGGCGCTGCGCGCCCTCTCTAATGTGTAAAAATCAAATCATCAAGTCTCCAAAAAGGTTTCATCTTTCACTCCCGTCTCTCTACTCACCTGTTCATGGTTCTTGTGTGCAGGCTTGTACTCCACCTTGATAGCAGGGTCAACACCGAGTGACGTCACAAAGCGCTCGCCAGGCGACACAGACTTCATCTGGATCTGAAACACACAACACATCACTATCACGTCTCTAACACTACCTTTCTACCCAATAAAGCAGATGACAGACTCGTTTCTTCAAATCAGAAACATCCCGTGTATACCTATCCTAGTCGATTACGATAAACATTACATTACATTACATCCTGTAGAATCCGCTACACATGGTCAGAAACAGAAAGAGGGTTAGAAAGGGCTAGGAGAGGCTCGATGAGACGCGGAAACACTCGCCATCCCCCAGAAAGAATATCAGATTGTTGCTTCCTACCCGAAAGATGGTCGAGCCGAGATTGGTCTCACGACGAAATTTAGATTCATCGATATCGATTCTGCCACCTTTCTGGTATACAGCAACACTCTGATATTCTTTCTGGGGCTGGAGTGTTTCGGAGCCTCTTTCTCAGCCTTTGCTACCTATTTCTAACCTTCTTTCTGATACTGAGCCTGTTTCCGATTGGAGATGTTTCTGGCTCAGGAGACGAGTAGAAAAAGTAAACAACAAAAACAAAAAAAAACACAATCGAAACAAATCAAAGCCAATTTTTCCAACGCACCTTGGCGACGAAGCTTCCGTCGAGGTAGATGGCGGCTTCTCCGGGCAGGAACGGCAGCTGGCTGGCATTGAGGGCCGATGCGGTGAGGAAGACGGCAGTCGACCTGCTCGGAACACACTCGTGCACCAGCTGCGGCTCCAGCGAGACCACGCCGATTGACACCTGCCAAGGTCGAGGTTCAACAAGTCCGCGTTTAGTCACATTCACATACATAACCTTCCATCCAACACAAAAATCATATCAAAAGTTTTATCCAGGATCTCTATACACAATCCAATGATTTGGTTCGTTATGGAGCTGGTCGCGAACCAAATCCAAATCATTGGAATGTGTATAGAGATCCTGGATAGTGGATAAAACTCTTGATTTTTGATTTTTTCAACACGAAACCACTCAACATCGCCTGCCCTCTACCTCCCTCCCTCGCTCGCTCACCTTGTGATCGCTGCGCTCCGAGGGAATCGCCGTAACGCGAGCAACCTTGAACTCGGTCGACAGCGCAGACTCGGACACGTCCGCATACTGCAAAGGCAAGGTAATCATGTAAACATCAACAACAACAACTCACCTTGTTCTGCACAAGGGTGCGCTCGAACTGTGCATTGTCCGTGATGGGCGCAGCAGAGAAGGCCGTCGCTTGCGGCATAGCACCGCACGCTCCCACCGCAGAGTTGCTGAAAAACAAATCTCTACACTAAAATACGACACAAATGAAAATCGCAGTTCTATTCTCGTAGACTGTACGGGGTGAGGGTGTAGAAAAGAAAACAAATGATCAGCGCGTTACAATAGCACCAAGACGGTTAAAGGCGAAGTCAGGGTCGATTATGTATCAAAAAGCCGCTTTGTGATACAAAAAGACACTTTCTGAGGATCTTTTTGAGGGTTGGATCGCATTCTGAGATCTTTCTGAGGATCTTTCTGAGGGTCTTTTGCGAGCAAAAGTTGAGTCTGACCTCTACTTGAAGCACCTAGCTACTCACTGACCGCATCATCGTCCTCCTCATCATTTCCGGCTGCGGGGGCGGCGGGCGATAGAAGGACGCGTCGAGCGTGCCGAGCTCGGGGATCTCTCCGCCCACGCACGGCCGGGCGGTGGAGAGGATGAGGTGCCGGGGATTCCACTCCTCGCCAGTCGACTGCTGCACGTTACCGTGGTACGACACCTGCGAGCATATAGTACAAGTGCCAGTCATGCGCTTCCTCTCTTTCACTCGCCTACCAACATCTTAGACTACTGTATAACAATACAGGACACATATTTGATTCTAACTCCCTCTCTCCCCCCTACCTGCATGGTTGTCTTTGCCGCGGCTCCCTCGCCTGCCGACTCCACACGAACGTCGTACGACGGACGCCAGAACGCGTTGTGTACCTAGATAATCGACATCACAAGACACAAGTACAAATGCAGTAGACAGTACTCGCACGCGATCGAACCTGGTAGAGTACAGTACCACCGTATCAAGCCACCGTACCTGGTAGATGACGTCGAGTTCCACCTCGGTCTCCGCCTCCGCCTCCAGCACCACGGTGATGCATCTGAAATGCGGGATTGCGATTGAGTCATTATGTAAGCAATAATGTTGTAGACGTTTCATTAATTGTTGTTTCCGCGAGAAAAAAAACTCTCAATCGAACCCGCATCATACCATACCATCTATAAAACTTTCCATTTACGAGCGCGCCCATGATTCGGCATTCGAAAAAGGTCGACGCAAACATGCGATAAACCCTTCAAATTCCCTTCTTTTCGCTTCGCTTCCTCTCTGCCCCGTTTCCCTCCAACAATATGTGGCCATGATTCACCCCGGGAAACGGAGAAACGGCGCAGATGGCGAACTCTCTCTCTGCCGTTGCGCAGTGACAAGAGAGAAAGAGAGAGAGAGAGAGAGAGAGAGAGAGAGCCCCCTACTACTCCGACCCCTACTCCGAAAAAGATTCGTACACGGATGCTCGCCTGTCCCTCAGGGGGCGCGCGCGCGTATCTCGCTTCTGAGAAGAGCTAGCGATACCAACGTCGAAATGCAACCATTTTCTGACATTCTGATAACATCTATCAGAATCACATTGTTCTCGCAAAAATTCTAAGGGACCTTTCTCTCAATCGCCTCTTGCAGGATTCTAGCGCGCGGGTATTCTTAACACAAACCAACCAGCGCTGCCGCGCTGCTTGTAATATGCACCAGAATCACAGAGAAAAGATAAGTCCCGGAAGTACTACCGCCCGAAAATGAGTCAAAGTGAAATCAAACATCCGGTGATTGGAAAACGCACTTGATGTGTCCAGTGAACTGTCGCTGGTTGATCTCGTTGTTCTTCTTGTTCACCGCCTCCCGCGTCTCCCTAATCTTCTTGCTTACATCGCGAGCCGCCGCGCGCACCGACACTGACCGATCCTGAAACACAGGTGAGTTATGAAGACAGGTGACATTATCAATACTGATCCCTACCTTGTAGAATTCCATGAACTTGACGAGGTTGCCGGTGGTGGTGTCATCGAGGGAGAACGAGGCGGAGGAGCCCTCCTTAGGTGGGGCGACAATAGAGTTGCCCACCTAACAGGAGATGCATTTCACAGTTATTTCAACAACTACTTTTATGAACATACCTTGGATACGACATCGTCGAGTACGCTGCTCTGCTTGTCGAGGGCCGACTTCTCGTCCTCCAACCCCGCGAGCTCATTCTCCAGCACCTTCAGCTCCCCGCGCAGCTTCTTCATCTGAACAATCTCAATCATGTTCATCCATTGTAAATCAGTTGTGTCTTGTGTCTAACCACATTTAAGCAGGAAATAACGTACGATGATTACAAATAATGATAAACATGATAATTACACGTAATGATATGCAATTCACCCACCTCATCCGAGTCGGCCTCGTACTGCATGGCGGGCTTGTCGTCGACGCTAACCTCGTGGATGGTGGCCTTTCCTCTGCCATTCACACGCACAGAGTCGTATATCAGCATGTTCGACGCATTCTAAAACACCCGGGAGTTAGAGATGTGATTCCGAAATGTTCAAATCGTTACATCTGAGATAAAACATTCAGAATATGACAGTGTGATTCTGAAATTCGAATACGAAACCATTCACTATTGCACAACAGGTAAACAGGTACGGTATGTTTCTTAGCTTGTTTGCGATGCGAACATGGGAATTAGCTCACCTTTACGACGACCTCGTTGATGCCGGCGGCGGCCGACACCTTGAACGTCCTCTTTAGCTCGCCGCGGTCGTTGAACACGGTCACCTGAACACACAATATCAGTTTACTCATGATGAAGTCATAATAAACGAGATCGAGTCGAGGATTTCCATGGAAACACACTCACCTGCTCCAGCGGCAGCTCCCTGCACTCAAAGTTGTGCGTGGTGGTAGTGGCCATTCTGAAATGCCAATAAACGGTAACATAAACAGTATTGAATGCCAAAAACCGCGAAAATGAAAACGTTGTGATAAGTGTTTGTTTTGAACGGGTGTGTTAGAAATTCACGACGCAACACAACACGGTTTGAAACGGGTGGAAATAGGAATATCGTACCAAAATGTTGACTTTTCAAATGTAAAAAGTGGAGTTCCGAAATATCACAAAGCAAACAGATCGCGTGAATGTTTGTTGTCCACTCTCTTTTATAGGTTTTCACGAAGGGGGCGGGGCGCTCATGACTCATCGGAGCTATGTTGAAACCACTCGGCGATCGAAAAAGAAACGAGGAAGATGAGATCACCACTAAACCCTGAAAAATGAGTTGTATCATTAACGATCGATCAGGGACGGACGCTAAAGTCGGCAGTCTTGTTACAACAATCGTTACAATGTTGTACAATCGACCGAGTTTCTTGAACATCTTCCTTTCACGGCCCAGATAGTTGCACAGCGCGCCCCACAGAGAGAGCGGCGCGCGCACAGGCCGCTTTGCGAGTGAATGGGCGCATAGCGATTTCAGTGAAGAAATTATCGCGCTCTAGCGCTTGCTGGTAATTCGCAGTGAAGCTGGCGCGTCGCGTGCTTGCGGAGCGGTCAGTGCGAGCGCCACTGTCCACTGTGCAACTATCCGAACCGTGCCTTCATCTAATCTCTCTAAAATCCAAATGAAAGTGACTTGTTGAACTGTTTGAAGTCGTGGTAAAACATCCGTACTATTTATTCGAGTAGAAATGGGGACGAGGCGACGCGATCATAGACCTGAGGAGTTCCGAAGAAAGTCAAATGTGATCGAGTTGTTTTCAGTGTCAATCGATAGAAAACTCCGCCCACTTGCACATTCCCATTGTATCTATGCAAAGGAATGTGTGATGTGAGTTACCAAATCAGTTACCAGATAACCCCAAATGAGCCACTTATCAGTACTGCCGAACATTGCTCCGAACTGTGGAGTGGCGACTGGAAGAGAGATGACGAATGAAGCTTTTATATCTCCTCGAATGTTACCTGAAATTCTCTTTCTTTTCCCTCTCTCTCTCCTCCGTCTCCCCATTCTCTGTGTCCTACACCCGTTTACATTTCGCTTCACAAGCACACTGCTTTGTGTCGCAACTCGTTGTAAGGGTCGCTAGAGTAGCGCATCAATTCGTATTGCGCATGTAGGTTCTCGCTCTCTCGCCGCCGCGAGGAGCACCTAGATGTATTCGAGGTACTGCGAGAACACACTGAATCACTGTGCAGGGCTTCAGAGATTTCAGAGGATTTTTTCACGTGTTCAGTTTTCAAATGATGTCGTGCTACATCAGCTTCTCTGTCTGCCACAAGTCTGTCGATCGTCTGACTATTATGACTGCTGTGGTGTGGTACATGAGTGACCCCGAGACGTCCCGCGCCCATAGAGGCCTCACAACTGAACTGAAAAGCCTTTCTCTATCTACATATAATATAACTATCTATCCCCCCTCTCTCTCTCTCGCTCTCTTTTGATCTAGCATCAAAACTTACTGAAATACTAGAAAACTCTTGGAACTTGACGGAAAAGAAAATAGCAGTGCAGAGTAAATGTTTATTGCATTATCGATGACTATCGATTCATCATATTAACCACAACCGATCAATAATCGATCGATAATCAATAATCGCTTGCACATCTAGCATCCGAACAGCTCGTGGCACACCTCCTTGGCGTCGGAGCTGTCCTTGGTCGGGTCGTCGAGGTGCTTGATCAGGATGTCCAGCTCCTTCCTGAACAGGTGACGTCACTCTCATCCTCTCTCTCTCTCATCCTCTCTCTCTCTCTCTTTCTCTCTCTCTCTCTCTCTCTCTCTCTCTCTCTCTCTCTCCCTCCACTCTCTTTTATGAGACTGCAAAAGTGGCAAGGTAGACATTTCAACATGACTTCCAGGTTTTTTCTCTCCAACTCACTTGAGGAAGTCGTCGCAGACGAACTTTCCAATGGCGCCGAGCCGGGACTCGCAGGCCTTGATGAACTTGGACTCGTCCCTCTTCTAAAATGCAGGTTGAGAGGGAGGAAGGGAGGAAGGGAGAGAGGGAGAGGGAGAGAGAGAGGAAGAGGGAGAGAGAGAGGGGAGAGAGAGATCCACTCACGCCCTCCTCTCCCAGGTAGTACTCGGAATCCTTGACGATATCCACGCACAACTGACACTTCAGCGTCTGAATGAATTTTTTGCTACGTTCTTCCTTCTTTCTAATTTACAGTAGATGGTTGAGAGAGAGAACCAAAAAAGGAAAAAAAAAGAAAAAAAAGATAGTAAGAAAGGATAGAGAAAGAGAGAGAGAGAGAGAGAGAGAGAGGGGGGAGGGAGAGAGAGAGAGAGCGTACCTCGACGGGTCCTCCGACCTCTGCGGCCAGGGCAGCGACCGCCACGAAGGCGACGACGGCAAGCAGTACACGGTTCATTCTGGAAGAAGGGTTTGTAGTGACATTTCACGTGTTGTGCTGCTTCGTGCAACACAAATACACGATAGTTCGTTTCCTATACGCTTTCATGAAAAGCGATAGCTGGCGGCTCATATTATACATGGAAATGAGTAAGAAAATAAAAAAGAGAGAAGTAGTGAACAATTCGACTCCTGTCATCCATTAACACTGTTCGACAATCCGGAGTCTCAATTTTCTACAACATCATCAGTAAAGATGATGTTGTAGAAAAAGGTACATACAAACCGATATTAAGTGCTGGAATGTCTGTTTGACTGGCTCATGAATGATATATATAGCGTCGTGCTATCTAAAACTTTTTGCTATCTACCGGATATGCGTAGGCTATAAGCCTTCTATAAACCTTATAATCACTTGCGCGCCTTTTTTGTGATCCGACTATGTGGGAGTCACGAGAAAAGAGAGCCTTATCAGTTATTGATCAGATTCCATTCAAAGTTCGCGCAACTTCATGTCACTTGAATATCAGAATTAAGTTATTAACTAGCGTGCGCAACAAAAGTAGCAGTTTTTTTTCGTTTCATTCAGTATTGTTCCACTGAAAATCCTGAAAAAAATTGAAAAAGAAAAAAAAAACAGACGAAAACCAACTGAAAAACACAACTTTTTCTATACACGATCTGTTTTATTATTGGAGTGGTTTATATAATAGTCGTATAGGTGTGTATGTGTGTCACTTTTGTCTGTGTCTTCTGTCAATAAAATGATCTATTAGTATAAGATGATCTTTTTTATATATAAAATAGAGGACCAGTTTTATTAAAGAAATCCTTTGTATAAAAGGAGTGTCTTACTCATTCATTGTCACAACATGCGCCCTGTCCTGATCTGCTCGAAAAAGAAAAAAAAAACACTGCAAAAAAGAAGAAGAAAAGCATTGCAAAAGAAGGAAATGCCAAATGCGTTGTAAAAAAAATAGAAGGAAAAGTGGCAACAAATGATTATCGAAATGGTTTATATAATAAATGCATATGTGATAGGTGTTTCTAGAGGGGGCACTTGTGTGTGTCTTCTGTCAGTTATCAATCACATACAGTTACTTAAAGATATGTTTTCTTATCGACATAGTTTATATAAAAGATGCATATATGCTAGGTGTGTCTAGTTGAGGGGGCACCTGTGTGTGTCTTCTGTCAGTTATCAATCACATACAAAAAAAAGTAAAAAAAAGTGAAAACTTTGGAAAAGAAGGAAAAGTGGCAACAAATGATTATCGACATCATTTATATAATGTCTGCATACATGACAGATGATGTCTAGAGGGGGCACTTGAGAGCCGCGTGGCACACCTTCTTGGCGTCCTTCGAGTCGACGTTAGGGTCCTCCATCGCGTGAACGATCTTCTCCAGCTCGTCCCTGCGAACGCATCTCTCTCTCATCTCTCTCTCTCTCTCTCTCTCTCTCTCTCTTTCTCTCTTTCATCTTTCTCTCTCATCTCTCTCTCTCTCTCTCTCATCTCTCTCCCCCCCCCCTCCTCACTTGACGAACGCATCGCAGATCATCTTTCCGACGAACGTGTCCTTCAACTCCTTGAGGCAGAAGGCGAGGATCTTGCCCTCGTTCAGCTCCTGACAACATCGTTATCAGTGTTTACATTTCAGTTTTCAATTTTCAGTATAATTCACATTCAACGTCTACAAGTCCTCGACAGTGTGCCAGGTGCCAGGCAGATTCGCTCGGGTTCGAGAGACCATTCTGCGTGCGATCAAAGGAAGACGATGCTATTACACTCTCTTCTTCAATCGGGATCTTTCTGTGCCAAGTAATCCCCCCTCACTCCCTACTCACTCCCCACTCACTAGACTGTACAGTGAGTACAGTGAGTACAGTATGCCCCCATACTCACTCCCTCCTTTCCGAGAAACTGCTCCGAGTCGGCGACGATGGCCTGGCAGATCTGGCACTTGAACACGGCAGCGGGGTCTGCGGCGGCAGCCACGGCGATCACAGCGAGCAGCGCGAGCAGGTACTTCATGCCTGCAACCGACTCTCTTTTTAGAATTTCACACTTGAATAAAGAACTGCATGCATATAACATTCGCGATTAGAGATTTACACAACCAAGGTAAGAAGGCTGGAACGGTGATGTAGATATTTACTTGTTCGATATGAAGCACGAACATTATGGTTGGAATCATTTTCGCTACGCAAAATGCCTGGCAGAACAGCGAGAAAGAACTTCATCTATGTGCAGGCATATTTCTATGTTTTAGGTGCGGTCAGTCTCTTCGTAATCAATTCCGAAGTGTTTCGAATGAATCGCAAGGCATTCCGAAGTGTTCGGGAGTGTTCGGGGGTATTCCAAAGGCGATTCGGGAGTGTTCTGAGGGCGTTTCGCAAGGCAATTCCGAAATGTTTCGGAGGCATTTGGGAGTGTTCTGAAGAGACTGACCGCAACTTTAGAGTCGCACAGAAGAAGACAGTTAGATCACCGTATTCGGGCTGCGAAATTGCAGGCTATTGTCGATAGCACGAAATATGAGCGCAATGAAAAAACTATTGAACTGATGGTTAGAATAAATAATCGACACTGCTCGATTCGATGAGTTACAGCAAAAAAGGAAACATCAAAATTCGAAGTAAAAAGTTATAAAGAGAAACCGTAGATTTTCGCTACCTATTTTACTATAATCGCGTATAACGTCTTCAAGAATCTGATTGAAAAAGGGACCAAGCCCTAAAAACACAATTCAATGGTCGGGAAGCAATAGTGGAGAAGACAGAAGTGAACACACTGATCTACCGCGCTCCTTATATGCTGTCTAAAGCACGAAGGTCTCTTGCCATTTACGATTTACAAAGCATGGCGTGACTCCACGTGGCTCTTATCGTCACCTTATCACTTCAAACACGTTGCGCGCAGACAGCTAACTGGGATAAGTCCGGATCAACCCCGTGATCTTTATGCCTTTATGGTTATTGATCAGTGAGAACCAAACATTCCCTTTGTTCTTTTAAGCAGCCGAATATCTTATCGCATGTCTTATCCTAGAGCCTAATAAATAGGATATTCAATATTTTTATTGCACGCAGAGAGTATGAACTGTGAACTCAAACCTCAAACACAATTCTCAAACATTGACATCCTTTGTCGTTTCACATTTCCGAAATGTAGTCTATTACTTAACGTGCGATGCGTGTGTGTTTCACAAGCCATTGTGCTGACACACTAATCGAGATTTCATTGATTGCCTATCAGAGCTTATCACCATAATCCGGCGGCGCTGTGTCGGAAAAGAGAAATGCTATTATCAAATATCACGGCGGTTTTAAGGTGCTCACGACTTGCGGTAAAAAAGTTTATCTGTGATATCACTCATCGAAATTATCCGATCAAACACCGTGCTTTTGACAGTTCCTTGTGATTGAGGAGGGGAGAGGGAGTGAGAGAATGAGAGAGACTTCGATACTTCGAAACAATACTTCGAAACAGAGATGGAAGCAACCACAGACCACACTCTAGCTCTCATTGAAAAAAGTATTCGTTGGACATTGTGAGTTCACTTCAGCTTGTGACGTCAGAGATACGGAGGGCTTTCTCTCCACAACCAAGACAACCGAAAACACGAATCACAATACCTGTATAGTGGTAGTGATAATAGTGCGCATACACATGTTTATATAAACCCACTACCGCAGACGGGAATTTATTGCTACACGATTCTCACCACCATCTTGTCGAGATTCAATTTTGAGTTGTGTCAGTCAGCGTGTTCAGAACGTACATGTTTTCGTGAAACGAACTGTCAACCGTTCTATTTTAGCCCCAACAAATTCTCGATATTGAGTTGTCTCTGGTATGAAGAGCACACTATTTTGACATGTGTATTCACACAATTTATTTCACTCCAGTACAGTCAGGAAGCTCTCTTTCTCTCTTTTTCTCTTTCTCTCTCTCTCCTTCTCTCTCTCTCTCCCCTTCTTCTTCTTACCTACTCGTCCTGTTCACTTACAACAAATTCGTCGGTCGTGCGTGTATACTGTATTTGAAACTGAACATGTGTATCACTGTGTCCGCACCATACTCTCTTCCTTCCAGCCCCTCCAACCATGAAGCTTCTCCTCCTCCCCCTCCTCCCCCTCCTTCTCCTTCTCTCTGTATCAGCGGACAAGATAGTGGACGACTACTTGTGCAGCATCTGCAAGCACACCATAGCTGACACACTCAAATTCGCCGGCGAGGAAGCGGTGGGTATATGGTTGAATATAAGATGTTTAGTAATTTAATACGCTAAGCAGTAGTGAGTATAGTAGATCAGGGACAATTTGTCAACTTGTGTGATAGGAGGAGGACACTGCGGTCAACATGTATTGGTGAATTGGTGGTTGGTGAGCAAAACAAATATGAGACATCAGTGCTTGTTTGGGAATATGCATTCTTTCCAGCAACCAAAGTAGCAGAAAATATACGATTTGGAAATATGGGAATGAACAATGAAGAGTATGGGAATGAACAATGAAGAGTGGATAAAGATAAATGAGTAATAGTGGAATGGAATCGGATAGATCAGATAGATCCCCAAATCTTCACTGTTTACTCGATCTTTTTGACAGCAGTGAAGACTGTGATTTGATGATTAAATAAATAAATAGTTTATTACCGCGTTGAGTACTTAGCGAGTGCATCATAGAAAACATAACAGTGCTTACGGTAGGATAGTAAAAGTGGGAAAAAAAGAAGAAACATTCGAAGAGTAGACAAAAATAGATAAAATAAAAATAAGCAAACTACAAATGTCGAATTTTAGACATAGGATGCAAATGGGGATTGTCTACTAAGTGGGATTTCACGTTACTGGTTTTCGCAGATTCAACAATATCAGATGGAAGTGAGTTCCATACTCCATAAACCCTCTGAAAAAACGCGCTGCTCCGCAGAAACGAGTCATATGACGGCAAAAGACGATATTTATGAGATGTGCGCGACCGAGTTGGGACTAGTGTAAAAAGACCAGAATAATTAAGAGAGGTTGCTTTAGTGATAACCTTGTGTATGTACGCTACGTCATTTATAAAGCGGCGTTGTTCAAGAGTTTGAAGGCCAAGAAGCTGGAGGCGTTGGGGATAGGTGAGCGAGAACAAGCCAGCGCGACGACATATTCGGCGCGTATAGTATCGCTGCACTGACTCGATCAAGTTCACTGATCCCACATCCTGAGGGTTCCACAATTCAGTACAATACTCTAGCTTGCAGCGGAAATACGTTGTGTAAGCGGTGACAAGAACCTTTTTGATGCCATGTCTGCAGGAGGTGCACGAAAAGCAGGTGGAAGACCTGTGCGACAAGCTGCTCGCCAACCTCGGCATCAACAAGTTCGTCTGCCAGGACTTCCTCAAGTCAGTCTATCAATCAATTAATCAGTTAATCAATCAATCGATATCGAATCTTTTTTTAAATACAGATTCGCATTGTACATATACACTGGCGCTACATAAGTAACATAAGCACATAGTTTATCAGCAGATTCAAATATACCAATCGACCCAAGGTAAGGCTCACGACTACGAGTCGCTAGCTGCTCGGAATTCATCGCGTTCATCGAGTCTTTCATTGAGTCTTTGGATTCATCGAGTCTTTGGATTTTGGATTTCTAAAGTTATGATTGCAAAGATACGGTCGATCTTTCAAAACACTCCCGATTTGAAGTACGATCCCCAAACACAGTTCGCAATGCCTAGCTTTTTCTACGAAACTGCTTTCCAAGGGCAACCCAACGGCGCACATTTAGCAATTTTCATGTCGTACACGTCCGACTTGCTCAATAGTTTAGTTCTATTACATATAATGTCTTCGCACTCAGGAGTCACATCGAGGAGGTGATCGGGCATCTGAAGAAGCTGGAAGACGAGCACAGGGACGCGGAAGAAGTGTGCAACAAGTACATCAAGATATGCCACTGACCACGCCCTATACGTGTAATGATGTGTATTTGAATTTGTAATAAAGATGAGTTGGGTGAAGGTCGAGAAAAAAGCTGAGGTGAGTAGGAGAAACCGGACACACCCTACAAAATTCTATTACTTAGCTGTCACCACCCATGCACAGTGGAAGTGTAATGATGCGGCTAGAAATCGATAAGCATGCAAGCGCCCTCTAATAGATTCGAATTCGTTTCGCGCGCGCGAAATTTTCAAATGCGGTGATGTACGGTCGGAGTGGTGGCGGAACAAATTGAAGACTTGAAAACCCTACTGAACGGATCTTTCTTCTAACCAGCCTGATGCCTCTCGTGAAAGGGCGTGAAAATAATTTGCGAGCCAACCTTTCTGACCGCAGAAAGCGAAAAGAAACTTCTGTCGAACAATAAATTTAAAAAAAAACCGAATATACTGCAAGCGCCACTTTTGAGTGATAGACATTTATCTCTAGTCAAAATAATCGACAAAACTGGCGACAAAACGGGACGTACAAACTCAAGGGACACACTTGCAATAGAGAGGTGATAAAAAAACGTTGAGGTATTACATGCGATGGTTCAATTACATGCAATGACGCAATCTACCACCCCTTCCACCCAGCCTTGAACGTAGCCGCATAGTCTTCCGGCATCTCCACATAGGGATCGTGAATGTCGTAGAAGCCGTAGATCTTCCTGAGGAAGCCGTTCCGCTTGTTTTTATCCTTGTGTCCACGCAGACGGAAAATTCCTCCCGGCGTTTTCGTGAACTCGCGCGTATCCACGGCAGACAAGCTCAGGTCAATGTCGCTCTGTACCTCATTTCGCCCACTTTTCTTCACTACGAATCTGGCGCCGGCCGGAGACAGCGGCCCACTGTCGGAACGGAAAAACGCTTCATTGTCGCTGTTCAGGTATTCGTACATCGTCGACAGCGACCCATCGGGGTTATGATTTTCATTCGTGCACACGTTTCCGAACAGTTCCGGGTCGTAGTCGTGGCTGACTTGCGCCAGGCCCTCCATCGAAAACGGAGACGCGGCCATGATAACTTCGTTGAACTTGACTTTCGCTCTCACCTAGACATGCACGGTTATATGTCCAATGTACGCGCTCACCTCTTGCGCAGAGAGATATTTTTGATTCTGCACATCGTACACGTAGAAGTTGAGCGTGGCGCGCTCATTGAATATATGAGTGAGCAGGCGGCAGAATCCGGAGCGCGCCTCCGTCACGTATTTGACAACACCGCGGCACGGACCACTCGACTCCTCGCAGCTGCTCGCGTCCACTTGCGCAAACTGGAATGGCGTAATAGAAGACGCCACGTCGAACAGCCACACCTGAATCGCGTGAATCTTGCCATCCGTGGTAACAAGACGTTCTTGAACCACATTGCCGAAGAATATCTGAATAAGCAATGAAAACAATGAGAGAAACATGACAAAAAAGCACATACCTGCGCGGTCACAGCTTGACGATTCTGAAACAAAAACAATTGGCGAAATTCGTAATAACCTCATCTAACCCCATCTCGTCTAACCCCATCATCATCTCATCATCTCAATATCTGAATCGTACCGCAGCAGCGTGCGCAGTCGACGAGACAGCGAGCAGACCGGCAAGAATGAGCAGAGAGCGACGCAGCGAGCCCGACACACGCGAACGGCGAGGCGCCAAGCGCTGAGTGGCACGGTACACGACACTGCGCGCGCGCACACAGCGCACCTTGACGGCCCGTGCTCCCGTGAGGTCCGGCGGCGGCGGCAGCATCGAAGAGTGGAGTGGAGCGAGTGCCGGCCGCCCCGTCTTTTGTACGGCAACTGGCCGGCAGGCAAATGAGAGCGGCCGATGCGGCGGCTCGATCAGGCTAATGTCGGCATTGCGAATACAAGCTAACGAGCGTGGGCGCACTGATCGCGTGAGTGCACTTTGAACCGCTTCGAACTTTCAACTTGAACCGCGAGCATACTGTAGATTTTTCAAAAAGAAGTATCCAAATATCATGTTAGCAACACACTGTGAACTCGTCTAGTACATCAGAGAAGGCGCGCGAGTGCATTTTCGATTGTACTTCTGGAGACCACTTTTCGAAAATTCTGGCGCAAGCCCTATTCTAAAGGAGAAGTCAGATTCAAATATAGGACAGATTTTGTCCCACTCTCCCAAGCTCCAGAAAGGTGCGGTTGTTGCTTGCCGGCAAAAGGCGAACTGGAGATTGATCTCGCAGCGAATCTGAGGGTATGCCTCATTTCTGGCACATGCCCCTTCTTGCGTTTTCTCACCCTGGACAGTGTGGCAAAATGCACGTTACCAATGCCTCAATTTGAGAAAATGGAGAAACAATCTGAGGCAAAGTATGAACCTCTTTCCAACTGCCAGATGCAAATCTAACGAGGCTGTTGTGACCCTATGATTCGAGTCTGTCATTTTTTTTAAATCTATTTTCACGTTTGTGTCTTAACCTAACAAAACCAGAGGGTACACTACAGAGGGTAGCCCCTGCAGACTGAATGAACAAGGCAGTACTGCCTCTAGACTCCGCCCCTTGACGTCCCGCCCCTTCAGCTCGCCGAGTTCACTGCCAAGATGGACCAGTGCTGTTCTACTGCATCAGTCTGCTGCTCAACACACGGGTACGATAAGCAATCAATCTATAAACGATCGATAAATCCATATTTCAATCAAGGACGCGCTTAGCCACTACATGTCGACTCGCAGCGGAGGTACGGATTATTGTAGAGTACTGTAGATTACTGTAGTTACCGTAACCTTGTTTCAGCGAACACCGCCTTCACCAACTCCTCCGCCAACTCCAATTACGCCATCGTCACCGGGTTCGCGAGCAGCGTGAGTTGTGATTATTGATTTATTGATCGATCATCGATGATCTATATTTGTAGACGAGCTTTACGTCCACCGACACGGGCAGCGAGTGCCGCAGCTACAAGTCGGACACTGTTCGCCTCGTGCACATCTAAGCCCCGCCCACCCAAACCACGCCCTCTACTCGATTGTGAATAACACTGTGCGCTTTTGGAAGATGCATTTTCTGATTTGTCACATGTAAAACTTCATTACCGCACAGTGACACATACTCGCATTCAAAACATAGCGAGATTTGGCCTTGGCCATGAACCGGGAAGCTGTCTATACGCGTGGTCACTGTCTAATCATGGGATAAGAGCGTTAACCATTAAAGGTTAGAGGAAAGTACTATATTTCACGAATTGAGGCTGCGTTTCTCAATAAATTTCAGGGGTGGTTGAAAAGCAAAACGGAAAAGCAAAAGCAAAAGTTGCTCAACATTGCTCATAGTTAGGTTTTCACATTTATTAAAATCACTCACTCAATGTTGTCCAATACAACTCGGCACATTCCGTGATCAGTGCGGGACAGATTTATCTCTCAAAAAACTGTAATCGACAACTTGTGACTGACCGGTCGCATACTGTGGCATATACATACACACATTATCTATCCTATCCGAGAGTCGCCGCGACCTTGAGCTCCAAAACTTCCTAAGCGCGAAACTATGCCATCACAAATCACTGTTATCGGCACATAGTAACTGGTATAAAAGGCTGGGCAGTAGAATGGTAGGCACATCAGCATGTCCGCGACAACTGAGAAGGTTCTGGTGGGAGTCGCCTCTGCGGCCTCCACACTCGCCATTGCGGCCTGTCTCATCGTCATCCCCTCCCTCTACAACACCATCAACGAGGTGAGAGTGTTCGAACCGTCGTGCAGGATTCTGATGGACGTCGTTTCAGGTGCACGAGGAGGTGTTCGATGGCGTACAGGTGTTTCGTGTCGAGACCGACTCTGCGTGGACCGAGATGATGGACTTCCAGGTGTCGGTGGCCCCTCCTTCCAAGCCCCGCCAGAACCCCTTCAACTCCATCTTCCGCACCAAGCGTCAGACGTTCTCGGGTCTGCCCGCGCACTGTCAGTGCACTCCTCCCAAAGTCACCTGCCCGCCCGGACCCCCCGGACCCGCTGGAGCCCCGGGAATGCCCGGAACTCCCGGCATGCCTGGACCCAAGGGAATGGACAGCACCGTCACCTACGCTCCCATGACTTGCCCTCCCAAGGACAGTGGATGCATCAAGTGTCCCGCTGGACCCGCCGGACCTCCTGGACCTCCTGGAATGGCGGGACCCGCTGGACCCAACGGAATGCCCGGAAACGCTGGACCCAAGGGATCCGATGGAAAGCCTGGTGGCCCTGGACCCGCCGGACCCGCCGGAAACCCTGGCACACCCGGAGGACCCGGACAGCCCGGACCGCCCGGAAAGGACGGACAGAAGGGACAGGGAGCGCCCGGACCCGCCGGACCCGCTGGACCCATGGGAACGCCGGGAAACAACGGACAGCCCGGAGCGCCCGGAAACGACGGAGCTCCCGGACCGGCAGGACCGATGGGAGCCCCCGGAAACCCGGGAACGTCCGGAGGAGACGGAAAGCCGGGATCGCCCGGAGGCGCGGGACTGCCCGGAAACGACGCCGCCTACTGCCCCTGTCCTCCCCGCTCCGCCGCCTATATCCGTCGCTTCTAAACAGTTGTTTGAGCTCCATCCAGAGCTCATTAGCCCCGATAAACGATGCACATCACTTGTCACACGTGATATTTTGTTGAATATGTCTAGCGAGATGGACAAGAAGGTAGCCGGCAGCCTGTTTTTCTCTCCACGTCGTTCGGAAATTTCATTCGTTCGAAAAAAAGACTGAAAGTGAATGAAGCATTCGGAAAATTACAATGAACAGACGGTTTGACGTTAGCTACCGTTTTCTCATTAGGCCCTACCGACTCTTTCACAAACATTTGTGTGACCATTAAGAAAACACAATTCCAAACAACAAACACTATTTTAACACAATCATTTTATCTCATAAGCCAGTAAGAAAACGCGGAAAAAACCTTGTCAAGTGGTAACTGTAAGTGGTAAGCTGCGTGACGCTTGACGCAGCTTACGGGAGCGAGTGGTGCTCGCACCCTTCGTACCCGCACGAGCACGAGTGGAGCAGCACCACATCGCGCGTGCAGCCCGGCTCCGAGCACTGAAACACAGCGTTCTCTCTCTCCCTCTCTCTTTCTCTCTCTCTCTCCCCTCTCTCTCTCTCTCTCCATACCTTCTTGGCAGTCAACACCTCCTCGGGGTCGAGAGACCGGCGATGCACATGACGGGACAGGCCACGAATGATGCCGAAACTTTTATACGACCGACCAGACGACATGCTAATCCAGCAATGCGTCAATGTGCCATTCACAAAGATCGCGAACCATTTTATTACAAACATACACCAGAGCACAACCTTATTACATAAATACAAATACATTATAAGTACAGTAGTAGTAAAAGTAGTAAACCAGAGATCACTTCTTGGCAGAATCTTGGAGAGAAGATTGGAACAGAGTCTCGAACAGGTCAACCACACGCTTCATGTCCTTGCTGAAAGTGACGTCATCACTCCTTTCTCTCTCTCTCTCTCGCTCTCTCTCTTTCTCTCTCTTTCTCTCGCCCCTCTCTTTCCTCACTCACATCTGTCCGGCGACCTTGTTGACACCCTGCATCGACGAGTTCACCTCCTCAATCTTCGCCAGCATCTGCAATCCTCCTAGTGAGACTCCGCCCCTCCACGCCCCGCCCACTACTTCTCTAAGCCAACCACACGGCTACGATCGGATCACGCCGTCATCTCATCTACATAGGCCCCGCCCCTCTTGGCCCCGCCCACTGACCGCATAGGTGGCCTTGACATTGGCGTCGGCCGAGTCGCACGCACTGGCGATGGAGGCCTGGTAGCACTGCGCGCTCTCCAAGGCGAGGTCGCCCATGCCGTGCAGAGAACCACGCAGGTCACGGAGTACCTGTAGAAGGGGGGTGAGAGAGGGGGGGAGAGAGGGAGAGGGAGAGAGAGAGAGGGGAGAGAGAGGGGAGAGAGAGAAGAAAGATATGAGAGAGAGAGGGGGATGAGAGGGAGAGAGGGGGAGAGAGACAGAGGGAAAGATGAGAGGGGGATGAGAGGGAGAGAGGGGGAGAGAGACGGAGGGAAAGATGAGAGGGGGTGAGAGTGAGGGAGAGAGAGGGGGGAGAGAGGGGAGAGAGAGAGAAGGGAGAAGAGATGAGAGAGGAAGAGAAAGGAGAGAGAGAGAGAGACAGAGACAGGGGAGAGAGAGGGAGGGAGAAAGGGAGATAGAGAGGGGAGAGGAGAGACACTCACCACATCCATGTTTGCAGCGATGGCCCTGGCGTGTACTTCCAACTCCTCCAACACGTGTGGATCGGGAAGGGGCGGGGAGGAGGGGCGCGCGGACACAGACTGAATCGAGCATTGAGACATGAGAATGGAAATGGCAGTGATACTTGATCATTGTGAATAGAGTTTCTAACACTCATCGATGAGATCCATCAGATACAATTAGAAATGTCTGTTATTCACGCCACACACTGTGGTAGATATATTGCCAAGCGACCAGATCACTGTATCATGACAGTCCAGTGAAACATATCTGAAATCAAACACAAGAAAACAACTCACAGGCTGCACGCGGGCCTGACTCGAGCGGCGTTCCGACGAGATCCTGAAACGATCTCTCCCTCTCTCTCTCTCCTCCCTTCCTCTAAAATCTCTCCCTCTCTCTCTCTCCTCCCTTCCTACCATCTCTCTTTCTGTCTGTCTTCCCTCTCCCTCTCCACTCACCGCACACTCTCTCGTATCCTCTCCTCCAAGTCTTCTGCTACAAACGTGGTTAGCGGTGGCCGCTGTCCATCCCCGTCTGACATCGCCTGAATACCGATCAATAAAGCAACGTCGATCGATAAATCAATATTCCAGATAACTCTCGCGAGCTTGAATCATTACAAATACAACACCATGAGTAGTACCATAAACAAATGTCCAAATCATTTTATTACGAAAAGTCAACAACAAGATCATAGTAGCCCGTCTATGTACAACAACACACAGATCAATATCAATCGATAATCAATCAATACTCTCCCTCTCTACTGGAGCATGTCCTCTCGGAACGCCTCTCTCGGCGGGCTGCCTCGCTCGTCGTCCAGAGAGAAGCCGTGGTTGCCATTCGCCCCGCCCCCGTTCGCCACGCCCCCGCCGACGAGCGCGCGACGGTGACCGGACAGATTCGGCATGTGGTGGCCTGAAGTGAGAGAGATGAGAACAAACAAACAAACAAACAACTGACCGCTCCTCTTAGTGGGCGGAGTCTGCATGTCGTACATGCTAAAATAGAGGTCAGCATAGAGCTGCCGGACACGAGGATCCTGCAATGGGAATGAAATGATTCACAAACGATTGAACTTCACAATTTGTCACCACAAAATTCGCGGAAATGACAGAATTTCACAAGGAACAGTGTGTGAATCAGTCAAATATAGAAGACAGAGATAGAGAGAGATAGAGAGAGAGAGAGAGAGAGAGACAGAGAGGAGGGAGGGACCCTCTCCCCCCGCACCCACCACATCGACGTCTGTGACAATGTGCCACAGCTGGTCCACGAGGTCCGCCGTGTTCACCGGATTCGACACGTCCTGACTGCAACAAACGTGATTAGCTCAATACCATCAAGTAATCAATAACACGTCTTACGTCTTGTCTTACGTCTTACGCAAACACGTTTTACGTCTTGTTAGGGAACACTATCACACTATCACATTATCAACAATCAAACATCTATCGGAAAACCATTTGAAATCATTCATCGACGGCTGTGCAAATGACTATGGTCAAGTGAAACCAGCCCATTCAGTTCATGCACAAGATGAGGTTACTTTAAAACATTTCAATTGGTCATCGGCTTGTTCCAAGATTGCATAATATCTTCTGCCCCTACCAACGTATCGGGAATGAAACATAACACTTTCATCATTACACAATATCATGCGTAACAGTATGTTCGTAACGTCGCCCCCTCCCACACCGTCAATAAAAGAGGATCATCCGATACCTTCTCTCGCACCCACTTGCACCCACACCTGGCCGCCAAAAAAAGTCGATTAGAGCTTCATATCATTATAATTGTGTTATCATATTCAATAAAACAATTCCGGATAAACGAATGATTTTTGATTTGATTTACACCCACTTGTTGTACGAAGTGAATGGCGGAGTGGTAGCGAGGAGAGTTGGAATGAGCACGCGGATCGACGGATCCCCGTCCGACACAGACATGTCGAGCTGAAATCGGAGAACGAAAACTTCAATGCATACCAATGTTCTTTTAGAAACCAATGTCCCCCCCCCACAAACCACTTGAATTTGATCACGCTATTTCGAAAACGTAAAGATTCGACAGTATGACAGACAAAAGTGTGGGATTTGATGAGATGAATCACAATATACATACCACAAATGCACAAACCACTTCATATATAAAAAGGACGCAATAACAACATAATACGTTTCACAATATCAACTGACCAACTTGTCCAGATCGTCCCTGCTGCTCCTCTCCTTCACATTCGACACCTTGTCGCAGAGGATGGTCAGCGCCGCCTTGCGCATCTCAACAGACTCATCTCTCCCCTCTCTCTCCCCCCTCTCTCTCCTCCTCCCTCTCTCCCTCCCTCTCTCTCCCTTTCTCTCTCTCTCTCTCTCTCTCTCTCTCTCTCTTTCGCTCCCTCTCTCCCTCTCTTTCGCTCCCTCTCTCCCTCCCTTCCTCTCTCTCTCTCTCACCTGCACCGCCGACTTTGGCTGTGCAAACATCCAGAAGATACTCGAGTCCATCGGAACATGACCAGTGCGTTGCAGCTGCAAGCAAAACACATGACAAATACGCATCCGAATGATATGAGTAGCGAGAGGTATAAAACAAGATAATGAAGCGACCACTTCAACTCTTGAAAACTACAATAACCTTAGCAACTTCTGCAACATTCTCTCACTCTCTTTCTCTCTACCTCTCTCTCTCCCTCTCCCCTCCTACCTGGTATATGGCATGTAGTGCAGCCGCGCCGACCACTCGACCAAAGCTCGGCTTGAGAGTGTCCATGTTCAGTGCCATAGTCACTTCCTGGAAAGGTTACACACACACTCCCGTGAAATATACGTTTCAACATCAAGATACAATAAGGCAATAGAAACTAGGACGAACAGAAACGACATCTAGGATCTACGTGTACATTATTATTACTGTCTACTTCCACAAACAATACTCTTCAAGAGTTATCGATACAACAGCACATAACATTTTAACTTCAATGTTCTTCTAATCACTGATTAACAATCCTTCCTACATGTACATAATTCCACTGGTCTACTTCCACAAACAATACGCTTCAAGAGCTAATAATATGATAAACACGAATTTCACATGTCAATGCGCTGTTAGACTGGCTATGAATCCTACCTTGACCGTGGCTCTGACATTTTAATGATGTGGAGATGTGCTGACGTGAGCAGATCAAGACATTCCCATTCTCCTGCGCTCCACATACCTTTAGCGTGGCATACCATACTATTACTCTACCGCAGTCCCCAAATACCACACATATAATCTGCGCCAGAGTGATAGTCTCCGATCTACCTCGTTTGCAGTTCAAAATACACCTCAAAACAGTTCCATCCAATCGTCTGCCTCTCTTGTTTCGCGCGCTACTGTCGAGAGCTGATTTTCCGCCTACCTCTGATCTACCCCACCGCGCGCAACTTATTGCTATAGTGGGCCCGCAAATGAGTGCCACTCTTTCCTCGAGAGACATTAGAGTGGTTAGACAACGATCAGAACCCTTTTGGATGATGTTTTCGATTTGACAAAATTTTGCTTATGTGATTGAACCCTTTTTTTCAACGAAAAACTCTGAGCTAAGTGCGAGCCTATCATAGCATAGATCATAGCATAGAACTAACTATACATGCCATGCGTGATTGTTGTGCAGTTGATTCACTTACCTTGAGCGTCGCCCTGACATCCGGGGCGAGTCCCTCAGGCCGCTGGTTGCCGTCCCTCCCCAGCGCCTCCCCGGGAACCACAGTCGCCGACAGGGCAGAGATGAGAGCGGCGCGATAGTGGTCGTCAGAGTACCTACGAGTCTTTCTCTCTTCCCCTCTCTTTCTCTCTCCCCTCCCTCCTTCCCTCCCTCCCTCCCTCCTTCCCCACCTGTTCATCGAGTTGTCGTTGAAGTGCACCAATCGCTGAAGGAACTTGTGTACTTCGTGCGCGGTCGCCGCCGAATTGGGCCGCAGCCGGCCAAGTGCTTGCGGCAGCGCCTGCATAATAAAGGTGAACACTCAAGTTGGTTCGGGAGACTTATATGTATTCTTCAATGCACATGCGCCAGGGTGATAGAACATCGATCTATATAGATATATATTTCGCTTGGAACTTGCTGCAGCGACAATCGAGGCGTAAGATGAACACATCAACATAGCCTCAGGCACTGATGAGACATTGTACATATGAAAGTAATTTTCACGAAGAGAAATGAAGTCGTTAGAGACAGATCTACGCGTGTCGTACTGTTTACATGTTGTCAACATATTATGTGAATAGAAAAGATTTTGACCAAACAGTTGAAGTTGGAGCCTCCCCATAACCCCACCGTGCAACAGCTCACTCCCCAAGCACATTTGCACCTCTCCTCCATTTGCCCTATCCATCCACATCTTCCTCCCAGTCTACCCACACCCCACTCATCCTCTCCCCTCCTTCCACCCGCCACTCGCCCCTCACACACTCGCACCGAGCAGACGCCTGCTCTCCACAACCCCCACTCCTGCCAACGAGGGGCACACTCTCAGCCACCTTCATCCACTCTCATCCACTCTCAGCCACACTCACGACATGCGCAAAAAGGATAGCAAACGTCAGTCCCTCCCTCTCTCCTCTCCCTCTCCCTCTCCCCTCTCTCTCTCTCTCTCCCACCTTCCATCTTCAGCTTCCGACGCACCAGCCGGTGGGCAGTCTGCCCAGTCTGCACAGTCAATCGAGAACGAGGAGTACTACCACGGACTGTTGCCCAGGTACCGTACAACTAATCCAATCTACCGTATTCCCAAATTCCAGAGAAGACATTCTCCGCCTGCTCACCACTCCCGGCCACTTTCTGGTGCGCCGCACACAGCCATCTGCCGATGAGGTACCGTAATGTACCGTATTCCATCACATCTACAGTACCCAGGGCTACCGTACTGTGCTGTCTGTCCGCTGTGCCGAACGCCCGCATCACTTTATCATCAAGAACATCGACAACCAGGTCATCATCGACAAACTCAAGTTCTCCTCCGTGCAAGAGCTCATCAAGTACCACCGCGAGAAGAAGGTATACAGAGTACAGTAGCCCGAGTACAGTATAGCTAAGGTGCCGATAACGGAAAAGTCCGGGGCGATCATCATCACTCCGGTGCCGCGACAGAGCTGGGAGCTGAGGCACGAACAGGTGCGTCAATTGTCTCCACTTCTTGCTCGTGCAACCGCTCCAACCAACATCGAAATGTCATTGTCATTGTGTCACCGACTACGACTGTTTCAAGTCTGACACGGTAGTATAGTTATGTTCTCAAAAATGTCTAGGCACAAGAATAGATGGAGTTGAAGTTGGAAGAGTTGGAGTTGTTGGAGTTGAAAAACGTCGCTGGTTGCGGATGAGAATGTGGACGAGGACACGCTACCACAACTCTTCTCTGCAGATCGAGCTCGGGAAACTACTGGGCGAAGGCGCATTCGGGGGAGTCTACGCCGGCAAGTTCCAGCTGCACAAGGACCGGAACGTGCCCGTCGCCGTCAAGGTGCACAAGGGAAAAACCATGACCAAGGTGGGCAGAGAGATCTATCTAATTATGCGATCATCATCTCTAGTATGAAATGATGTACCGTTTCTTTTCATGTCTGGTAGATCACGATCTCTCAAAGTGAACCGTCTTCTTTGCAGAAAGTGATCGAGGAGGTGTGCAAGGAGGCGCGAATCATGCGACAGTACGAACACGCCAACATTGTCAAGTTCTACGGAGTCGCCATAGAGAGGGTATGCGTATGTGTCTGTCCGTCCGTCTGTCCGTCTGCATATCTGTCCGTCCGTCTTCTGTCTGTCCGTCCGTTCGTTCGTCTATCCGTCTGTCCGTCCGTCTGTCTGTCCGTCTGTCCGTCCATCCCCTCCCCCACCCAGGAACCCATCATGCTGGTGATGGAACTCGTCGACCAGGGCGCGCTCGACTCGTATCTGCAGAAGAAGGGCGTCGAGACACCCTGCCTCGACAAGGCGAGTGGCGCCCCGATACTCAGCCATCGCTACGCAGCCGATTCAGGTGCGCATGTGCTGCGATGCGGCCAAGGGACTGGCGTATCTGCACGGCAAGGGATGCATTCACAGGGACGTCGCTGCTAGGTATGCTCTGTCTGTCTATCTGTCTATCTGTCTGTCTCTCTGTCTCTCCCCCCCCTCTCTCTCTCTCTCTCGATCCATACTTCTCCAGAAACTGTCTCGTCTCCGCCGGCATTGTCAAGATCAGCGACTTCGGCCTATCCAAAGAGCTCTCGAATCGAGAAGCCAAATACAAGCTCAAGGACCTCAAGACACGGCTGCCCATTCGGTTCAATCAATAACCAATCGATAATCAATAACCAATCGATATCAGCTGGCTCGCGCCCGAGACGCTTCTCACTGGCAGCTACAACACCAAGAGCGACGTCTACGCGTTTGGAGTGCTCATGTGGGAGGTACCGTAACCCAATACCGTAACCAAATTGAAACTACAGTAATCTCTAGCTATCGTACCTCTTAGATCTTCATGAACGGCGCCATACCGTACACGCCAATGACGATTCAGGAGGTCAAAGCCTATGTGAGTCTCACAGTTCTCACTCCTACGCGAAATTTTCAAAGGCAATCTGAAAAGTGTATTTCTGGTATTGGAGAAATCGTCTTTTCTGAAGAGGTGGAGGGAACGCCTACATAAATTTGCCGCCATAATTCTGGTGTGCCCATTGCAGGTCAACTCTGGCGGGCGGCTGAGCTCTCCGGACCAGATGCCGACCACGCTGCGACAGATCATGGTCTCCGACTGCTTCAGCACCGACCCGCAACAGCGCTCCGAAATGATAAAGGTACGGTAGCTACCGTATACCTAAATACACTTACACAGATTCGCGACGCTCTGACCAACATCATGAAGGGTCGGAGTCGCGTGACCGTGGTCGGGTCCAAGGGGTCAAAGAGCACACTCGCCGCTCCGTCCAAGTCTGGAGTGCAGCCAAAGGCCAGTGGTAGCAAGACGATCAATCTATCCGGAGCCGGCGCCCCGCCCGCACCATCACCCAACCCGGCCAAGAACAACAGCAAGATCGTGCTGGTCAACCAGGCAGTGTCCGTCTACGAGAACCTCACCAACTCGCTCATGGGCAAGCCGCCCTAGGCCACGCCCACGCCGGCCACGCCCCTTTACATTCACTTAGACGTTATAGATATCCACTCAAACATCCTTCTTACATGCGCGCTGCTTACTAGTTGAATAGAGAAACATCATCGCCCTTAGAATCGTGAATTGAGACACACTTGTGTATTTATTGTATTGTGTTAAATGTGTCGTATAAAGTTCAATTTATGAGCTCCAAAATCAATAAATTATAATTAGCAATTCTAATGAAGCAGATCGGAGCATCTTCCAGAGCTAATAACTCCTTACGGAATTGATGAAAATTTCCAATTTTTAGATATGTGGTGGGGATCCCCAGTCCCCATAGAACTCTATATTTCGATTTTTGAATTTCGCTCTATTTTTCTTGTTATCGTTCGATAACCACGTTTTTGAGGCTGTTCAATAGGTGAAAACTAGAAAACTTAATAACTCACTTCAAACCCATGGTACAGAACCCAGTTTGAGGGAGAAGATGCTTTGATAGTGTCTGCACAGAACTCTAGATTTCGATTTTTTCCGTTTCTTTCATTTTTGCCGTGTTTTCGGCGTAAAACCTCGAAATATCTCCAATTTGCATAAAAAGCTCGTCATTTCGACCCTGTCTGGCCGACCGTTGATAATTCGCGTACCGTGAAAATGGGGGATACCCTATAATAATCATTCACCTGCATGAGGAAGTAGTGCTGCAGCATTTGTGCGGTTGCGACAAAGTTGTTGGGTCGGGGAATCGAGGGAACAGACTTGCAGCCGTAGTTGTCTCTGAAACGACAACTCTCTCTCTCTCTCTCTCTCTCTCTCTCTCTCTCTGGCTTGCCCTCCTCTACGCTCAACATCCTCTCATATCATTAGTTGGACAGTCGCCTTGCATTGGTTTCCTAGGGTCTATACCGTACCCCCCCCCTCTTTCTCTTTCTCTTGCGCTCCTATATGCTCAACATCCTCTCATATCATTAATTAGACCGTCGCCTTATAGGATAGCTCAATTGTACAACTTGTATCGGTTTTCTAGGCTCTCTAGGATACCGTACCCCCTCCCTCTTTTTTCTAGGCTCTCTAGGATACCGTACCCCCTCTCGCCTAGCTACCATACCCCCTTCTCGCATACCTACTGTACCCCCCTCTCGCCTACCTACCATACCCGCCTCTCGCCTACCTACCGTACCCCCCTCTTGCCTACCTACCGTACCCCCCTCTTGCCTACCTACCGTACCCCTACCTACCGTACCCCCCTCCCCTCACCTGAATATCTGTATGAGTGGCGGGGCGCCGGGCGTCGCAGTGTCCATCATTCGATTCATCACAGTCGACAGCGCGTACGCCGAACGACAACGAACCCTGTAATTTAGGTATTATATTTTTTATTAGTTATTATATATATTAATTTTGTTAATTTTGTTATTATATCATTAGTTATTGTTATTACTATATGGTAATCGAACAATTCAATGTACTACAACAAATGTTTTTCTTTCGTTTCACATACCACGTTTACGTTTCACATACCACGGAAAGGCGGCAGCGTGAAGAAAAAAAACAATTTTGCGACAATTAGACAACAAAAAACACCTTATTTTCCAAATCTTTTAGAAAAAATCAATGTTCAAGTGTCTCTCTCTCCCTAAAGCAGATCGATAGTAAATGCCTCCCTCTCTACTGCATTGCACTTCTACTCTCCCTCCTCTCCCCCCCCCCACCCACCTGTAGAAGAAGTCCGGGTTGTTGATCGTCTCTATGAGGATAGTGCGACTCTGCGGCGACGGAAACTGCTGGATGCGGTCCAACGCCTGCAACAAGACAATCTCACCACGTACTGAAAATCCAATGGAATGAGATCTATTTTCCCAGCGCTTATACTAAGACCTCTCATGCATGTGTACTTTGTACTTTATGTTCATGAAACGCAATTCTGGATAAACCTTTGACTTTGACTCTACTGAAAATAATCAATCACAGAGTGATTTGTTTTGTTTTTAAAATCAAATAACTTATCCGGACTTGCATCATACGTGCGTTTTTTTCTCTCAATGTGATAGTGCCGGTTTTTTTTAAACTATCACTTATTTCATTTTTACCGATAAGAGAACAGCTATTAAAAGACAACCCGACCCAGGAAAGTAGGTTCACAATGAAACATATGAACAAGCGTACCCACGATTCCAACTACCGCTACCGTATCCCGTACCCCAAAGTACAGTACCCCATCTACCGTACTCACATGTAGCTGCGCCAGGACGTCCCTCTCGTACTTGAGCATGTACTCCCACTGGTAGTTGGGCTGGCGCAGCATCAGATCACGCACCAGAAGGAGGTCCGGGTCCACTCTGCGAGAGAGACCCCCTCTCTCTCTTTCACCCTTACTCCCTCCCTCCTCTCCCTCCCCCTCTCTCTCCCTCCTCCTTCCTCCCTCCCTCTCTCCCTCCCTCCCCCCTCTCTCTCCTTCCTCAACTCTCTCTTTCTCTCTCCCTCCCTCTCCCCCTACCGTATCCACAGCACTGGCGAGTCCGGGTCGGCGCTTCCCAGATCCACCTCCACTTCTTCTCCCGTGAACAGTGGGATCTTCTTCTTCTTCTGCCGCCGGCCCTTCGAGTGACATTGAAGGTCCTGGAAAACAGAGGAAAAAATACAATTATACACAATGGAATGATAAAAATATATTCACGCGTCAATATTATTCCCATTCCATAACAAAGTCACGTGTTGATCACGTTAAAATCTGGATTACTAAAATGCTATATTAAATACTTTATCAACAACACTGGCGCAAACTATCGGCATGTATTTGCTATTTCTAATATTACTGTGCTGTATAATAATATTAATTTAATTGTAATATTGCTGATTGATCAATTGTACTCAGCGCGACAGTGCAACAGGTGAATATTATACTATGAAATCGATAAATGTAGATGATATAACATCGATAAATGGGTAGAGAAAAAGGGAGATAGTGGAGAGAGAGAGAGAGAGAGAGAGAGAGAGAGAGAGAGAGAGAGGAAGAGAGATAGGGAGAAAGATTTCATCACTCTCCCTTCAGGAGCTTCACTGTACTACTCAAAACGCACACAGCTAAGAGGACGACAGCAAACAATGCATGAGACAAAGAACAAGTATTTTTTCATCCGATGAAAAAGTGTAAATTAGGTTTCACACACCCAGCTCAATCAAAATATGAGGTTTATAAACAATCGTATCCCGTTTGTAGAACCGTAACCCCACCTACCGTAACCCCACCGTAACTACCGTAACCCCACCTGTCTCGAGTAGTCGCTGTCGATCTGTACGGTATGGGAGAACGAGCCGTCCAACTCCTGCACAACCACCGTCAGAGGACCAACGTAGCTGCAGAAAGGTAATCTCTCTCTCTCTCTCTCTCTCTCTATGCTGACGTCATCGTAATCCAAGAACCTCATCTTGCTCTCGACAAAGAGAACCCGGAGTTAAACCGGTTAAAAAACGAGAAAATACGTTTCACACACTATATAACACCACTGGTGATATGGTTTGGTAATCTTAGTCGGAAAATGTTGCTCTTTCTTAACACGCCATGCACCTCTCCAGTCAGAGTTGAGCGAATATGAATGTATCACTCATGCCCACTGATCCAATACTCCAGAAATCTATTCTCTCCACCACGCCTCTGTTTTCCCGTTTCATTTAACAAAGCAATTTAATCCCGAATCACAGCTGATCTAATTCTCCAGTAATCTATTCACAGATTCAGATTCAGAATATTTATCTCACTCCTAAACAAACAGTTCGTAGAGAAGAGAGTAGAGAATAGATCTCCCCCCTCCGCCTCGCCTCTGTCTGCCGTTCAATCATGTCACAATGCAGTCAGACTCTTACCCGCACTGATCCAACTTCCCCCCCCCCCCCTCCACCCCACCCCACCTCTGTCTGCCGTTTCCCCGGCCGGGCTCCTGTCTGATCTCCAGTTCGATCATGTTCCGCTTGCGATTGAACGTGTACTGCACCTGCAATGCACAACGACAAACTCATATCAGTTGGAAGGCCATATATGTAACGTTCACCTGCAAACAACAACATGTGCATTTCAGTTTGTTGGTACTTTACGTTTTAACATCCACATCCCACATTTCACTGATTCGCAAACGCACATCACACAAAAACTATTGTAACAAACATCCACATTAATAATACACAAAGATAATTTACGTTTCACCGTTTCACTAAACACCCTAATCGCATTATTCTCCAATCCGATGAGCATCGTATGTCCATCAACATAATACTAATCAATAATCAATCGATAATCAATACCTGAAAATGCGCATGTCCTCCTCCGTAGATCCACTGCTCGAGGAAGGTGGGGATCTCGCTGCCGGTCACGTTGCACACTGAATGGGGAAGAGTCTCTCTCTCTCTCTCTCTCTCTCTCTCTCTCTCTCTCTATCTCTATCTTCTCTCTCTCTCTCTCTCTCTCTCTCTTTCTCTCTCTTTCTCTCTCTCTTTCTCTCTCTATCTCTCTCTCTCTCTTACCCGTCCGGAAGAACGACTCGGTCGACACGATGAGATGTGTCCAGCACGCCGGTCGATCACGGCTGAAACCACCATGAAAAAATCACAAGAGAGAAACTACGTCTCACAAATAATACATCATCCAACACTGCATGAGCTAGCAATTTTATACTATATCCACGCTATCATTCATTTTAACGTAAGTAACTTAACTCAACAATGCAATTGTAGTAGACAAAGTGTAGTCAGAATAAACAAGTCAAAAATTCCAACACCCATTATGAAATATTGTTTTGAACAAGATAAACTACGTTTCACACACACAATACATCATCCAACACTGAATGAGATAGCAATTTCACTCGAACTCGATTTCCAATATGATTTTAAATCAACAAGTCAACATGCCTTTTCCCACTCACCGCTCCGCATTCTGCGTGCCGACAGAGAGAATCTTGTGCAGCACCTGAATACGGCAACATCACACACTGACCGCTACACTTCCAGTCTTCCACTATAGAACAAGACCCTTTTCTCAGCTCATTTCGCGTCCTACTGAACTCCTCTCCCCCCACCTGGAAGAAGGGCTCCTGCCCGAGTCTCTTGCACAGCATCCTCAGCACCAGGTGTCCCTTCTTGGCGAGGGCGTCCGCATACAGGGGACTCGTCGTTCTCTCATCTCGCGCGTCGCAGTGCAGATCGGGGCGGGAGCCGGCAGAGTCGCCGCGGGGGCGAAGCACGATCTGAAAGAGGAGGAGGGTAGAGTTGGATTAGGAGTATCATTTGGAAAGTAGTATTGAATTGATGTCGTAAATCGATTGAAGACAACTTGCGCGCATCAACTATACATTGCCAGGTGAAACATACACATCATTGAACAAAAATATCTATTCCTATCCCTCCCTCTTCCTCTCTCCCCACTCTCTCCTCCCTCCTCCCCTCCCTTTCTCTCCCTTCCTCTTTCTCTCTCCATCTCTCCTCTCTCCCCCATCTCTCTTCCTCCCTCTCTCTCCCTCTCTCTCCCCCTCCCGCCCACTCTCTCCCCTCCTTCCCTCCCTCCCTCCCTCTTCTCCCCCTCTTCCTCTCTCCCCACTCTCTCCCCTCCCCCTCTCTCTCCCTCCTCCCCTCCCCTTCTCTCCCTTCTTCTTTCTCTCCCCCTTCTCTCTCTCTGTCCCACTCCCGCCCACTCTCTCCCCTCCTTCCTTCCCTCCCTCCCTCTTTTCTCCCTCTCTCCCCTCCTTCCTTCCCTCCCTCCCTCTTTTCTCCCTCTCTCCCCTCCCTTTCGCTCCCTTCCTCTTTCTCTCTCCATCTCTCCTCTCTCCCTCTTTCTCCCCCCTCTCTCTTCCTCCCTTTCTCTCTCCCCCTCCCGCCCACTCTCTCCCCTCCTTCCTTCCCTCCCTCCCTCTTTTCTCCCTCTCTCCCCTCCCTTTCGCTCCCTTCCTCTTTCTCTCTCCATCTCTCCTCTCTCCCCCTCTCCCTCTTTCTCCCCCTCTCTCTTCCTCCCTTTCTCTCTCCCCCTCCCGCCCACTCTCTCCCCTTTTCCCTCCCTCTTCTCTCCCTCTCTCCCCCTCCCCTCCCTCTCCCCCCTCACCCTTCCCCACTGCGCCTCGTACTCGCACACCGTCTGCATCTGTCGCAACGTTTGGAACAGCAGCTCACTCGCCCCGAACGCCTTCTCAATGTACAGAGAGGTGATGAACCTGCAACGCAGTTTTATTACCTCTCTCTACTGTCACGATATAGCGATTCTGGATAATTTTGATTGCAAACGGAGAAAGAGGGTAGGATTCGAGCGATTTGTTGGCAATCGAGGGTGGGATTGGGTAGGATTCGAGCGATTAAGAAAGAAGGGGATCAATTTGCACTTCGGAGAGGCGATGAACCTGCGAAGAGAGTCGTGACGGAAGCAATGTTCTCTTATATCTCTATCAAACCATTTCCCATCTTTCATCAACTCAAAACAACTACAAGCAATAAAACTAGTAGAGATCAACCTTAGCGTATCTACGTTTCACATCACGACTAAGTGAAGAGCATCGTTCCAGTTGCTAATAGAATCAATATTTTATTTAAAAAGTACTTGCGTAAACAAATGAACTTTGTCTTGTCCCAATGCAGCAAAAGCACATGCATAAAGCGTTTACAAATACTAACACAAACCTGCGCATAACGGACAGTGGACACTGACCGATGAAATATAACAATACAAATGAATAACGCCATACGTTCATATTAGAGAGAGAAGACAGAGAGAGAGGAGAGAGAGAAAGAGAGAGAGAGAGAGAGAGAAAGAGAGAGAGAGAGAGAGAAGGAGGGAAGAGAGAGGCGCAGGTTTGTGTTAGTATTTGTAAACGCTTTATGCATGTGCTTTTGCTGCACTGGGACAAGACAAAGTTCATTTGTTTACGCAAGTACTTTTTAAATAAAATATATGTGCTTTTGTTGAATTTCATAGAAATTTTTTCTGTTTCGGATTCCCAAGCTCTGTCGTTAATTTCTCTGCGCGCCCTGCCAGCCTGCCGGGAGAGAGAGCTAGCCAGAAGACGGGAACCCAAAACAACGCAAACCCGGCGCGAATTAGACGCTGGCGGCGGCGAGGCGAACTACACTCAAAGTGCTAGTTGGAGAACGAGCGCAGAAAACGCCGAGAGAGTACGCTTTCGGCAGAGAGTCAGCGTTACCGGACACGACTTCCACCCACCCACCCGAACCGCGCGAATCTAACTAACATAAATTGGATGAGTTCGCATTCCTGCTAACATGATTTTTGGATATCGCTTCTTGAAAATTCTGGCGCGAGCCCTATCCTAAGCCAAAAGAGAGGGCGCTGCGCGCCCTCTCTAATATCGACATTTCGTCCAGATCACCCGTCCCCACCGGCCAGAGCAGGTGGGAACAACACCACGGTGGATCGATTATTGATTGATTATTGATTGATTATTGATTGATTATTGATTGATTATTGATTGATTATTGATTGACTCTGCCCGACCTGCTCATGCTCTTGCCGATCCACCAGTCGCACCAGTGGGCGGGCGAGATGAAACAGCCAAAGAACTGCTGGGCCACTGCGAGTGCCAGCTGCTGGCGGGCCTCCTGCAAGATCTCCACCCTCTCTCTCCTCTCTCTCTCTGTTCTCTCTCTCGCTCCCCTCTCTCTCTCTGTTCTCTCTCTCTCTCCCCTCTCTCTCTTTTCCTCTCTCTCTCTCCCCACGGTGGAAACCGGGGCATTTTTCAGACAATAATCAATACCAGCCCCGCCCACCTGGTGCACGTCGATGATCTTCTTGTGGTAGAGGACGTTGACGGACATGATCGTCAGGCTGCTGTACGACGTCACCTCGTCGCACGCCTACAAACAAGCACAATTTCATAACCACCGCTATCGTGATATGGCGTTTTCACCTCCCGTACATCACATGTAACAACGCGTCACACCACCCTTCGAAAAGACAATCCTTTATCCTACCAACACACACTTCATTGTATATCGTGTTCATCATCACTTGCAACTTTACTTTCTCTATGTGCAGTGTGTTTCATTAGCAGCCAACGTCTATCGTCGTCATTACTGATTACTGCGAAGAACGGTTGCTTAAAAATGTAAACTTGTAAATAGATACCATCAGAAATACGCAACACGCACACACAAATTATGTGAAATGCAGATTACGATAATAACGCTCAATCCGCACTCAATCCGAAATAAACACACCTTATCAACAAAGACCTGTTTGTAGCTGCCAAACGGGTATCTGAAAGCATAAATCTCTCTCTCTCTCTCTCTCCTCCCTCTCCCCCAACCTGCAGCTGAGCAGCTCCTCAAAGTACTCGAACAGTCTGTCGAGGGGCCCGACCGTGTGGCGAACCACCGACAACAGACCAGGAAGGGCGAACGAAGTCATCTGAACACAATCTACTACTCGCGCACAAAATACGCATCATATCATAATCAAAATCAACATTATCGTTCCGAAGCTAATTATTTCTTCTGACATGTCATTAGTGTCTCCCTATCTCATAATCTATTTCGTAATGTATTTCATTTGCAAACACACAGTCGCTTGTTTCAGTACTCAGCCTGCGTACCGTTGTCTAGCGCGTGTACCGTCTCAATACAAACTAATAGGCGCTGAAGCTCCGCCTGTAATTCATACTTCGGCAATCATGGAGTGAAAATGTCCAAACACTTTTCGTCCCCAAAAATTCAATTCTCTACTGACTACTATCCCATACTGATCACACCAGTCTTCCTCCCTCTTTCCTACCTAGGTTTCGGTAATCTCCGCCTACAGTATAACTGCATACAGTATTACTACAGTAGAGTACATTATCCCCGACCTCCACCATCTCCGCCTACACTGCATACAGTAATACTACAGTACAGTCCAGTCCAGTAGTCCCCCTTGCTCACCTCTGCCATCTCAGTATGTACATGCGGGGTGAACTGTCCGACGGCCCATCCCATGTTGGGGGCTGCTGTGGGCACGGACTGCGCGTAGTGGAACGTCTTCTCGCGCATGTCCGACGAGTACTCCACGTCCTGAACAATGAACAACAGTCACTCCAATATACGTCATCACTTACTTTAACAATTACAACTACTAGCGAGTACGATGAGTACTCCACGTCCCACAGAGTATGGAGGGCGTTATTTAAACAATACGTGCTTTCTTTGGTTGAATAATTTTTTTTAATCCGCGTTCTGCGAGAGAAACGAATCGCTTCCCCTTCCCGATCATATACGTTTCATCACTTCAGTTATAACTGCAAAGCACACGGAGACACTAATGTAGTAGTTGCATCGTTCTGTTTAGATCAATATGTTTCTCAATCTATTTCGTGTCAAACACTATGTAAGAATCTCCATCGCGTTTTCCACGTTTCCTATCCACGGCAAAAGAAGGAAAGGAAAAAAGACAGAAAAGCCCAAAGCAATATTCGCCTCACCTGCAACTCTCCACTGACGACCGCCATGTGTGCCGCGTCGCAGGTCACATTGACCCTCCACAGACACAGCTGGTCCGGGGCGTCCATGCACGGCAGCCACTCGCGGGTCGAGCACAGCAGGGACGAGCGGAAGGTGAACACGTGCGCGCCCTAGAAGGGGAGGAGGTGAGACAAGATCAGTCAATCAGTCAAACAGTCAATCAGTCAAGTAGTCAATAAGTCAATCAGTCAATGAATGAATGAAGCAATACTCTATTAGGCATCTCTAAAGATACAAGTAGCCTCCGATTCAACTCTTTGCAAGATATGACACGCTCAGTAACCATTTGAAAAGAACTTTTTTTTCACTCTCAATACGCTTCACATAGAACTCATCAGGATCCAGATTTAAAAGCGCATCAATAGGCGGGCGCATAATAGAAAAGGAGAGACAATCAATCATTCAACTTATTCGGCAACTATTCGTACCCGCCTTTTTAATTTTCTTTTTTCCACCGTCAATACGATTCACACAAAACTCATCAGGATGCAGATCTAAAAGTGTATCAATAGGCAATTCAGGAAGATGTAAAAAATAATAATAATGAAAACATACCTTCTCCAGCACTCCATCTCTCCCAATAGAACACGAGAACTGGACGCCCTGAAAAGAGAGGAATCAGGAGAGAGAGAGAGAGAGAGAGAGAGAAAGAGACAGACAGACAGATACCCCCCCCCCTTCACCCACATGTCGTGGCTGTATGACGACCACCTCCAGTGCGAGCTTCACGCACCGCATCTGTCGCACCGCCGGCATCACTTCCGGCGGGATCGAGATGCAACTGGAGAACGACAGGGATATTATACTCCATTTATATTATTATTATTATTATTATTATTATTACTATTATATTATTATTATTATTATAAAACCATTCCAAAAGAAGTTTGAATGCGAAACGGACTACAACCCTTGTCAGAACTTGCAGTTTGAATACGGTGCTCTAAACCTTGAATCGTCTTCCTACTGATCTACCATCACAGCACGCGACTCATTGCGAGAATACAAGAAGACGAGAATACGAGTCGTGTAAAACTATACGATGAATATGAGGGGCTAATTTATGAATTGCAACGAATTACAACACCAAATTAATTAACGCAACTCAAAAAACACTAAGAGAACAATTGAAACGTATTCAAACGATAATACCAAACTTTTCTTTCTCCCTCTCTCTCTCCCCCTCCATCCCTCTCTCTCCCCCCCTCTCTCTCCCTCCCTCTCCCTCCCTCCCTCCCCCTCTCTCTCCCTCTCTCTCTCCCCTCCACTCTCCCCCTCCATCCCTCCCTCCCTCTCTCCATCCCTCCCTCCCTCTCTCCCCTCCCTCCCCCTCTTCTCCCTCCTCTCTCCCTCTCTCCCCCTCCCCCCCACTCACAGCTCCCCGTCTCCCTTGACGAGCCTCTGCCGCGCCTTGATGTTCGCCTCCCCCAGACCCCGACTCGCACACGCGCGCATGTCCTGCAGTAGTCAGTGTATATGGATTATTAGAACATATTTAAACCTTTATGATTCCATTATTTCAGTTGATTGGCTGTGCAATGTGCTCGAAGAAAAAGAAAATTTTATTGGTATTACTAACAAAGAACACTATACCCATATCGTTTGAAACATTTTTCTGCAAATATCACAGTCAACGGAAGAACAGAACATGACGAATAGACTGGGCACCAACACTACTCGAAACTACGCTAGATGAAGACAGGGAAACATGAAGACAAAATGATAGACAGACGGAGGGACAGACGGACAGACGGACAGACAGACATGCCCACCAACCCCCAGCGGCCAGACCCGGTGGTACTCGGCATCCACGTCGTTCACCGTCACCCGACCCTCCATGCCTGACTCGTTCGGCAGCTGCGCGCCTGGACGAGAAAGGGGGATGTGACCATAAATGCGATTCTATTATTGTAATTATTCGTTCTCTATATTCGATGAGAACTAAACTCGCGCCCGAAGGAGGAGCCTGAAGCTTTCCATCAATGCGATTATATCATTACTCGCTCTCTATATTCTTTAAAAAAAGAAGTGACTTATAGATGCGTTAATTATTTTCTATTATCTTTTAGACCCGATTTGTTCGGCAGCTGCGCGCATGAAGGAAGGGTCAAAAGTAAATACAAGTAGCTGCGTAGAGAGAAGATAATGTGGCCGACGTCTCCCCATCACATTCCTACTTGCATTACTATCCATCTTCGCCAATATTTTGCGGTTAATAATTTTCCGCTATCTGTATGTAACAGTAACACACTAACGTTATGTTTCACCGCACTACTAGATATCACAAGATAATGCGGTAGGCAATAAATCGTTCCACTCCAATCTCAACCCTCCTAACCCACCCTTGCCGAGGTTCACATAGATCCGGTTGAGGTCGGCGGTAAGGGGCACGACACATAGCTCCGTGTACACCTAAAATAGAATTATCAAGTCACCTGGTGTCACCTGAGTCACCTCTGGATAAGATCAAATGAAGTCAGAAACGAATCATTTCACAGGTTTCATTGTTTCGTTAGTTAGGTGATAGCGCTGTGAGAAAAACTTCCAGCGAAGAGAGCGTCAGGTCTATATAATATGATCTAGTAGAAACATATCCAGAACCGTACAACCCATTAATTACCACCACACCACTGCACATAACTACAAAACGCGCTACTCATATTCACCGGAACCTAAATTTTACAACAACAAAAAAACCACAAACAACCTACAGTGAAGCTGTGCTTGTTCCAGTCTATATTGGCAATGTTGACAGTCTGCGAGAGTGCCCTCCAGTCGTGGAGGCACTCGATGTAGGGCGCGGCCGGCGGGTCCGCGTCTGCCAGCGGAGCGGCCGTGCGGGAGGACGGGTCGTCCTGCTAATGTACAGCGTTACGACAAGGCATACTTTCTTATTATCAATTTCCCAGGGCATAGCTACATAGGGTGCGAGCCAGTGTCACTTCTATACCCAATTTTACCAAAATCTTTATTAGCATACGTTTCCATATCAAAATATAGATTAAAATAAGCGTAACATATTAATAGAACGACAGGACAAACTGTAACTTAGACACTTACTCAGTATCATCCATAACACCCTGATCATTTTCACCCACTGCCATTCTATTGAAATCTTCTAATAACCACATCATCTAGGTTTCGCCTTCATACCTTCTATGCATACTTTCTTATCAAAGGCAATGTGAACTACATCAACAGTATGTTCAATAATATAAAACACAAACTATTTTCTCGCATTCCCGTCTCAAAATTGAGTTATAGTAAAAAGTAGTAAAAAGTCAACGAGATGGGGGGGGAGAGAGAGGAAGAGAGAGAGAGATATCTCAGCCAACCCACCCTCCTCTGCTGCTGGATCGTCGCCGGTTTGTGGTCGCCGTTCGACGCCCGCCAGTCCATACCTGGAATCAATCGATAAATCAATATTCAATTCAATCAAATTAGGCACTTTCAGATATCTTGCAGCGACTCAAACGCTTTTTTATTTAAACACAAGTAAAGCACTTCTTTACAAACAATTTATCAAAGTCATTCAAAAACTCGTCAACATACAACAACAGAAACAACAACGCAACGGACAACCCTTGTTTGACTACAATAACAACATAAATCATGATCTACTCTTCTCCATACTGCTCTTTCTCCTCCTCCTCTCAATACGAGCTGGCCTTGTGCTTGGGAATGAACGTAAATCCCTCGGGCGTCGGGCCCAGCAGACGGCGGCTGATCTACAACACCGAGACAATCGATAAATCGATACCAAGCTCCGCCCACCTCGACCCAGTCGTCAGCCTTGGTACTGCTCAGCAGCGTCTCCAGCTCGTTGCGACCCCTAAATCAGGTCATTCAATCTACAGTAGTTTCTCCGTAACACCGTAACTACCGTAATCCAACTACCGTACCTGTAGAGCGGCGGGCGGTCGTTCATGCGCTGCGGAAGCACCTCGAGAAGGCCGACGGGGATGTACCTGAAGATACATATCTCTCTCCCTCTCTCTCCCTCTCTCTCTCTCTCTCTCTCTCTCTCTCTCTCCCTCCCTCTCCTCTCCCCCCACCTATGGGTGAACGACAGCCACTCCAGCAGGAACCTCCTCGTCCTCTCCACCCCCGCGTCGTCGCTGCCCCAATGGTCCAGACCGTAGTGCACGAATCTGAAAAGAACAACGATGCTTCACGCTTGACACAACCTCACTCACAAAAAAGCCCGTTAATCGTTAATCGCTGACATTTCTCAGAAGAAAAAAATCGAATTTTCAAATTAAATCTCCGCAACCAGCACATTTCTCAAATCATAACTCATACGCTTCACTATTCACACATTTCAACGCGAAAGAATACTTAACCAATAAACCGAGAACAAAAGCAGCTTATTGTTTTATCATCCATCCAATCTCTATATCTACAAAGCCCACTTTTTCATCATGTCGAATCTCTCGGTGGCGGATATGTCCCAGTCCCTTTTCTCTTCAATCTCCGTGAACAGCCAGGGCTTGATGAGCGCGCCCCGACCGATCATCACCCCGCCCACGCACGGGTGCTCCTCCAGGCGCTGCACGGGGAGACGGTCAGGCAAAGAGAGGGGAGAGAGAGAGAGAGAGGGAGAGGGGGGGGAGAGAGAGGAGAGAGAGAGAGAGGGAGAGAGAGATAGAGAGGGAGAGGGGAAGAGAGGGAGGGAGGGAAGGAGGGAGAGAGGGAGAGGGAGGGGGGAGAGAGAGAGGGAGAGGGGGAGAGAGGGAGGGAGGGAAGGAGGGAGAGGGAGGGGGAGAGAGGGAGGGAGGGAAGGAGGGAGAGAGAGGGGGACAGAGAGAGAGAGAGAGAGAGAGAGAGAGAGAGAGATACTGAAAGAGAGAGAGAGAGGGGCGAGAGGGAGAGAGAGATAGAGGGAGAGAGGGAGGGAGGGAGAGAGGAGAGAGATAGAGAGGGAGAGGGGGAGAGAGGGAGGGAGGGAGAGAGGGAGAGGGAGGGAGAGAGATAGAGAGGGAGAGGGGGAGAGAGGGAGGGAGGGAAGGAGGGAGAGAGGGAGAGGGACAGCTCGCACCTGATAGTAGTCCTGCCAGCTGAGCACGTCTCCGCACACCCAGAGAGGCACCTCGCCCGCCGCCGCCGCAACCTGCGAGAGAGATCGATCGATAATCGATAACTAATCAATAAATCAATACCTGCGGTACAAAGTCCCAGCGCGCCGACTTGGTGTAGCGCTGCTCCCTGAAAAATAAGATTGTAAATCTACGGTTCCACTATACAATATAACTTGATGATAGATTTTCCCCACAATGTTTCGATCTCTAGCATCCTCAACTGATCCTCATGTTCAACAGCGAAATTAACAAATCAAAAAAAGGGGGAGAGCAGATGAAAACCGAAGTTGCATTGCGTTTTAGCCATTCATAATCGAAATGTACAGATATCATTGGATGAAGAACAGTATGTCTGAATGTGAATCCTCGGGTCAAAAAGAACAAAAAGAAAGAGGGGGTAGAGTATTGACAAAATCGTGAGAAAGAAGAGTAAGTTGAAATCAAAAACTCACCTGCTCCTCAGGTCAAAAATAAAATTTTAAAAAAAATCGAAAAGAAAGAGGGCTATAGAGGAAGGAGACTGTAACAAAGCCCTCACTTGCTCCTCGGGGATGAAAATCAAGAAAATCGAGAAAGATAAATAACGCACTTGCTCCTCGGGTGGAAGGTGAACAGGTCGGGGGCGCACGTCTGCACAATGGTAGCCACCGTGTCATGGGCGGTCAGCACGTTCTCCTTCAGACCAGTGCGCAGCTTCACCTGCAGGAGGAGGGAATGGCACAGATATCAGGGTATCACATGACATCTACCACTGACTACAGAATGCGAGTCACACGCGAGTGGTACGCGAGTGGGTGTCATTTTGCGAGTGGGGAGCGAGTGAGACGCGAGTGGTTTGGTGCGAGAAGGGGGAAAGTGCGGGATAGAGAGACGTGCGAGTGGCGCGCGTGTCAGCAGCGAGTCGCAATCCACTCGCGTACCACTCGCAACCTCTTTTCAAAGTTTTGCAGCGGGTCTCGTCGCGATTAGCCTTTTTTACATGTGAAATACGAAATCACACACACACGCATTTTCGACTGGCACACAACGCGTTTTATTCAGAATGTTTTTTTGTTTTGTTTTTGTGGCTGCATTATGTTTATGTATAGTGTATGTTTATGGAACGTCGTGCTTGTTTTTCGATGTTCTATATTACCATAACGATTATCCACTATGACATTTACAGTTTCGTCATATCTGTTCATACTGCTTCCAGTCAAGATTCCGCCTATCTATTATCACCTAAACAACAAAGGTAAGAGAGTCTTCTTATCGTTTCAGTTGATCTTCAACATGAGCCAGCGGCAGAGCAGCAATGATCAGGTGAGATTTTGTTATTTTGATGTTTTGCTAACATTACTGATCTATTTTTGCAGTTACGTCACCTGTACACGGACCAAGCGACCATCGTCACGATTCGCAGCTATCAAGAAATCAAGCACACAGTCACCTTCAAGCAAGATCAAGATTACCTTACGCATACCCGCATAAGATTACGCATAACCGCATACCCGCATACGGCACACGTCTACGCTTTCGTATACTAAATCCATCACAATTTGATGATTCAATGTGTTTTCCATGCGATAAACGTTTTGAGTATATTCGAATGTGTTTTGGGTATCGGAATGAATGGGGTACGAATGCGAAAGCGAAGGGGCGGGGCTAGAAGGAGAAATAAAAGTGGGCGTGGCCTGCGATCTGTGCTTGATCCGCGCGAGTGGCGAGCGACTCGCACGCGAGTCAACAGCGGGTCGTTGGCAGGGATGACAATTACTCGCTGTTCACCCGCGTGCGAGTCGCGTCTCACTCGCAACCTGTAGTCAATGACAGTCAGAAGATGAGAGAGAAGGGGAATAGAGAGAGAGAGAAAGAGAGAGAAGAGAGAGAGGAAAGAGAAAGAGAGATCCCCTCCTGCTTACCGTGAGCGGCGTGTCTCCCATCACCTTCCTCATCCCGCGCAGCACCTCCGCAGTCTTGTTCGCGCGGTTCGCCAGAGCACATCTGAAAAAAGGCATCTTCAATTTCTTGAAAAAACTGTTTAAAATTCGTTTTTTTTCGACAAAAAAGAAGGTAACCGGTAACTATTCAGGACATGTTCACGTACGATATTTTTGAGGACTAATTTTTTATTTTTGAGGACTCTACTCACTCCTTTCGCGAAAAAATCATTACCACCAAATCATTCACCATAATACATCGCGCCATTGAAACATACAATACGTAGCGCGCTCTAAATAGTGGAATAAAGAGAGTCAAGCAATAGCGTGCATGGATCTTCGGTTAGAGATTTAGACTACCGTATCTTACGCGTGTTACAGTAACTAAGATCCTCCCGGCACTCACCCGCCGCCCTTCTGGTTGACAACGTCGATCGGACAGCCCATGTTGACGTCGATGAAGTCGACCTGAACAGCAACAATACTAGTAACCCTCCCTTTTTCCACCACTACTTCCATCCACAACATCAATACGTGAAAAAGGCCCATTCACGGACAAACATACGAACAAAAACAACAAAAAGCCCCCCTCACCTCATATTCATCGACCTAGACCCCTAGACTAACCGCTATATGTCCATTGCAATCATAAATGGGACAAACCAACGGACAGACGGACAGACATACACACCCACTCCCACCTCGTACTCATCGACCAGTATCTGTGCCGTCTTGGTCATGGTGTCGGCGAATCCGCCCGCCAGCTGCACGCCAAAGATCTTCTCGCTCGGGTGTCGCTTCACCAGAGAGAACTCGGACGGAGTGCCTGGAAAAGATCAGTACGCATTTGTTCCAAGGTAGACATGTCATCATACAATATAGAACACACCCTTCCTTCCTCCCTTCCGCCCAAGTGTTTCGAATGACATTCGAAAAGAGTTGTGAGTAGACTGACAGACAGACTGTCACCCACTTCACCCCCCCCCCTCTCTCTCTTTTTCTCTATCTGTCTCTCTCTCTCTATCACACACACACACTCTCTCTCTCTCTCTCTACTCCTATTCCACTCACCTCCAAGCATGGCCGTCGCGAGTGCCATCTCACCACAAGTGATCTCCACACCCAGATCCACGCACAGACGACGGAACGGCAGGTTGCCCTGAACACCTCTCTCTCTCTCCTCTCCCCTCTCTCTCTCTCTCTCTCTCTCTCTCTCTCTCTCTCTCTTCCTTCTCTCTCCCTACTCACCACAGTAGTGAGCGGTGCGAGGTACGTCTTTCCGGCGAGGCTCTTCATGTCCAGCTTCGGCTTCTCCCGCTCCATAGACCCCACCTGGTCAGACTTGAGCCACTTCAGAGCCTGAACAAGCAAGTCAATGGTATTGCTTTGAAAGTTATGGACTGAAAAGTACATTTGCGCAAGATTAACTTACGCAACTATTAAATAACGTTATAGAACAAGTGAAACTCAGGTCTCAGGTCTCAGGTCTCAAATTCTCTCTATATTTTCTTTTTTTGATCTCTCATCCATGACCCGCCGCTCTCCCTCCCACAATCTCTTCCCAATGAGTGGCTCATTTCCCTATCCTCATTTTGCATGACATTTTCATACTCATTACCCTACGCTTCCCGTCTGGACCATTCTAGATAAGCGCCCCGTCTAGCCCTTCCGTCACATTCACAGTTCAGGTGGGTCCTCCCTCTCCCTCGGCTCCGCCCCCTCTGACCCCGCCCCTTTCCAGCATGGCCGACAAGTCCGCGTTCATCCCCGTCGACCTGGGAGGCGGAGCGAGCAAGCCCGCCGAGCTCGACATCGACATTGACGACGAGCTGTTCGGAAAGAAGGTACTGTAGCTACAGTACCCTACCGTAACCCGCCCTGATTCAGGGAGGGTCCAAGCCGGCCGCCGCCCCGGCTCCTCCCCCGCCGCCTCCTCCTCCTCCGCCCAAGGAGGAGCCCAAGAAGAGCGGAGGAGGATACGCGTACTCCAAGCCCAAGTCCTACCAGAAGACGTACGCCTATGGACAGAAGTAGACGCGCGCGTCTACAATGTCATCGCCCACTTGCCACACGTGATCGAGAGATAACCAAGACTGCAGCCACTCAATACACTTTCGCATTACACTATCTTGCAGTAAACATTTGACTCTTCTGAGCTTGTTGATTGTATTGGGTAATTAGTGATTTACACGATCCAACAACCCAATCTTTACTTACCGCCATCCTCCCCACACCATTCACTGTACATTTCACGTTCACCAGCAGTTGCCAGTTTCCGTCTCGAATCTAGACACCCATCGCGCTGTCCAAGCCACTCATACCGCGCACCCCATCTCCCCTCCCCTATCGTATAGGTTGTCTTCACCACCACCAATCGATTGTCCTTCTTCTCTCTCCCTCTTCCCTCTCCCCTCCCTCCCGACCTCCTCGCTCCTTCCAAAGTCGTACTCGTGTTTCCGCATGGCAATCTGTATGCGGATCGAGTCCGTGTTGAGAGTCGCCGCGTACGGAGACGACACCTCCTTGGTCAACTGCAACATGACGTCATAGATCATAGATCAAGACAATTACACACGGACAGACAACATAATATCATATGGATATGGAGGAAAAAGTGTGAATGTTGTCAACAATCCGTAACCAACAAGCTTTCTGCAGGTTTCTCACAAACAACGAATCTCTCGTTTAATTATCGCATTAATAGACTCTCATGATCATTACCTGATTCAGCTCTGCATCCGTGTGAGCGCTGGCAAAGCGACACGCGTAGCTGAAATCAATCGATAAACACACCAATCAATCGATAAATCAATACCTGAAGGGACACTTTCCGCGCACGTCGTACAGCGGGCACTCGGCGGCAATGTCGGCCGGTTTCTTGGACAGAAACGTGGCCACGTCGTGGTCGGAGGTGCACTTCTCGCCGAACCTGCATTGAATCGTCTCTCTCTCTCTCTCTCTTTTTTTCTCTCAACCTCTATCTTTCTCTATCCTCTTCTCTCTCTCTGTTCCGTCTCTCCCCTCCCTTTCTCTCTCTCTCTACTCCCTCTCTCTCTGCTCTCTCCCCCCTCTCCACTCACTTGCACGCCGTTCCTGGCTGGATCACCGAGGGACAGAGTCGGGCGTTGCTCGCTCGAATGCGCGTCTCCGCCTGTTTCATCTCCTTCCTGGAAACAACCATTACGGTAACATACCGTATCCCCCCGTCTACCGTATACCTCCTGTTCTTGTTCATGCCGCGTCGCTTGTTCTTGTCCTCGCGCTGCCTGCCCAGCTCCTCTTTCTTCGCCTCCGCCTCCGGAGACTCGTCATCGGGCGCCGGAGCGTGCTCCACCTGAGTGTTGAAAGTGAAAACATAAAGAGAGAGGGGGGAGAGAGAGAGGAAGGGAGAGAGAGGGAGGGAGAGAGAGGGAGGGAGAGAGAGGGAGAGAGAGAGAGAGAGGGAGAGAGAGGGAGAGAGAGGGGAAGAGAGGGAGGGAGGGAGAGAGAGAGAGAGTAGCATGGTACTTCCTCACCTGCACAATGTACTCCTTCTTGATGGGCGCCACGTTGGTGGCATCGAAGCCGCGCCTGTCCGACGAGGCAAAGTCGCCTACCTAAGAGAAGTACTGTACTTTAACATTACGAAACAAGTTTAGGAGAAGTATCGTTGAAGCCACACCCCCTGGTCATTGATATTTAATGTCAGAATTTTCCTAAACAGCCAATACGTTTCCGGTACGATAACATATAGGTCCACATCTTAAATATCTCACCTCGAGACCGGCGAGACTCTCTGCCAGATCCACAGTCATCTGAATATGATAAACGATAGTAATACTCTTAGAATAAGAAGAATCGATAATCGATAACCCATAGGGCCGGTGGAGAAAACCGAGTGGATTTGCATCAACCATAAAAAACGCATGTGAAATCGACAATTTACTCAACCCGTGACGACAACAACAACACAACAATGAATCACTAACAATGAACAACAGATTAATCGATACACTATCGATTTATTGATTGAATAGCGCGCGCGGCTGGTGAGTGAGCGTCTCGACGCCGTCCTCTGCCTGGTGACGCTCGTTGCGCGACCTGCGAAGCGATAATCAATCAATACTACAAAACATTGATAAGGATCACTAACACTATACAATTGTGTGCTACACATCAGCGTTAAAATGATGGAATCAGACTGATAAAAAAACAACAACATGGATATGGGTATCGAATCGACTCACTTGTATTTGACATTCCAGTTGAATCGCTTGACGTGTCCGCACCGCTTGCAAGTGCGCTCCAGCACGCGGCCGGGAATCACCTTCACCTCCACGCGCTTTACGTCCGGAGCGATCAGCACCTCAATTAAATGTTACAGTTGTATCATGCGATCTTTGGTTAATGTATAACTCTGTATCTGTATGGTTTCGGTCACAAAAAAGAGGAATAAACGTATATAGTTACATATAATCACCCACCTGGCGGCACTTGTTGCAGAAGACGCGCAGCATGTCCGGCTCCACTTTGGCCTTCTCCGTGTTCAGCACCTGTATTGGTATTGTTTTGGTACAACATGTAACAAGAAAATGTAAAAAGTTGATAATATAAATATGAAAAACGCACCTCTCGAAAGTGCCGACCGTAGAGGCGGCTGAGCTTGGTGAAGCCGTCCTCGTTCGATGTGCCTGAAGAAATAAAGTGGGATAGAGAAAGTACAAGGAATAAGGAAAATTTGAAGGTGTTTCGCAAAGCTTGTAGTGTAGGGGGAAATTCCGGAGTAGAGTGAAGAGACTGGCCGTTACAATAACACAACTTTCCAAATATGCAAATGAACTGCGGCACTCACTCTGCATGGAGAGATGTAGGGCGCTCTGGTGGAGAAAGTTGAGGCGCATGTGCGAGTCGCACACCGCCAGCTTGCCAGCGTTCAGCTACAGCAACGAGATGAACACGTTATATGAAGAGTACATGTATATATGAGTATATGCAGTATATAGTATGCAGTATGCAGTATATAAGAGTATATGCACTTAATGTTTATGAAACGCAATCTTGAATGAACCAGTCCTACCCACCTTCTTTTTCTTCTTCTCTCCCATCGGCGGCTGTGCGGGGCCCTTGGGCTTGGGCTTGACCGATGGCTCGGTCTGCTCCTGCTTGATCAGCACCGAACCGTTAGCCGGCGGAACCTACATATCCCAAGTACGGATCGAATATACATGAAAAACATTCTTAAAACGAACCTCCTGCGTCGTTGCTGTTGCGGATGGTTGATCCGGTTGCGCGCTCATAGCGTGGCTGGAATCATTCAAATCTCTGAACTAATGGTACACAAAGTTCATATGTTCGATAACTGAGCACATTATGAAAATAATAATTAGAATCCGTGCGATAATATGAGTTGAAGAGTAAAAAGAGATAAATCAGCTGAAATTTCAAATTTTATCGTTGGAGCACAATACGTTCAAATTGTCCGCTAGAGCTTAGTTTTTTTGATAGACAAAAAAAATGTTCATAATATGATATTTATCATGATATATGAAATTTATTCTTATAAGGAAGTGTTACAGATTGAATTCTCAAATTATTCTCTTCAATTTTTTGGCATTGAAAAGTTGTACATTTCTGTGCTTTTGCTGAATTCGGTTGAAACAAGCAGCGACTCTTGACGCAAGTGCTTTTGATAACAGAGACAAGGAGTGATGACGAGATTCAAATGTACAAACTTCTATGAAATGCAACAAGAACATACTTGCGTTATATTGCGCAATATACCAATCACCAATAATATAGTCATCGCATTGTGCATTAGGGGCGGCGCGCAGCGGCGCCCGTTTGTTTTGAGCTGTGACGCGCGCAACACGCCACTCCCAAGGCACACACGATTTCTCTATTCTAATACAATATACTTAATTAGTGTGCGTTATTTGTTAGAATATCACTTTGTAAGACCTATGAGTATGATTCGTGAAACCAATATCGGTTGCGGCATCCAAAAACCGCCCTCTCTTGCTCTCTCCCGCTTTGCCACTAAACGTGTTTACGACGGCGGCGGCGGCGGCGGCGACGACGGTGTGCATCACGTAAGCTCCGCCCACTGCACTTTGCGCTCATTGGTCGCTCGGCTCTCTTGCGTGCGCACTCTGATTGGCTGAGCGCATGCCCCGCCCTTCGTTCACCCACTCTCGTGTCGGCTCGCCGTCCAGGCCACCGCCCCAGTTTTGGCGCGAAAACTGTGGGGGGAGGGGAGTGTGCGGAGCGGAGTGAGTGGGTAAGAGAGAGAGAGAGAGACGCGAAATAGCGCGTGTCAATGAGAGACTGGCATTGGCAGGCGCACGAGCGATTCGACAAAGCAGTGCGTTTCCATATTCAGGATACGTTTTCTAAAGTTTCGAATATGTATACATAACATGTTCGGCACATCAACCTGAAAAACAATTTCTTCGAAATTTGAGAAAAGGACATCCATTCTCTTTCGAAAAGTACACGAGTAAAGAGGAGTGGTTTGTTTTGATCTAATTCAACAAAAGCACATGCATAAAATCTCTTCGCAGCTGACTAAAATTTCAAAACAAACCTGCTCTTTCTGATCGATGAAAAATATAGTATGCACTATAATCGTGTCATACATTTTGTTGCAAGTTACTTGTTGGGATTAACAGTATCCTGAATACCTGAACTCAACATGCTAACAAGAAAACAATTAGAGTTTTAAAACATCGTTCGAAAGAGCAGGTTTGTTTTGAAATTTTAGTCAGCTGCGAAGAGGTTTTATGCATGTGCTTTTGTTGAATTAGATCAAAACAAACCACTCCTCTTTACTCGTGTACTTTTCGAAAGAGAATTTGAATCTCGTTTGACTTCACGAATGCGTTGTCCGTCTGTGGACGTCGCGTCTTTT
>CAWZYM010000216.1:522500-535000 GCA_963966185.1 Rhabditoides inermis | reverse complement strand
TGTGAACTCACTCGAACCTGCCCCTGTTGAGGCAGAGCGGCCGGTGGCATCTGTCTCCCGTGAATCCCACTGCACACTCGCACTCCCCGGACGTGTCGTTGAAGGTTCCATGCAGACAGGGGGAAGAGAGCGCATCTGCAACAAGCGATTCGTAAAGACGCGTCTTCAGAGTTTATTTATTTATTTATTTATTTATTACTACCGGAATTAACAATGTGACAAATATGAATGTACAGATGAAATCAATGTGCCGGTGAAAATCATAGTAATGTGACGTAATGCGAAGGTGTTGGGAGTAGTTTGAACAGACTAGTCACTACTTACCTGCAAGCGATGCTATGCATTCACTGCCCTGGATACTGTATTGGTCATTTATTGTTCTGCTGTGTGGTGAGTCTGTCTGTGACCACGTGTGTCTTTCCATTTTGTGTCGTTTTATTAGCGTCTTCCTTCTCTATCCATACCCAGTATTTCAGGATATCGCTTGCAGAATGCGAGCCAGCTCTGGTAAGCAGAAAAGCAGGATTATTTATGAGCAGAACGCTTAGCTACAGTGCTTTCATAGAAATAACCTTTTTTTATATATATCTCTACAACTACTTCGAATGTATTGAAAACATATCGTTTTTAAACTAATAATGGCATCAGTGAAACGTATGGCGAGCATTGCAGTAAAACGTGATCCCGTGAAACGTATCTTCCAGTGAAACGTGATTCCGTGACACGTACTCCAGTGAAACGTACTCCAGTGAAACGTATTCCAGTGAAACGTAATCCCGTGAAACGTATCTAAGTGAAACGTATCCCCCCAACCCACCAATGATCGCCTGGTCGTCGACTCCCTCCCTCTCCTTCTCCCGCTGTCGCTCACGCTCTTTCTCCATCAACTGCATCTCACGCAGACGGTCCCTGGATATCGATTATCGATTATCGACTGATTCGATCAGATGACTGATAGTAGATTATTGATTGATTCGATCATGTAGATCAACCGGAGAGGGAGAGAGAGAGAGAGAAAGAGAGAGAGAGAGAGAAAGAGGAGAGAGAGAGGGAGAGGGGGGAGAGAGGAGAGAGAGAGAGAGAGAGAGAGAGAGAGAGAGAGAGAGAGAGAGAGAGAGAGAGGGAAAGAGGAGAGAGAAAGAGTGAGAGGGGAGATAGAGATAGAGAGGGAGAGGGAGAGGGGGGAGAGAGGGACAGAGAGAGGAGAGAGAGGAGAGAGAGTGAGAAGGCACGAGAGAGAGAGAGAGAGAGAGAGAGAGAGGGAGGGGATAGAGAGAGAGGAGAGAGTGAGAGAGTGTGTGTGAGAGAGAGGAAGGGAGAGAGAGAGAGAGTCCTTCTCACCTATGTCTTCCCTTTGTCCCCACCAGTCCATCTCTCTCATGGTGAGAGTGTCGATAGGAGGGCAGTTGGAGATGGTCCACGTCCGGCTGGAAATCAATCGATAAATTATTAAATCGATAAATCGATAAATCAATACGCATCGATCAGTTACACTTTTGGATTCGTAGCATACTTTACCATTAGTTATATTTGAAAGAATTTAGAGAGTTTTAAATGTCGAGTCGTCTTTTATTACTCATCTTTCTTCCAGGCATTCAGCATTCGGGCCAGAAAAAAATCGAAATTCGAGTTTGATTGACCGCCGTTTCGTATTTGCTTATCCTCGCTTCAACCTCACTCTCTTCTGTTTTCATTCTTCATTGTGTCTCACGAGACGTGTCGTGAATCCTGTCAAATATTTTTTGATATTATCATTGTTATCATGTTATCAACGAATAGGATACGATTCTTGTTAGCAATATGCATTAGATTACTGGATAATTGAGTTGCATAATCCGAGTCTTGCGACTGAGAGACTGGAAGCTGGAACAGAACAGGGGTTTGATCGGAGGGTGAAATGGTAAAGAGAGAAGGAAGCAGAAGTAAGTAGACACCGATTAGCCTAATCTCGACTATTTACTCCTCTCTCTCTCTCTCTCTCTCTCTCTCTTTTACTTTCTCTCTCTCTCTCTCTCTCTCTCTCTCTCTCTCTTTCTCTTTCTTTCTCTCTCTCTCTCAATTCGCAATTGCGGGAATCCCGGAATGCAGAGAGCAGCAACACATTGCTCATTTATTTCCCAAAAGTCACATACTTCATTTTCTGTAGTGATATAGGGGGAGTGAAGAAGTCTAGACAGAAACCTGTGACAACATCGCTCGTTCGATAAGCGACCACTCAGATTGAGGCGATCAGTCAAACTCGAAATGCTTGGATTAAAGGATTCGAATGCTGAGAAGACAGATGAGTAATGCTCCCACTTGTAGCTTTGACGCGCGACATTTGTCAAACTCAACGTTTGATCAGTTGATATATGATGTCAAGGAAAATGGAGAGAGTGGGGAGAGATATAGAATAATACAGTGAGTACTCGGTTATCAAAATGCTTGAGACGATTTCAAAAAAGTTAGTTGAACGAATAACGCATCTAGTTATTTGAATGGGTATGAAAGTAACTACTCCGAAATGGTGTGCCCAAAGTGTACCTGCTGCAGTCTCTCTTTTCTCTCTCTCTCTCTCTTCTCTCTCTCTCTTCTCTCTCTCTCTCTCTCTCTCACCTGCTGCAGTCGTTGGTGTTGTTGGTGGGGCATGAGTGAGAATACGTAGATTATTGCAATGACGATGATGAGCACAAGTGGTCCCACCCACAGACGACCTGAAAACAAACTATATTTTATTTTATTATATTTTATTATTTTATTGTATTGTTTTATTGTTACGATAAATGTTCACATTAGTTAACGTGTCCTGCTTCGACCCTTTCCGCAGAGTGAATCTCTTGAATCGGGGATACCTTTACCTTTACCTTTATAAGTTACCCGAGGGCCAGCTTCATATTTGTTTTATACTTTTCGCCATGTTCATATTGTTCATATATTCATTTATGTCCTTAGAACCGCGGCAAGGAAAGGACCGTCATGCCAAACCGTGAGCTAACTCAAACTGTTTCTAATACAGTCAAAATCGTTAACTTCAATGCGAACTCAATACGAAGGGATCTCCGAAAACGAACTCTGGAGACTGCCATCGCTGCTATCTCGTTCGACGTGCTGTGCCTCACCGAGACCTGGACGGAGAGCAGCCAGGCTCGGTTCTGCGACACGAACCATCTGTTGATATGTTCCGGATCAGCACACTCGAGAAGACAAGGAGTCGCCTTCCTCGTCAGAACCGAACTCGTGCCCTACATCACCCACTCGCAGTGCCACTCGGAGCGACTGGCGGTTCTGGAGCTATGCAAGGGAGGGAGTATCCTGCGCATCATTCTTTGTTACATGCCCACCGACCAGATGCCAGACACCGACTACAACAAGATACTGGACGACGTGCGGCGAATCTCAACTCGCACCTGCGAGACCCGACGACTCGATCCACGCTACAAGAAGATGAAGACGTGCACTATCTGGACTGGAGACTTCAACGGCCAGCTTGGCAAGAGACTGCACCCTGACGACGCCGCCATCGGACACTTCGGCTACGGGGAGAGAAATGAAAGGGGAGAAATGCTGCTCGACTATTGCAATTCAAATGGGTGGAAGCTTGCCAATAGCTTCTTCAAACATCGAGCCGGAAGGAAGTGGACGTGGAGATGCCCATCAGGAGGATTCAAAGAGTACGATCTGTTCTTCGTGCGGTCAACGAGATACATCAAAAACGTGGTGACAATCAACAAGTTCGCCGCCATGTCTGACCACCGAGCAATAAGAATGACGATACGACTCAATGCGTTCCGAGACACGGCCATCAAAACGAAGATGAACAGGAAGACGGACTGGTCGATATATAGAACTGGAGTGGAGACAAGCCTAGATGCGAATATGAACGGAACCGCTGGAGATATGTACGACGAACTACAGAAGACGCTGGAGAGGGCGCATAAGGTGGCGACGAGACTGGAGCCTAAGGAGGACTGGCGATCGCCAAGGACAATGGAGCTGTTCAATGAAAGAAGAGAACTCCTCGGCCGAGCAGACGCGCGTTCCCGACTCGATTTGGTCATCACCAACAAGGCACTGAGGCTGTCCCTGCAGAACGACATCGACAAGAAGCAGTTCCTGCTCTACAAGAAGACACTCTCCGCCAAGCAGATATTCGAACCGGTACTTGCTCCGGTCATGTGGAAGATCAAAAATAACGACGGCAGTCTTACACGCACGCAACAAGAACTCGAGGCTCGAATCAGCGAGTACTTCACGCTGCTCTTCACCAACCCGACCTCGGTGGCGCTGGAGCCGAGGCCGCCTGCGGAGCCACCGCCACCTGTTCTACACTCTGAAGTGCGACACCACCTTGCCAGAATGAGAAGACGAACTGCCCCTGGTATCGATCGGATATCGACCATGATGCTGCAGGCCGCCGGAGACCAAGTGCTAGATTCGATCGTGCGCCTCTTCAATAAGATCCTGGAGGAAGGGCGGCCACCGCCGATGTTTGCCGATTCTATTACTACTCTGATCCCGAAAAGCGGGGATCTGAGCGACCTCTCCAACTTCCGACCTATCGCCGTGCTGCCGTCGCTGTATAAGCTGCTGACGCGGGTGCTACTGGGGAGAATGGAGCCGATACTGGATGCAGAACAAGGAAAGGAGCAGGCGGGATTCAGAAAGAACTACTCGACGATAGAGCACGTACACACTCTCAAGGAGCTGATCTGGAAGTGCTACACCTACAAGTACGACCTCGTTCTCATCTTCTTGGATTTTGAGAAAGCCTACGATAGTGTGATTTGGAATGGCCTCTGGAATACGATCCATCGACAAGGAGTGCCAGGATACGTCATTAATCTACTAGAAGAGGTGTACTCGAATGCGAAGAACGAAATCAAGGTCAACTCTGGGCGAGCCGAAGTGAATGTGAAGAGAGGAGTGAGGCAGGGCTGCGTTCTCAGTCCGTGCTTGTTTAATGCAGTTCTTGAACAAATTTTGAGGAAGATGAATTGGGAGGACAAAGGAGTGAAGATTGATGGAGAGTACCTAAATCATCTACGGTATGCAGATGATGTGGTGCTATGTGCGCGGAGTAAGGAGACAGCACAGACAATGTTGAACGAGCTGAGTGGAGAAAGTGAACAATACGGGCTGCGGATCAGCCATAAGAAGACAAAGGTGCTAACGCTAGGATCCAACCGAACGATCACCCTTCGAGGAGTGCCACTGGAGACGGTCAGGTCGTTCAAGTACCTGGGAGTCGATATAAGCAAGGACAAGGACGTGACAGAAGTGGGGAGACGAATGGGCTGCGCATGGGGAGCCTTCAACAAGCATCGACGGTTTCTGACGCATAGGAGAGCGCCGATGAAGAGAAAACTAGCAGTGATGTATACGTGCGTACTGCCGGGAGTCCTCTACGGAAGCGAGGCGTGGGCGTTGACAGAGGAACAGAAGGAGGGACTGCGGCGGATGCAGCGAAGAATGGAGCGAGCGATGTTGAATGTGAGCCTGCGCGACAGGATGAGGAATACGACTGTACGAGGACTGACGGGAATGAAGGACGTGATGGAGATTGCTTGGAGGAGGAAGGCGAGCTGGGCGAGGAAGGTGGCCAACTTCAACAACCGATGGTCGCGCCGAGTAACTGAATGGAGACCGTTTGGACAGAAGAGGAGAGTGGGAGCGCCGTACGTGAAGTGGAGCGACGACTTGGAGGAGATGATGGAGCGACAAGGACTGAGCGGGGAGACCTGGACGAGACTAGCAAGAAGAGACGACTGCGACGAATGGAAGCGGATTATGCTCACGGGACCAGCTCCATAGCGAACCAAACCATTGGAATGTGTATAGAGATCCTGGATAAAAATTTTGATTTGATTTGATTTGATTCATTTATGTAATGTCACGGCAGAATAGCACTTTTTATAAATGTAAGTACACATGAAATCACGATTATTACGACGTAATAACTATTTAAATAAATTACTGTAAATGTACTTTCGTGAATGTCAATCTGACCTTATCAGAAATGCTCAATTTATAAATCCCGACGGAATAGAATTTAATTTAAAAAAAAAACTCAATCATACGAACAAACATTAAAAGACATTATGAGAATCACTTTTATTGATTCGAAGAAACGTATCCCACTTTCGGAAACGTATCCCCCGAGAAACGTATTTCGTGAAACGTACCCTGATGTTGTGCGGCGGGATTCATGCCGAACGGCGTGGTGTAGATGAGCCTCGATCGATTGTCCGAATAGACCTCCTCCTCTGCGCGTCTCGCCGATCTACCCGCTCTGCTTCTCTGCGCTCTCGCCGGTCGACTCTGATTGTTTTCAATGACTATTCATGCGCAGTGGTGATGAGAAAAAGAGGGGGAGGATAGAAGGAAGAAGAGGCAACTTCCTGGTTAGACACGTATAAAGAGCGCAACTCAGTCAAAGGGAAAAGTGAGTTATGAGAGATAGAGAGAGGCAGATAGAGAGAGGCAGAGAGAGAGAGAGAGAGAGAGAGAGAGAGAGAGAGAGAGATGTTGCATTTGCAGGCTGCATGGTAATATGATTGACACTTTAGCATTTCCGATTCCATTGCTTTTTGATGTATATGTTTACACATGTACACACTCACTAATAAGGAAACACGTGGAAACTATATTATATTAAGATTCATATAAATCACATTACAATTTAGAATGTTTATATTCTCAAGAATATTTGTATATTTGGAACTAAGGCGCGAGGAGATGTGCAAGCGAGAAAGAAGAGTGAGTATGAGAGAGAGAGAGAGAGAGAGAAAGAGAGAGAGAGAGAAAGAAAGAAAGAAAGAGAGAGAGAGAGAGAGAGAGAGAGAGAGAGAGGGAGAGAGGAAAGAGAGAGACAGTGAAAGGGAGAAGGAGGGAGAGAGCCTTACCTGTTCAACCTCTCCTCCTCCTTCCACAGCTACACTCTCCTGTGCGTAGCCACTTTCTGAAAGTCACAAAACAACAAAACTTTCAAACAGAACAAAACGAACATGTTTGCGGCGAGTCAAAGTAGAAAGGGGAATGGGTAAGAAATGCAAATAACGAGGAGTGAACCAAGAACGTATAGTTTCTTTTACGAGAGAAATATGATACGCGTATGGTATGTAATGAATCTAGATGACGTGGCTCTCTCTCTCTCTCTCCCTCTCCCTCTCCCTCTCCCTCTCCCTCTCCCCTCTCCCTCTCCCTCTCCCTCTCCCTCTCCCTCTCTCCTCTCCCTCTCCCTCTCCCTCTCCCTCTCCCTCTCCCTCTCCCTCTCTCTCAAATGAAAAACTGCATCGAGTATGAGGTGAAGATAATATGATTTGCGAAACACATGAGAATAATATTATGAGAAGCGAGAGTTTTGTTGTGCCTTAGAAGAGAGGAAAATAACATGATATGAGAGAGAGAGATGTGAGCGTCTATAGCCCGCACTTTGGATATCCTATCGAATCCGGAATATATTGTTCGCGATATCCGCGTCCAGAGCAAATAAACAAGATTGGGGCGGCTGCGGCAAGAGTTTGAGGAGGGAGGAGGGCTCATTCCCATTGAGGGAGACAGAGAGAGAGATAGAGAGAGAGAGGGGGGGGAGAGAGAAGAGTGCCGGGAAAACCTTCAGAATGTACGTACTAGCTGGCTAGACAAGTAAACAGTTAGAGGTAGCTGTGAGTCCCGCCCACACTTTCTGAATGCCCAACTAGAAGACTGCATTCATTTTTTCTCGGAAGAGAGGGAAGGAGGGAGGGAGAGGAGGGGGAGGGACAGAATGCAAGAGTGGCATCCCTGAATCGGGGGGGGGGGATAAGCAACGTAGTAATTAGCAATTTACTGCAGTAGCAGAGTTGTTTCGCATTCCGAGTAAGAGAGGGAGGGAGAGGAGAGTGTGGCATTCGTTGTGTATCACTTTTACAAGACAGCAAACACTGCAAACACACATCGATAGTTTGGTGTCAGAGAGAGAGAGAGAGAGAGAGAGAGAGAGAGAGAGAGAGAGAGAGAGAGAGAGAGAGAGAGAGAGAGAGAGAGAGAGAGAGAGCAACAACACCGCTCCTAACAACTGAACTAAACACGTACTCGAGAGAGAGTGAGAGAGAGAAACTAGTTCCGCCCACAGCCGTCACATGTGATTGAAGCGGATTAGAATGATAATCGGAAATTAGCATAAGTCAGGGCCAGTCGGTGACCACTACGCCTCGTGATTTAGTGATGACTAAAAAACACACACACCAGCGACTGGGCACTTTCGTAAAAGGGGCCAAAATGAAATTGGAGAAGAAATCAAATTAACTCGGCGGTGCGGTGGTGACGTATGAAGGCTGGGCGGAGAAAGAGAGAGAGAGAGAGAGAGAGAGAGAGAGAGAGAGCGCGCGCGCGCGAGAGAGAGAGAGAGAGAGAGACAGAGAGATATATTTCGCGCGCAACTAGCTCAGCATTTTCCGAGCAAAAAATAATCGTGCCCTAACTGGCACCGTAGAGAGAGAGAGAGAGAGAGAGAGAGAGAGACAGAGACAGAGAGATAGAGAGAGATAGAGAGAAACAGACAGAGAAGACAGTACTATCAATGATGTCACACGTCCGTTCGCACTACCAATCACAAACATATCATCGCACAACATTTCTATTTACGTTCGTTTTTGCGATTCGAAAGTGAAAGTGCACTGGGTCTGGGGAGCCGCAGTGTGACATTTGACTTGGGCGAGAGAGAGAGAGAGGGAGGGAGGCAGAGAGGGAGGGAGGCAGAGAGGGAGGGAGAGAGGGAGAGAGAGAGAGAGAGAGAGAGGGGCAGAGAAAGAGGTGGCGCGCTCGGTCGATTGAAACACACCCACAGAAACACACACTAACTCTCACGTGGGGCTGTTTTGAGGTTACTTACGACGTTTGGATCCGAGAAAAAAAAAGAGAGAGAGAGAGAGAGAGGGAGATAGAGAGAGAAAGAGGGAGATAGAGAGAGAGAGAGAGAGAAAGAAGAGGATATGCTGAATCGTTGTGACAGTTCGGGAGGCGAATGGAATGAAATGAAGTGACACTATACATTTTGATTCGACAATTCGGACCTATCGCTAATTTCTAGTGATCGAAGATTGCAGATCACCCCACCTACCCACCCCCCTCTCCCCCCCCCCTCTCTCTCTGCCACAATAGACGCGTGAGAAATGACGACACACACCTTCATTACACAACGAACGCAAATGATTAATCGTTGTGACCGCAACTAATATCGATGAATGAAAGACCTATACGAATCATAAGACATAAGACGCTCGCGCATGTCAAAAGAGATGCGACTCTTTGAGACAGTTCTTATTCCCATTAAATAAGATCTGGAAAAATAAGAACAGGCTAAAAAACAACGAAAATCTATAATTCGTGCAATTGAACATTTTCAAACGGGAAAGAGAAAGAAGCGAGGGATGATAACGGCTGGGTGGAGCAGTGTGGCATAGCGAGCATCGATCGGCCGCGGCTCTCTCTCTCTCTCTCTCTTGCCCCGCCCCTCTCTCTCTCCCTCCCTCTCCCTCTCTCTCTCCCCCTCTCTTTCTCTCGGACGGGCCAAATCAGCTGTTTTCGGCGAAGCAGCGACGCAGGAAGTGTATATGTGATTAGGGAGTGATAGCGGGAGAGAGAGATGCCCCCAGGGCATTTTCACACTCTCACTCACTTTCTCACTCATGCATCACCAAGTGAAAGGGTTTGTGGAGAGCATCGTAATTTGTTATACGCGGAAATTTGAGGCATTAAAAACGCGCTTCCGGTTCGACTAACAGGAAATTATGTTTTATATGTACTAGAAACTAGGGTTTGCGTAATTTTTGATAGAATAGTCTCTCTCTTTCTCTCTCTCTCTCTCTCTCTCTCTCTCTCTCTCTCTTCTCTCTCTCTCTTTCTTTCTCTCTCTCTTCTCTCTCTCTCTCTGCGATAGAAAAATATGGATATCTCTCGTATTTCGAGAGGCGATGTTTGATGGTGAGTGAAGACGTATATGCGTATATCATGCGAAGATGAGCGTTTAATCCCTTCTTCTCTCATAAACCGCCATATCTGCGTGCGAAAAAAATAGACGAGTCACGAGTGAAACAGCTGACTTTTTTCCCTCCCTGTCTTGTGATTGAGCCACTCTCATCGCCAAATGTTGCCGGATTCGTTAACATTTACGTAAGCGTTTAAAAACATATAAAGCGCTTTATTAACAAAATAGAATGAAGGCTTTTTATTAACAGAAGAAGATCACAATTTATGTACATGTAAATGAAATACGACTAGAACCTGTGAAAACAAGAGTCTAGAAAAGCAGCTATCATTGTTCCTTTTATTTGAGCAAAAATATAATACAATGCTCATTCTTAAAGTATGCATGTAAATGTAATCTTTTTAGAATTATGTATTATTTAGAAAAAGTAAAATCCGCCCCAGTAGAGGATGTTGAAGATGGTCCAGCATACGGGGAAGATGATTCCTGCAATCAATCGATAATCGATAATCGATAAATCAATACTCACGGCTCCTCATATCGATGCGGAGTGCGGGGTCGCGGTTGTGCAGCCACCTGGAATCAAATATATTTTTGTAACAAAAATTATGTTTATTCAAATACGTTTCAGAGTAATGCTATATATAAATTTTCCTTACTGAGATCCACAGCATTACTCCGAAGAAGAAAGCAATTTCAATTATTTTATCACTGCCTCTCTCTCTCCCCTACCTCCCCTCCTCTCTCTTACCCTTTCCCTTTTTCTTTCCCTCTCTCTCTCTTTCCCTCTCTCTTTCCCTCTCTCTTTTTCTCTCTCTTTCTCCCTCTTTCCCTCTCTCTTTCTCTCTTTCTTTCTCTCTCTTTCCCTTTCCTTTTCTCTCTCTCTTTCCCTTCTCTTTCTCTCTCTTTCCCTCTCTCTTTCCCTCTCTCTTTCCCTCTCTCTCTTTCCTTCTTTCTTTCCCTCTCCCTCTCTCTCTCTCCCTCTCTCTCTCTCTCCCCACCTCCTCCACCCGCTGTTCTTCTTCTCCTTCTCCGCTGCTTCGAGCAGCGCCTCCGCCTCCGTACCGTTACCGTTCTGAACGAATATCAATTAATCAGATTATTAATAGTTGAATATCATTTATCACTGCGAAAATCATTGATAATATTCCTCGTCTAAAAGAAGATGTGATCAAGGAGCAAGAGCACCATCATTGCAAGAACCTCTGCAATGCAGAGACCTACCCAGAGGTGCACTTGCACAATGCACAAAAAAACTGTGTCTATGAAAAAAACGTGATATATACTAATTAAGGAGTGTAACTACCTTGTGCGCATCGCATTTTGCCTTCTCCCTCTCCTTCTCCCTCTGTGGAATAAGGGTGGAGGCGACAAAGGAGACCCACGCAAACTCCAGCACCCCAGCGAAGATGAAGCACAGACAGACTGAAGGTGGGATTATTGATTGATTGATCGATTGATTGCCTTATTGAATTCATTATGGGCAAAGCACAGACATACTGAAACGGAGAGGAGTGATTTATTGATTTATGGATTATGATTTGTCAAGCCCATCTAGTGATCCCTCAATCTACATTTAAAGCACAGGACCACAGGAAGACTGGAACGGTGAGGAGTGGTTTATTGATTTATTGATTGATTATGGTCAGTCAAATGTCATGTAATGATTTCTCATTCTACGCCGTCAAAGCACAGGCAGACTGGAACGGTGAGGAATGATTTATTGATTATTGAATTATAATGATTGGTTAAGGACATTAATGATCCATCAATTCATACTGGCAAACAGACACTGTAATGTGGATTGATCTTTCGGTTAATTGATTCATTAATCAAGGGCAAGAGCATAATGTTTCTAACTAGACCAGAAGAGTGTTGGGACTTGCTTTAGCTCTGTCTCACACTTCCATTGAATTTAATTTTCCATGAGTAAAATGTAGAGCATGCTATGAGCGAAATACGTCCATTATTGAGCATTGAAATTATTCTGTGAGATTTTAATTCGTGTGGTTTGTGGTTTACTATTTCTTTGATGAGTACATAGAGTACATAATTTTTGGAAGTTTTCAACTGTCGGATTATTACTTCATTTAACCATACTGAAACTTTACGAAAACCATGAAACATATGCTTATGTGATAAACATATTTCGATATTACGATAGCGTCAATCCTTCCCACTTCCGATTCCGATCCACATACCATAACCCTGCTATTGTGCCTATTCGCCTGCCACCCACCTCCGTTACATATATCGATTGACTAGCACTAACTCGAATGACGTCATATTTGAATTACCAATACACCCCATACCAAGATACCAATACTGATATCATCGGTCGTTTCCACCTCCGATCCATATATCGATCTTTTTGTATCATATTTACGAAAACTGACCTATGCTATGATTCTATGATGTTAAACTATGATTTTGGTTTTTGCTCATCCTTCCCACCTCCGATCCATATATCGATCGCTTTGACGTAGCTGACCGGGGGCAGCTTGGCGTTGATGGCAGCTGCCTGATGGAGGGATTCGTCATGGAGAGTAGGAGC
>CAWZYM010000216.1:510000-517500 GCA_963966185.1 Rhabditoides inermis | reverse complement strand
GTATGATGGATCTCACTGACCGAACTGAGAAGAAGTCAAAGCATGTTTTACTCTACCTTTAGAGATCTTTGTAAATTACTTTCACCAAATATATTCAAAAATCAAAATGTATATATTTAGATCTTCAAGGATGTGGAGAAGTTTGATTTGAGCATTTGGGAGGGAGAAAATGACAGACGCAACAAGCGGCCACGAATAAATGTGTTTTGACGGCGATTGTAAAGTGATAGTCGGAAGTGAGGTCTGATATACTTGACAACTTCGCCTGAGGCGAGAAACAATCAACATTGCACTCGCTACGAGAGAGCACAGGTGACAGCGTGATAAAGTGATAAACAGCTCTGATCATCAAAGAGAGAGAGAGAGAGAGAGAGAGAGAGAGAGAGAGCGGAAGAATGAAGGAGTATAGTACTAGTAATCACACGCCAGTTGTGCACATTACAAAGATGATGAGCCTCCAATGTCGATAACAAAAAACACGAATCTGGTGGAAATTTTCGGAAAGCCCAGAAATTCCATCAGTCAATGGATACGCGAACGTATAATAATGCAAATGCATGTGAATGGAACGCTTCACTGATTCCAGGTCCACATTGGGAAAACAAATGCATTACAGCCGTTGAATAGTGTAGAGTGTAGACTAAATGAAATGGATTCATCTGGTATCTGGTAGTCTTTTTAGATATAATGTAATAATGTAGCCGTTTATTTGCATATAAATTGAATTCAGAATAGAGTACCAGGCGATCGGAACATGTGATATGAGGATGAAAGCTGTATTGTGTAAATCGAATACTCACAAACACAATTGACAATCCAATATCGAGAATATGTACAAGGTGGGAATGAGAATATGTGTTGACCCAAACCAGTCGCTGTCAGGGTCTCAGGCTACTCCTATTACGTAAAGGGTAAAAGACATTGGTTTTCGAGATTGTGACAAATGGTATAAGCGTAGGTGTGCTTGGTAGACAAGTGGACTTCAAGTTGACGTTAGTATGCAATTTGAGGAAAGGTTCTCGATGGGATAAGTGTTGACACGAGATATAGTAGGTAGTGTTGTTGCAGTATCCTGCACATGTGAGCGACTGAAAGACTGAAAATTGAAATTTGAAAAGCATAAAATATGGTCCGGGAGCATGGGGCGCGGGCCCAAAAAAATGACATCCACTTTGCGAGATTACACGATCCATAGCTCGAGTGGATTAGCTCAAACAGAACGAGTTGAAATCGCCTCCGGGACATCAAAAATGACGATTCGAAAACCTCAACGACAGTTTCGCTTCGCACTTTTGACGGCCTGGCTGCGATTCCCGGGGGGTGGGTGGGGGAGTAAGGGATACTGTAGAATGAATTAGTGAATAACTGATCACAGTAATACAGATTACAGTAATCCTCAGAAGAGTGGTGCACTCGAGCGGGCGTTGGAGACTGACTGAGTGGAAGAAGGGGCCGCGCACCGCTGAACCGTCCCTCTCTTTCTCTCGCCCCCTCTCTCTCTCCTCTCTCTCACCCTAGGTTGGCGGGCTCTGAGAGTACATCTCTCCCATCTCCACACATTACCATACTCATTCCGCCCCTCTCACCGTCTGCCCCTCCCGCATACGCACGCTCTCTCGCGCCTCTCTCTCTCACTCCTCGGCAGATGTCGACAACGGTCCTTTGTGCGATTTTTTCGCGCGCGCTCACCCGCCTCTCTCTCACTCTCTCTCTCTCTCTCTCTCTCTCTCTCTCCCTCTCTCTCTTCCTCTCTCTCCTTCTCACTGCCCGATTCAAATCGGTGGGGCGCGCGATTTGTGGCGGGAAAACGTGGGTAGCAGCAGTGCGCTGCAAAAAAGTGAGGAAGCGAAGGTCGCCCGTAGTGACCAACTATATGCAAATGAGGGTCGTTGAAAGGAGGGAGATACGCACCTGTCCATACGTGAATGGGAGGAAGACTCACCTGCCGGGGAACCGTCTTTTTTGGCCAAGATGCGGTTGTGGTGGTCGATTTCGAAATGAGCGACCGAGCAGACGGGAGAGTCCTCGATGCAAGAAAGGGTAGATGGTGGCGGGAGATAAACGAGGCCCGAGAATTCGACAAAGGCGATCGATGGTGATCGCATCGCATGAGATGCGGCGAGATTGTGGCTATTGGCTTATTTTGAGTGTTGCGAAACGAAAGTGAGTCAGTCGAAGAAACTTTTTATCACACAGATATACTACAATGAGGATGCTTTTCCTACCGTGTGCACAACCAATCATTTATCAGGAATCGTCTTTCCTAGTGAGTCAGTATGATGATACATTGTAGGATTTGGTTTTCAAACAGCTCTTTTCCCAATCACATGATCATTCGCTTGCCCTTCCAATATTGTAAATGGTGAATGGACAGAGTCCTATATCGACACGTCCAAAGGACATGGGAACAGAGCGCTTTCCCGCCGCGCGGACAGACAGACAACATCACTCACCCCAAACGATCTCTCTCTCTCTCTCTCTCTCTCTCTCTCTCTCTCTCTCTCACCACCACCACTTTTTCACAAGACACATGCCGACCATATTCTGTGTGGGTAAGAGGGTGAGAAGCGGTATACGCATATCGATTGAACATAAATTCAAAATTTTGTTGGTTCAAAATTTTGCACAGTTTATGTACTCGCAAAAGAGAGTGATACACATGTGTTCGAATGAAACAACTATATTTGAAAATGTTTGGTATAGTTTCAGATCCCTCAAATTCCGTTGATATCCTGATAGTGAGGCGATTCGCAGGGGTGGGTCGAGTGATAAATGATAGGAGGTAAGAGAGATAGAGAGAGAGAGGGGGAGAGAGAGGGAGAGAGAGAGGTAGAGAGTGTACACTCACTGAACGAATTCGGCGTACACAACACCATTAATTCTTTCCTCCCGTCCCGACTGACGCACTGCCCTGGGGGCATTCTCGAGAGTGATAAGTGATCGGGTGTGATAGAGAGAGAAAGAGAGAGAGAGAGAGAGAGAGAGAGAGAGAGGAGAGAGAGAGATGAGAGTACTAAAATTGCATGCACAGTCACTGCACTGGAACGCTCTATGAACTATGATGAGAAGGACTTTATTCGATGGAAACACAAAAAAGTAACGCACGTTTCACTTTTGAATACGTATAACGGTTGAAAAATGTTTTTAGTGTTAAGATTGTTTAAGCCGTTACTAAATAATAAATCATTCCACATACAACATACCATCATATACTAAATACTACCATTATATACCATAGAGCATATCATACTTTCAGACCATCGTACCACAAGTACCACATAGCCTATTGTTCATGATAACTGTTCATGGTAAAAGATAACCTCATGAAATCACATCAAACTAAATCCAAATCACACATGTTTCTTTCTCCAGCAGTTTGCAGTTGCAAAGTTGTGTATGCGTATCGTGTATCACAACTCAGTAGTCAAAAGTCAGTTGACTTGACTCACTCGGCTATAGTTTGATCCACGAATAGCTCACGCGGAGATCTTCTCTCTCTCTCTCTCTCTCTCTCTCTCTCTCTCTCTCTCTCTCTCTCTCTCTCTCTCTCTCCAATCAGAGAATGTTTCAAATTCTCCCGTGACTCTCCCTCCCCGATTCTCGCGTGGGAGGCTATCCATCAAAGTCTCTCGAACCTCTATATAAATAGACTATATACCACCTTTTAGTGTTTATGTTTCTTGGCTACCTCCGAGAGTTTGCTTTAAAACACAAAGATCACATGCCCGCGGGCATTGTTAATGACTTTACGCTGTTCGCTCAGCCGCTGTTTCTCCCCTCTGTTTCACATAACGTTTCATGCGCTGATACGTTTCAGAATGAAGCTCGCTATCGTTCTGTTCCTCTCCAGCTTTGTCATCCTCACCTCTGCCTATCCCCAAAACATCAGCGTCAAGGTTAGTGTCATGTTGTGCCGACAGTGTGGTGTATGTACGTGTTACACTACAGGGCACCGTCATCTGCAAGATGAAGCGCGTCCCCAACGTGCAGGTGCAGCTCTTCGACAAGGACACCCGTGAGTAAGCAAAACTTAAAACCACCCCGGGATTCCGAACCCTCGACCCTTCGCCCACAACGCGGCATCACTAACCACTACACTCAGTCGACCCCAACGACGTGCTGGCTACTGCGAACAGCAACGGCGAGGGAGAGTTCGAGATGTTCGGAACCGAGGACGAGATGACTCCCATGTCGCCATTCGTGCGTATCCTGCACTCGTGCGGAGATCACAAACCGGTCAGCGAATCTCTCTCTCTCTCCTTCTCTCTCTCTCCTTTTTTTCTCTCTCTCTCTCTCCTCTCTCTCAGATTATCGATTTATCGATTGTCTAGGGATGCGCCCCGCCAGTCGGACTACCCGATTCCCCAGGACTACATTGGCGGCACCTACGACATGACCTTTGTCACCCTCGACATTCTGCAGGCTGGCGAGACCGAGGTGTGCTATGACTAATCTTTAAATCAATACTATCGATTTATTGACTAGGTTGCTCCCCTGTTTTTGTGCCATATTACACTCTCTGTACATACATAAACATTTTCTCAGACGTGGATGTTTTGTTTGAATCGGGGGAAGATGTTGAGAACATGTGTGGGAAGAATGAGAGAGAGAGAGGAGAGAGAGAGAGAGAATGGAAAGGTCTTGGATGAAAGAGAGGCGCGGCGTATTGGAAAGAGCACGCATCACGCGGTCGCGCGAGGCGAGCTTTGATGCCCGTGTACCGTAACCCTTTGTGAGAACATCGCATATAGCGTTTAGGGCCCCGCGAGTCATGTGGTCCCCAGCAACAAAGGGTGGTGAGGGTATAAAACGAGGGGGTCCCCTATCCTGATCACAATATTCACAATTCGATGCCTATTTGATATACTGCGTTTACCGAACTTTTCACATAGCCACTATATGTGAAGTCCATTACAATAACGCTCTTCTCTCCCAATTTCACCTCATCCATCAACTTTTTCGTAGTATGCGTTCAGTTTAGTCACGAGTGGGAGGAAAAACGTGACCCCTCTCTGACTCATACTTATATCCGGCGAGAGAGAGAGAGAGAGAGAGAGAGAGAGAGAGAGAGCGAGAGAGCGAGAGAGAGAGAAAGAGAGAGAGGATATAAACACCCCGCATTCTCCGTGAGATCCATGTTTCATGTTTCCACTTTACATCCTTCCATTGTCTCGCCATGTCTGCGCACTCCGCGTCTTCCATTGTCTCTCATCTCTCGGATTTGCCAGATTTCCCAACGGCTTGGCTGCACTATAAAATACGCGAGAGCTTTCGAATCCTTTAACATATTGCGTTTTCAAGTACAGTATCCTATGATTACCGTATACCGTATTCCAGGATGCGTTCCGCCGCCCTCGCCCTTCTCCTTCTCGCCTGCTCGGCCGCCGTTCTCGAGGCTAGGCTCCAGAACATCACCGTGAAGGTAGGACACTTTTCAAATTCCCGCCTACCGTAACCCGTACGATGTGCAGGGTGTGGTCGTGTGCAACAAGAAGCGCATGTCGCAGGCGCACGTGCAGCTCTGGGAGAAGGACACCCGTGAGTTCATAGATATCGACTTATTGATTTATCGATCGATAGAGAGATTGATAGATGGATTGATGTGAAGACACAGAAACGGTATTGAAAACTATTCCATAATCACTCCACTTTCACACTACTTTATGTAATAGATGAAACGTGTTCAGTTTACATACCCAAGAATTCATTACATTCCGTAATTTATACTTTCAAGTAGTAAGGAAGAAACGTACGTATTGATTCATTGATTTATTGATTTTTCTCAGTGGACCCGGATGATCTGCTCAAGGAGATGCACACCGGCTCGGAGGGAGTGTTCGAGCTGTACGGAGAGGAGGACGAGGTAGAGAGAGAGGAAGAGAGAGAGGAAGAGAGAGAGGGAGAGAGAGGGGGAGAGAGGGAGAGGGAGGGAGGGAGAGGGAGAGGGAGAGAGAGGGGGAGAGGGAGAGGGGGGAGAGAGGGGAGAGAATAAGAGAGAGGCAAAGAGAGAGAGAGAGAGAGAGAGAGAAACAGAGAGAGAGAGCTTGACCGCTCCTTTTCCAGTCTGCCCACTCCATCCACCCCTACCTCCTCATCACCCATACCTGCAACGTCAAGGAGGTAATCAATAAATCAATAATACGATCGATAATCGATAATCAAACGATATTTCGCAGGGCTGTAAGCGCATTTCGCTGTACGAAGTGCCGAAGTCGAAGATCGGAGGTGTCTACGACATGACCTACGTCACCCTCGACATCAAGGTGCACGGAGAGAAGGAGAAGTGCTAGACTGCTCCACGGCTGCTCCACGGCTCCACCTGCTCCTCCTGCCCATTTACCCACATCACCACATATCCCTTTTTGTATAAAACACGTCACTCTTTACTCGTTGAGTCAGCACTGGTGCTTTTTTGTTTGTTTGACAACGTTCAGACACTGTTTGGTTTGTTGGGAAGTAAATGTTGGTTTGCGGAAAAGACACATGTTTCGAGAGCTTTCAAGAGCTTTGAATGTGAAACGATCAAGGTCAAATTGTTAAATTGTTTACGATCGCGCATCTCTCGGGGGTTTATTGTGTCTGCTCTGTGTTTACTGTTTAACACTGCTTCCCTCTTCTTTCTCGTGCCCTAGCGGCGCAATTTATCTCTTTCACTGATCGAGAGTGCGGGCTGCCCCTCTCCCTCTCTCTCCCTCTCTCTCTCTCTCTCCCCTCTCTCTCCCTCTCTCTCTCTCTCTATCTATCTATCTATCTATCTATCTCTCTCCCTCCCTCTCTCTCTTCCCCCAACCCCCGGCCCCATATAACCCCTACATTTCCAACATTTCTGCACTCTGCCCGGTCACTTCCTCCTTTGCTCGCTATCGAAACGTATCCCTTGAACCACTGAAACGTATCGCTTCCAGGATGCGTTCCGCCGCCCTCGCCCTTCTCCTTCTCGCCTGCTCGGCCGCCGTCCTGGAGGCTAAGCTCCAGAACATCACCGTCAAGGTCGGTCACTTTTTGAAGTCCCGCCACATTACCGTAACCGCTGTGATGTGCAGGGAGTCGCCGTGTGCAACAAGAAGCGTCTCGCCAACGCCCACGTCCAGCTGTGGGAGAAGGACACCCGTGAGTGAATCGATATCGAATGATTTATCAATTAACTTATCGATTATCGATTTCAGTTGACCCCGATGATCTGCTGAAGGAGGCGCACACCTCGTCCGAGGGAGAGTTCAACCTCTACGGAGAGGAGGACGAGGTAATATCGATCGATTATCGATTGGTCATTGAGTGATCGGTTTTCCAGAAGACTTCGATCGTCCCCTACCTCATCATCACCCACGAGTGCAACGTTTCCAAGCCCGTGAGTATCTCTCTCTCTCTCTCTCTCTCTCTCTCTCTCATCAGGATCAATCGATAAGTCGATATTCGCAGGGCTGCAAGCGCATCGCTCGCTACGAGATCCCGAAGGACAAGATCGGAGGCACCTACGACATGACCTACGTCACCCTCGAT
>CAWZYM010000216.1:417500-505000 GCA_963966185.1 Rhabditoides inermis | reverse complement strand
CGCGATTCTTCCTGTGATGTGACTGATTCAAATCAAGTAGCGATCAGTTTCCATATTAAAAACCAAAGTCGCAACTGTTTTCTGTTGAAACGAGACGGATCAGTCAGTGTCGAGTTCGTATTCTATTCTTAAAAAAGCCGGTTCACACCCTTACTCACGCTGTTCCAAACTATATAATGTTTCTTCAGGGAAATAGTTGGGGCCTCTGTGTATTTGACTACAGAAACGAAGATACTCATTTCCGCGCGGGACCACGCACCGGGCCAAATGCACAGAGGCCCCAACTATCAACTATCTCCTGAAGATAGCTATATATGCGATGAGATGATGTCTGGAAATATGCGGCGAGTGAACAAGCGAACCGTGGGGGGGGGGTATACCCCATATGCAACGTGATGTTCTCCTCCCACTCTTTCCTCTTCTCCCTATCCTTGTTCTCTGCGGCTCGAATCTATTGCCTATTCCAGAGATCCGAGAACTATATGCGTCTCACCCTTTTTTTGTTCTTTCTCGGACTCTCTGTTCACCTCGATCTACCAAATATATGCGAGAAACGGCTACATTATGTTTTAGACTATACAATACATGCAACCGCATATTTTCCTTCCATTCATTTTTCCCTTCCAACGGACCGTATGCTGTTTCAGGACATGCATCTGCTCCTTCCACTCCTCCTCTCGCTTTCTTCTCCCTCGCTCTCTATAGCTGACCTGCTGACTCTCAGTCTTCCGCGATCGACCAAATAACGCGACTTGTTGCTATAAAATGACTAAAATATAGAAAACTATTTCAGGCCATGCATCTCTTCCTTCCACTCCTCCTCTCCCTCTGCCTTTTCCTTCTACCCATACATGGACTCGTGAACATCGACGACGAACTGAGACTGGAGGCAGAGGGAGAGAGGGCGGAGGGGGGAGTATAGGGACGAGGGAGGGGAGGTGAGGGGGGGGGGCAAGAGAGAGAGAGAGAGAGGGAGGGAGAGAGAGGGGAAAAGAGACGGAGGGAGAGAGATGGGGGAGAAGAGGAGAGGGAAGATGGAGATGGGCAGATGGGAGAGAGAGAGAGAGACAGAGAACGAGAGAGAGAGCGAGAGAGAGAGAGAGAGAGAGAGAGAGAGAGAGAGATGGAACTCTTCCAGATCGAAGCCACCACGACGCACAGTCTCTCACCCCGCGCCGCCACAGAGGTACTCTCTTTCTCCTCCTCTCTCTCCTCTCCTCTCTCTGCTCTCTCTCTCTCTCTCTCTCTCTCTTTCTCTTTCTCCCTCCATCACTCCATGTCCATTCTTTAATCTTAGAATCACAAATCGATTATATCGAGATATCGATATAATCGATAAATCAATACAATCAATACAATCACTCCCCGTCCAGGACCCTTTCGACTACAATTACATGGCGGCTCCGGACCCGGCTTGGAAGGCCAAGACCGCCCTGCTGGACGATGATCAACTGCTGGCTATTTGATATTTGATAGAATATTATTATTATTTATGTAATTGAATGAAACTTTTCTTAAATTGTGTAGTGGTTTCCTGAATATTACTCGCTATTTGATATTTATTAGTACTACTGTTGTATCTGTGATATTGAGTATGGTTAATGAACGCTGATATAGTCTATGGAAGGGAATCCCTCAGGGTGGTTCTTTTTCATCGCATTTTTCTACCAGACAAAGCGCAGATACCAAATCGTTTCTAAAACAGTGAAATCAGCTTTTTTGAGGCGAATGAAATACAACTGCATACAACATGGGCACAGAACGTTTGTATTGCGCGCCCTGTGAACAGCTGTAAACCTGATGTGCGGGCCTCTAATCCTAACAGTCTTTGAGCCTTTGGACAATGTGAACTATCTTGATTGATGCATTGTGAATTTTATTCATTGATTAGTCATTAGTGAAATGTGGTTCGTAACGAAAAAAAAGAAGAAATTGTCATCGCAAGTCTTGGTTGGATTTATATCGAATTTGAAACGTATGTATGACCAAATGCAATATATCAAATGAATGACAGACATTTCATTAATTTTCATTGATCGATATTTTCTATTTCTCACTATTTATTAACTCGGCGTTTATCCTCAATGAATCAATGTGTAATGAGGGGTTTCCGTTGCGCGTAATAACTGTTTCACTCGCGCGGCTTGTGCAAAGCCGAAGGGAAATTGCAGGGAGAGAGAAAGAGAGAGAGACAGAGAGAGACAGAGAGAGATAGAGAGAGACAGAGAGACAGAGAGAGAGAGAGAGAGAGAGAGAGAGACGAAGACTGCAACAATGCCCCGCAATTAGCCCCAGGTAGGCATGCGCGGTTGTAAATAGGCGAAGATTGATGTCTTTATTTCATTAGGACCGCCCGATTGTTAGGACTGTGACATTTTTTTTTCAAATAATACATATAGTTCTAATGCTAATGCTTTTTTTCACATATATACAAACACAATAAATTTTCCATGGCAGAATCTTACGACAATGCAATCAGGCGGTTCCTAGGCGTTTTGAATCTCGACTTATGGACATGTCTAGTCTCGGCTGCTCCCAGATACACGACATTAATCATCCACACTCGTTTCTTTGAAGCCGCCCCATGTGCAAAGTGTATTAATCGACAGCATACATCACAACTCCAGAGTTATGCGACTACTCTCTCTCTCTCTCTCTCTCTCTCTCTCTCTCTCTCTCTCTCTCATTTTTTTCTTTACTCTCTGTCTTTCTTCACGGTCTCTCACAGAAAATCAACAGAATCCTCCGCCGCATTTATAGCTTCCGGTCATTCGCGCAATGGGAACAGCATGCAACAAATCCATGCCGCGCGATGATCGCCTCCCCCCCCTCTCTCTCCCATCTCTCTCTCTCTCTCCCCCTCTCTCTCTCTCTCTCGCCGTCTCTCTCTCTCTCTCTCTCTCTCTCTCGCTCTCTCTCCTTTGTGAGACATCGCTCCACCGCAAAAATGCCAATCCATTCACACGCGATTTCCATGCCGAGTATGCTTGCGAATACAAACACCACATGTCGATTTTTTTCAAAACATTTTCACGAAACTTGAATTTAGACTGAGTTCAGTGATACAAATGTCATTTGTCACACTTCATAAAACTTTTTTTCTATATCACGCAATGTCCTTTATACCTTTTCGACAACTTTTTCGGAGGAAAGTGAGCAACCGAGAGTTGCGTGTGTGTGTGTGTGTTTGATTTGAGTTCTAGTTCCCCGATTCCGTTTGCCATATGCGGTGTTTGCGCATTTTGGGCATTTCCTCGAAACTCAAACACTCACTATTCCCGAATCACCGGTTCCGGGACCATTACCGTTACTAATGAACCCTGTCCCATACCCATACCATCTCTTTTTACATACTGTATCTGAAACTCTCGGACGTCATCGATTTCTCAACCAGTGAAACCAGTGACTCATTGGATGTCACTCTCTTTTCTCGGGCGCTGATTGGTCGCCGCGGCGAGTGGGCGGGGCCTGTGAGACTCACTTCGGCTGGAGAATAATCGCCTTATATCGAAACCCGCCACAGCGAATCGACGGGTATTTTGGCGGATGTTCAGTCTTTCGGCCCTCTATGTTTACCATAAGCTCCATAATCGATCGATCGTGTTTGATGATACGTGTTCGCTGTGTTTAGAGTTTAGACATTCACTGATACGTTTCACTACTTCATCGTTCAGTGCACTCGTGGTGGTGGTCGTGAAACGTACACCCGGAACGTACACGTGATACGTACCGTCATCGTTCAGCATGTCGCTTTTCAGTGAGTTTCCCGCATCTTTTATATTCGGCTCTCCACGGTTTTATTGATCCGCTCCCACTCTCACCCACATATGCTTTTCATCACTAGTCGAGCATCGAAATGGCACGGATCGCACGCACTGTGTTTACGTGATAGTATAGCCTGGCAAAGGGTCCGCTTGGACGCAAAGGGACTACGGACCAGCTCCGGTTTCAGCTTTTCCGCGTTTGGCACGCGCTCGCCACGCAGGCTATGCCTATGCATACAAATTCACATCGGCTCTCATAGCTTTCCCAAGCCATATTAGGACGTGAAACTGGAAACCGATCGATAGAAGTTGTTTGTACGTCATTATTATGAAATCTTGAAAAAAAACTACTTTTTTCTGGGATTGATATTCGCTAATTATCACGTGTTTGAATGTCATTCATTCTTTAATTTCATTTTCATTGAAACGATCGATGTCTAATCTGGAAAAGTACTGAAATATCCCCTATTGTTTTGTTGTCCTATCGCCCGGCATCGATTGGCGTTTCACTCTTTCGCCTCCTCTTTGCTTGGACTACGGTAGTATCGATCCGCCGTCCGCCACCCGTTTTTCAACCCCTACTACGCGCTCTCTTCAAGTCTTGTTGTTTACTCTTTTCGATCGATATTCAAATGTCCGGGGGGATAATTGGAGGTGTCTATGGTAGTAGTGAGGATCCGGGGGGAATAGTGGCTCGCGTGCGATTTCAATAGCGAGCGAGTCAAGATTAGGATGCGCATGCGTCAATTATACCACCCTCTTTCCACCTCTCTTGACTATATGAGTGCACTGACCTCGATTTCTGACGTCTTCCACCTTACAATCACATTCGTGAATCTATACATTCATCTATGAATCTTGATTTCACTCACTCATTTTGCGGTTTACAGTTACTTCTTTGCCACATGTTTTTGTTATCACACACCTTTACATGACATGACTTCCTGACTTCTTGACCTGGACATGAATTCTGTTGTATGCTATATCAGAGTTCCGTTCCTTCCGGTCACCCTGAGTTCTGCTTGTCGATCCTTCTACTCTCCAGGTTGCGTGTCCCCGCAGCCCCCGCCCGCGCCCGCCGCCGATCTGTTCGCATCCAAGAGAATGGACAGCAACGCGCCCATGAACTACACCAACAGCACGCAGAAGGTGAGGTGTTGGTTTGAATTTTATTGCATCGATTTCGATTTTTGACATCTTATTAGATAATTTGACGACGTTACGTTTACGTTTCATCGGTCTCGTAAGAAAAGGATGTGATTGGGATGATCAATCACATTCTTCATACATCTTTACTAAATCATAGTTGCTTGACAATTCATCACTATGGTTTACTAGGACGCTTCATTCATCTGGATCATTTGTTTAAAACGTAAACACCTGAGTAAATGCGTAACTCACAAAGTTGATGTATGTTTACATGCTTTCAATTTGTATCTATCCAAGATACCACGTGACTATTGTACTGACAGATTGACAGGCGTCATCAGTAACAAAGTTTTTTATTATTATTATACAATTATTATTATACATGTCTATCCAGGACGCCACCTCCAATCTGGTGGATCTGGAGGAGATCGTGACCAACTGGGCACGGACCATCTTCGACGTCACCAAGAGCAAGCAAGAGGCCAAGATCAAGAAGAAGTACCTCAGCGTGAGTTTTGTTTTAATTTTGTTTGTTTACTTATTAACTTGTCTACTCTTTCATCATCGAAACGAATCGCTTCTCATTTACTATATCCTCTCTCTTACTCCTGAGGGATTCCCTTCCATGGTTACACTCATCCAATTTCCGCGCCACCGCAATTTCCCGCGCAATCATGATTGGCGTGTGGAGCAGTGGAGCAGTGGAGCAGTGGATGGCTGCTCCGCCGCTGCTCTCTCTCTCTCTGCTCCCTCGATTACGCTAATTCGATCAAGCGCCCGCGTTTAGTCTGACATGGATACGGAAGAGGGATGTGGATTTGAATCTATACCTAGCAGTAAGAACTCCCCTGGGAAAGTTCATTAGTTAGGGACTAGGCGCTTACGTTTCACATGTGCTACAAATGGGAACTATTAGCAGTGTGGTTAATCGGATTGCGTCTTATCTCTGAAAACAAATGGAACAAAACTCATTCAGCAATGAATGTCTTGGATCCAGGATTTGCATTCGTTCATATAACACATCCGCTTATCTCATATCCGCATCTAACCACATGTGTGTGAGCAATGCGCATATTATATTTATGTATGCGCAGGCTCTCTCGCCTCGCGCGCAAACCTAATCGCCCGGGGCATCTTCATTTGCCCTCAGGGCTATCAGACAATATATCCGGGGGGCTTCCGGTTGGTAGGGATTTGCCAAGCTAATGGGTGAAGTGTATTGAATGCGTTTCATTCGCCACATATAACGATTTTGGGTCATTTCTAAGTAATATAGTGTAAAGACTACATCAATCGATAAATTTCAGTTCAACATCAACTGGACGAAGTTGTTTCAAGAATCTGCGGAGCCCGAGTATGAGGGAGGAGGCGTGGATCCCCACAAGATTGGAAGGGTGAGAGAGAGAGAGAGAGAGCGAGAGAGAGAGAGAGAGAGAGAGAGAGAGAGAGACAGAGAAAGAGAGAGAAGAGAGAGAGAGAGTTCCGTTTTAGCCCAAGGAGGAGAAGTGCCTGTTCCGCACGGTTTTCCGAAACGTGACTCAAAGGGAGCAGGAGTACAGCTTCAAGACAGAAAGGAGCACGCGGTAGGTGGTCTCTCTTTCTTTCTCTCCCCTCTCTCTCTCTCTCTCCTCTCTCTCTCTCCTCTCTCTATCTCCTCTCTCTATCTCTTCCTAGTCTCTCTCTCCTCTCACTCTCTTTCTCTCCCTCTCTCTCTCTCCCTCTTTCTCTCCTTCTCTCTCTCTCTCTCTCTCTCTTCGCTTCTTTTCTCTCTCTTTCCTCTCTCTCAGTTAGGACTCTCTCTCTCTCCCTCTCTCTCTCTCTCTCTCTCTCTCTCTCTCTCTCTCTCTTTCTCTCTCTCTCTTTATCTCCCCCCCCCTCCCTCTCTCTCTTCAACTGTCTGACATCCTATACGTTTCACATGTATCATAAATTAGAACCGGCTATGGCGATAATCATGACTTTTTGATTTTCCCACCAATAAAATACTACGACACACTTCCGATTCCAGTTCCTCCTCCACCGTCATCGTCGAGAAGGGCGTGTGCCGCGGCGTCAACCTCGAACTCAAGCTCAAGGTAGCGATTGATTATCGATTTATTGATTGGTTATTGATGGATTATTGATTGATTATTGTTTGATTATCGATTATCTCTCCAGACGCCGTGTGAGGTGGTGGAAGCCGGCGCTGGCTTCAGCCAGGAGGTCAGCCTCAATCATATCGGTGGGTACTGTAGATAGAATTGGGGATAATGTAGCGTGCAATTGGGTTACTGTACCTATAATATTCAGGCGAGAACACGTGCGAGGAGGAGCTATGCTGGGGTGTGGACAGCAACGTGCGGGTGCCGCCGAGGTGAGAGAGAGATGGAGAGAGAGATGGAGAGAGAGATGGAGAGAGAGAGAGAGAGAGAGAGAGAGAGAGAGAGAGAGAGGTTCCAGGTCGGAGACCGTGGCCGAACTGGTTGTACTCGAGGAGAGCACCACGCGCAGCTTCAAGATCCACAACCGACTCCATGGAAAGGTCATCGTCACTGGTATGTTTGTTTGTTTGTTTGTTTGTTTGTTTGTTTGTTTACTTTACTGGTTGTGATTTGATCAACAGTTGATTTGATCAAAAGCCCTTTGTTGTCTCTTCGTTTACTTTTCACGTGTTATAACGTTTTCATCTATGAATGTGATGTAAACAGCAGTCAAGTAACCAACTACGGTAAACCGCGTCATAACAGTTACTCGCTCACTCAATTCACTTCCAATTCAATAGCCCGTCAAACACTTGACTCGAAAAGTGGCCGTGTAGAGGGTAACTAGGCATGATTTCGCGCCTCCTTCTCTCTCCCCCCCCCCCCTCTCTCTCTCTCTCTCTCTCTTTCTGCGATTCAATGGTACTAGACGACACTCCAATGACTGCGCGAGCCATGCATATGCAAATGAGAATGGCTCGGAGAGAGAGAGAGAGAGAGGGGGGGGGGGTTGATGGGGTGTGGAGAATGGGCGTTGTTTATCGTAGTTGGAGAGAGGGACTGTGAAAGTGAAACACCGAAACGCGAAACGATCATGAGCATTGGGGATTGGTGCACATCTCTTTAAACGTTTCTCGAAATCCCGAAATGCCTCCCGACTAGCATTCCAGCCACTTGCCTTCCGAAAATAGAGCGTTCGTAGAAGAGATGGGCCACTATATAAGAAAAGATCCAGCGATCCAAATATTTCCGAATAGTTCTAACTCAACTGAGTGATTGTTACGTTTACCGTAGCGAAGACTGTGAAAACACGGAAACGTGAACGTATAGAGATCCAACATTTCAACTACTTCCGAATAGTCCCCAAAACGATCTATTGTTACGAAGTGAAGAGAATGGCTGTTTCACAGTCCCATACCATCTTCGGTTTCAGTGACCAACCTGAAGCAGAACAACTCTCTGGTGACGATTCTGGAGGGCAACATGGCCGACATTGTGCGAGGAATGTCCGACTACGCCCAGAAGGGATTCTCATTCGCACCCGACAACAAGAATGTGAGCTTTTTTAAGGTTGTCTATCAGCAGATTCAAGTCATACAACTGACCTAGCCAATCCTAGCCGGACTGACTTTTTTGAAGCCGATCGAATCATATTTCCTGTGAATTATATGGACCTTCCGTTGCACTTCTTTGTTCATTACATTAGAGCCGGCTGGCCGATTGTTTTATGCGTGAAACTATGCGTGCATTATGCTGATTGGTGAGAGAGTGCGGGATATGGAGAGAGCGCAGAGATGGGGCGGACACAGCTGCGATGATGAGAGTGAATCTCACTCTCGCTCTCGAAATCGCGAACATCTGTCCAGTCGAAGAGGATGGAGAGAGAAAACGACTAGGGACCAGAATCAAAATGACTTCTACACTAGTGATACCAATCCCTACCAACCACTCCACCAACCACATACCAACCACTCCATACCATAACCATTCTGAACAAAGAACAAGTAATCAATCATTTATATCGCGAGTCAGCACATATCACAGTCAATCACAGTCAGTACACGAGTGTTGGGAAACTACTTCTCCTCTCCTCTCTCTAGCAGCGACGAGTGGTGCGGGCAGACTTGCGGGGCGCGGGCTTGCGAGCGGAGCGGGCCGACCTCGCCGACGCCCTCTTGCAGTACGCGCCCGTGTCCGCGTCGCGCCTCCTGCCCTGAGCGTCGTTGAAAACCAGACGTCCATTCGAATCGTAAAACGTCTTCCTGTCCGTCTTCTTGGCGGCAGACTTGACAGACCTGGCCGGCGCCTTGGAGCGGCGCGACACTGAAATGGAATGGTTAGGTATACGGTATTGCGGTTTACGGTAACGGTATAATACGGTATACGGTAACATACCGGGCTTGGGAGAGGCGCGGCGGCGGCGGGGCGAGGGAGAGCGAGAGGCAAGGCGGCGGGAGGCAGACTGGGTGCGGGTGCGGCGCACAGAGGTCGAGCGGCTAGACGAACGAGAGCGACTCCTGCTTGAGCGGCTCGCGCTGCGGCTACGACCCCTAGTCGGCGTGGTCGCCGCAAACGCTCCCGTCACCGCGTCGTGCGGACGCCCATTCACGTCGTCGAACACAATCGAGCCGTTCAGATCCTCGTACAGCACCTGAATGGGTGGTGTGAGGGGGGCGGGGCGAAAATGGGCGGACCTTCTTGGTGCGGCGGGTGGTGGGCTTGGAGGTAGAGCGACGACGGGGAGAGGCGCTGCGAGAGGACATCTTGCGGGAGGGAGGGGAGGCGAGTAGTTGGTTGTGACATTCACACCGCGGTGGCGCCCTTTTATTCGCCCGATTGTCGGCGGGCTAATTGCGGCGGATATGCGTGGCGTAGGGAGAGCGGAATTAGGCGTGATTTTCGAGTTAGGCAAAGTTGGTCGTAGGGAAATGAACGGAAGCGGTCGGAACACAGTGCGGTATGGTGTATTCGCACTGTGTACAAATGAAGAGAGAGAGAGAGAGAGAGAGAGAGAGAGAGAGAGAGAGGACTCACCTGTCTCTTTTCAGGTGGTCTGCTTCGAGACGTCCGGCACGTGCGTGTTCCGCTACGGAGTGGAGCAGCGAGTGAAGATCCGCGAAAGCGCCATCTATCGAGACAGCACCGACCACCACTGATCTACCCGGATATCGATTGATTATCGATTGGCCTACCAGTTATCGATCGATGCACCCGGTCTGTCCACTCACTTCTGTCACCTTTTTCTGCGCTCACTCTCGTTTTCAGTTTTATATGAGCCTCAAGTCTGGCATGGTTGAGCTTTACCCCATAATCCCGAGTGTTCCCACGATTCGAACACTCCACAGTATTGTTGCGTATTTTGTATCTGTTTTATATTTTGTTTACGTTTCGTATACGTTTCACCTAGTGCCCCACTGCCGGTCCGATGTGTTATACCCTTGTCATGTGAATAAATACGCTTATTAGAACGATATAATAGACTCGCACTAAGCTCAGGATTTTTCGTTGAAAACATTAGCGTGGTTTTTGAACATACAGTATACATAACGAAATGCGCAGCGATTATAGGTAAAACGAAATCTTCGAGTGAGTTCTTTCTTTAAAAAAAGATTTCTCTCCGCGTTTCTGAACATGAGAAGAGAGAGATAGAGAAGGAGAAAAAAAGACAGGACTTTGTTTCTTTATTGTTTCGACTTTAGAGTTTGTATAAGTATAATAACTAATAATTCGAATCAACCGAGATTTGCTCTCTGTACTCACGCAACTGATATATTCCGTTTGCGTTCAGCTCAACATTTCTCGTCAAAAACATTATGTTAACCAATAGTTCTACAGTACCCTAAAGTCTTAAACAGTCAAAATTTCATCACAATTTCACAGTTCTTTTTCGCAAAGCTGTCATCACACCTAGCTAGCGTAGTGGTAACGCTCTAGCTTGAAAAGAATGTTCAATTTAAAAACTTCATCGAAATAACTGGGATCTTTCTCTAACCGCCCTGATGTCTTTCGTGAAAAGCAGGAAACTCATATGCGAGCCTACTATATATGATCGATGTGAAACGTATTCACTTCATTATTGTGAACAAAGTACTTGTAGCTGTATCGCACCGAGAAAATCACGTCGGCTCTATACGATAGTATACATTAGAAAGTCCAAAACGCGAGTTTTCTTATATTATATTGTAAAAAAAAACTTGTATTATAAAAGACAAGTGAAGTGATTATCGATCTCCTCGGCATGCGCATGACGCTGACAATGTCTTGAGGTTCGTATATTTCAAAGATTTGCACTAGTAGTGTTCTGAAATTTTAAAACACTGTTCCTAACAAGTAAACAGTGAGAAGAGCAGAAGATTTCAGATTTATACTGAATTCTTGGTGTCCTGGAAAATTCATCACTTCATCACTTCATCACTTCATCACATGTGATGAAGTGATGAAGTGATGAAGTGATGAAGTGATGAAGTGATGAAGTGATGAAGTTTCAATTTTCTTTTTTTTTAATTTGTAAAAAGTACTTTGTAACTTGTTTTTTTTGTAAACTTTTAATCTTTTTCAACTAGTTTGAGCTTTTCTCTATAGCGATAACCATAACGACGTGAAAAGGGACATGGCAGAAGAGGAAGATATTATTGTCAATTTACATAAAAGAGGAAGAGGACGATGTTCCTGGGAAGTTTCTTCTTCCTATTTCATGTTCCTCATCCTCATCCGTGTTGAGGGACGCACTGACACTAGCGTTGTCGTAGAGAGAGAAATCCTATTTGTTGGAATAATTACGCGCCGGACACAAGAAACCCTTATCCACCAACGTAACCTGACGTCGTCAATACGTCGTCATCTTTCGTTGGTATGGCAAGGGCGCAGTTGGTACAAAACGATCTTGTTGTAGCATTCTATAGTAGCACATCATCATTTGCATCCTACAAGTTTTCAAGTATGGATTCTCTTCATCTTGGTCTTGTACTTCTGGTCTTTATGATGTAGTTTATGAGTAAGCGAACAAACAGACATCTGTTGCCGTTGCCGATTGAAAGTTTATAAAAAAACAAATTACATATTACTTTTTACAAATTAAAAAAGTTTGTTAAAAAACGAAAATTGAAACTTCATCACTTCATCACTTCATCACTTCATCACTTCATCACTTCATCACTTCATCACTTCATCACTTCATCACTTCATCACTTCATCACTTCATCACATGTGATGAAGTGATGAAGTGATGAAGTGATGAATTTTCCAGGATGCCGAATTCTTCAAATTTTCATCCCCCGCAGTGCAACGTTGTGCGTAGTGTTTTGCAGTGCACACATTTTCTCGGGTTCAGAAAACAGCTGACGCGGCTGCCGCTCGCCTCAATCTTGTTTTTTCTTTTGTTTTTATGATGATGTTCTATAAATTATATGTATAATATATGTTTGTAAAGTTGTAATATTGTATAATTCAGGCGATGGCGCAAGCGTCGCTTTCGCGCCGCCGCAACCGCCCGCCCACCGTCAACCTCAAGCTGCGACGGCTCACGCAGGTATGCTCACCTCATGCACTTGTATCACGATTAGTAAACATTGTGACAGCAGATTACAACGTGTATCGTTATCAAATGTCTATAATCAACTCTGGTGTTGGTTGATGGTTGTAAAGTGGTAAAGTACTTCGAAATACTTCCGGGTCTGGCTCGGGCAAAATCAAATTGATCATCTACAGGCGTACCTCACTCCCGTGCTGCCGCCGCGGCCGGCGCAGACCACCATGCTCGCCAGAATCGACGAGATCTACACCATGAGTGCGTTGTTTACTTGTTTGTCTTCACCATGTTGTTCAGCACAAGAGCTCATCCTCGAGGAACAGTCGGTCACGTCCGGCCTCTTCCCGCGCTACTCAAAGGTTCGTTATTTGGTAATCCCAGGTTCAAGTCTTTCATCAAATACACCAGTTCCTTTTATGTTCGTCACCTTCACCCTATACTCGCACCGTACGGTAAAACGGTATGATTCTTCCGTATCCAGCACTGTGATATACTCGCTTCCCATACCGGTCGTGCTCCTTCCTTACCCACACCTTCCTAGTTCCATGTTCCATGTGCACTTCCTTCCTCGCTTCCCCCTACCATGCAGTACCCATATAGTTTTGCTGCATTATTTAATTAACATTTCTATTCAATGTACTGTTCAGAACCGTGACATGGGCTACGTGAAGGATAGCATCTACTGCGCGCTCGCCTGCTGGGCGTGCTCCGTCGCGTACAAGTGAGTCGTTCCATTATTTCTTGTTTCATTTAGTATTTCTCAAAAATATGCATGATTATTATACAAATCATCACTTTCCGTAATAGGGCAAGGGCATTATTAAAAGTTGAGTGTCGAGACACGTAATTTTCTTATACTCTAAAGGTGTGGTCAATCTCTTCAAAACTGTCCCTTTGAAACGCTTTCGGGACACTCTGTTTGGTCGTGTTTCGAAGGCGTTTTGAAGTAGGTATCAAAGGGAGTTTCGAAGAGACTGAGCCTTTATTCCTCAGACGCCTTGACGACGACCGCGGCCGGCAGACTGCGCTGCGCCAATCGGCAGTCAAGGCCATGCGCGGCATCCTATTCGCATGGATGCAGCAAGCAGACAAGGCGAGTCACTAGCCACGTAGCAGACGAAATCACATGATCCGAAGTTTTCATGTTATTGATCCTTGTCTCTTTTCCTTGTCTTGGCCGACAAGGCGAGTGTCGTACAAGACATATTCATGTTATGCTGGCATATTATACTCAAGTGGGGCGAGATTGTAGTCGTCGAAACCACTTGATCAAAAGTTTTACTCGTGATTTCTCTATTGCGTGTCGATTGTCTTGTTTTCGTAGGAGTACAAATATGTTACTTGTTATGTATTTGTATTGTAATTGTAACTTCAGCTGAACCAGTTCAAGGCGAAGAACTCCCCGGAATTCGCCCTGCACGCGCGATTCGACCTGCACACCGGAATGGAGAAGGAGGGCAGCGGGGTGGGCGAATCTCTCTCTCTCTCTCTCTCTCTCTCTCTCTCTCTATCTATCTCTCTCCATCTGTGATTCTTTCTTTGGCCCTCACTTGCCCCCAATTGTTGCTCCTCTGCACTTGCCCCACATCCTGCCCCACACCCCACATCCTGATTGCTTATTTTCCACATTCCAAGACCAAAAACACCAAATCCATCAAAACAAGCCAAACATAAACCAAACCCATACCAAAACTTAACAAAACCAAAACCATCATGCCAACAAATCATCAATGACGACAGTGAAGAGCAAAACCAAAACCACCAAATGCAGTAAAAGTAAACCACAAAAATTGCGACGGCGTTTATTCAAAATCCACGAGCGATTGATACACAATGCGAATAAACGGCGGCGGCGCAAAACCTACTCTACGGTAATGGGTATGTGATTACTGTAAGTGAAAGATTGATTCGATACTAATGGGGCTAGCCTAGGAACAGTGTATTCGATCACTTGGGAGAGAAGTAGGCCGAGGTGGATCCGGCAGCAGCTCCACCGCCCACTCCAAAGTACGCAGACTGACCCGGGATGCCTCCGCCGCCACCGCCGTATGCCGGCTTGGGCTGAAACGAAAGAGCGTGCTATTTGAATTTGGCGCGCCAGTACCTTAGCACCGCCGCCTCCGCCAACGCCGTAGTAGGCAGATGTTCCGCCAGCAACAGGGGTTCCGCCGACCTAGATGCGTGGTGTACTAAGAGCAAACAAGATCAAGCACTCACTCCAAAGTATCCCGACGTGGTTCCACCGCCTCCGCCGCCGCCTCCCATCGGCATCATGGGAGCGCCGCCGCCTCCTCCCATCGGGGCTCCGGCGGGAGCGGGCGCGCCTCCCATTCCCATCGGGGCACCCACGGCAGTCATGGTCGACGTGCCTCCCGGACGACCTCCCATCGGGGCTCCGACAGCAGTCATAGTGGAGGCGCCGCCTCCACCGCCCATCGGGGCACCGACCGCGGTCATGGTCGACATTCCTCCGCCGGGCATGGGAGCACCCACGGCAGTCATAGTGGACATTCCTCCTCCGGGCATGGGTGCTCCAACAGCAGTCATTGTCGACATGCCGCCTCCTCCCATGGGTGCGCCAACTGCGGTCATGGTCGACTGACCTCCGGGGCGTCCGCCCATCGGGGCTCCGACAGCGGTCATCGTCGAGGCTGAATAGGGAGGATGATGACATCAGGACTGAATCAAGGACAGTATCGACCAACCTCCTCCGCCTCCGCCCATCGGCGCGCCAACAGCGGTCATGGTCGACATTCCTCCACCAGGCATGGGAGCACCAACAGCAGTCATGGTGGACATGCCACCTCCACCCATGGGCGCGCCCACTGCGGTCATGGTAGACTGTCCGCCGCCTCCCATAGGAGCTCCAACAGCGGTCATAGTCGACATTCCACCTCCAGGCATCGGGGCTCCCACAGCCGTCATCGTAGACATTCCTCCTCCGGGCATCGGCGCTCCAACAGCAGTCATGGTGGACATTCCTCCGCCTCCCATGGGAGCTCCGACGGCAGTCATAGTCGACTGTCCTCCGGGCCTGCCACCCATCGGAGCTCCGACAGCGGTCATCGTGGACTGTCCGCCTCCTCCGCCCATGGGCGTTCCCACTGCGGTCATCGTAGAGGCTGAAAGGCAATTGATGAGATCATGACAATAACGAATGCCCGAACCTCCTCCACCTCCTCCCATCGGGGCTCCGACGGCAGTCATCGTCGACATTCCACCTCCAGGCATCGGAGCTCCCACAGCAGTCATGGTGGACATGCCTCCACCGGGCATGGGTGCGCCAACAGCAGTCATGGTAGACATTCCACCGCCAGGCATCGGGGCTCCGACGGCAGTCATCGTAGACATTCCTCCGCCTCCCATGGGAGCTCCCACTGCAGTCATGGTAGACTGTCCTCCCGGCCTGCCACCCATTCCCATCGGCGCACCAACAGCGGTCATCGTAGAAGCTGCAATAGTACTGTGGACTACTGTATCTACCGTAATCCTCACCTCCTCCCTTAGCTCCGGCGGGCGCGGCTCCAGGCGGCGGGAAGGCCATAGGGGGAGGAGGGGCGCCGCCGCCTCCCATGTTGGGCGCGCCTCCCACACCAAAGTACGCGGAGGTGGCTCCCTGCGCGGGTCCGCCACCCACATTGAAGTAGGCCGACTGTCCGGGAATGCCGCCACCCATGTTGTTGTTGCGGGGCGGGGGCTTGGGTCCGCCCTGTCCGGGAGCGGCGAAGTACGCAGACGTGGTGTTCATCGAACCGCCGGTGCCGCCCGCACCAAAGTAGCAAGAGGTCATGGTGAGTCGAGTTGAGTCGAGTTGTGTGGTGTCAGAGCCGCGCTCGCTGCCTTTTACGCGGTTTGGCGAGGTTGCCGGTAGATGCGAATGACAGGCTAATGAACATTCCAACACATGAGCTATGATAATTCTTGCCAATGCAACATCATTGTCACGTTTTTCGTTTTCGTGCATTGATCGACTGAAAAATACGCATTCCGTTAAAAGGGAAGAATATTTGTATCCAGCATCGCTATATCCTGACTATACAACAACAGTTATTTGTGTTTTTGAAAAGGATAGCAAATCAATTCATAATACAAACTGTGACATGACAGAGAATCTTTACAGGAGTTTCACCACCTGCAGATGGATCTGATCGCTCTATATCTCATCGCACTGGTGCAGATGGTGTCTGCTGGGGCCAAGGTGGGAGGGAGAGAGCGAGAGAGAGAGAGAGAGAGAGAGAGAGAGAGAGAGTGAGAGAGAGAGAGAGAGAGTGAGAGAGAGAGAGAGAGAGAGAGGAGATGACGGCCATCCTTTCAGATCATCTACACGCACCACGAGGTGTGTTTCATACAGAACCTCGTTTTCTACATTGAGCGCACCTACCGCACACCCGACTTTGGCATGTGGGAAAGGGGCACCAGGTGGGCACTAATAGTAATTATGTTTTTAATGTATTTCAATTACACTAAAGTATTTATATACCTAGGCGTTTGAAGTATGTTTCAATGAGAGCTGAAAGATATGCGTTAAATTTTCGAGTCAATTCATCTTCTGAGACTGACGAAATTGGAAACGGTATTGGCATCGAAACTAGAAACTGGATTTGTGAGCTTAAAAAGTACATGTGAGCTTGAAGAGTGCATTTGCACGTGGACACTGTTATCATATCTTCAAAAGTTCAAATGTTTAAAAGTAGTTTTATATACATGTGGACAATTTAGGTACAACATTGGCGAGCCGGAGCATTGAAACTGACTGTTATCAGCTCTTCAAAAGTTTAAAAGTAGTTTTATATAAGCGGACAATGTTGTAGATACAACATTGGCGAGCCCGAGCTCCATGCGTCGAGTCTGGGGATGGTGAAGGTGAGGAAAGGGGGGGGAGAGAAGAGAGAGAGAGAGAGAGAGAGAGAGAGAGAGAGAGAGCGTAAGAGAGAAGGAGAGAGAGAGAGAGAGAGAGAGAGAGAGAGAGAGAGAGAGAGAAAGGGAAGATTCTATTCTTTTCTCAATACTAGATTTCACACAATGGCGTTACCCCTTTCGTTTGGCTTTTTTTTTAAATTCACCACGGTCTGAGGCCACGATATGGCTGCGACCCTTGACGTGTGCTAATCGGACTAGTTGTTCAAGTTCGAGTGTTTATCCGGAATCGTTATAGCTGAATATGACATCCCAGTGATAGGATAGGAAGCGTACAGTCGAATGGACTAGGGTCCATTGCAGGCTGCGCTGGAGGCGATCAACGGCTTCAACGTGTGCGGCGCGGCGTCCAACCACTCGGCCAGCGTCATCTACGTCGACATTGACGGACACAACAGGAACAGGTTAATAGGGGGAGGGGAGGAGTCTGGGAAGGTCCGGATACACCGACGCACACACCGACACACACACATACACACCGACGCACACACCGACACACACACACACATACACACCGACGCACACACCGATAAGCGAACCTCTCTATCAGTGGTGAAGACTACAGTGGCATAGACAGTGAGAAAGAGGGTGTGTGATTCCATATAACCCATCATGCTAACATTGTATGTGCATGTCGGAATCAGGCTGATAAACAAAACAAAAAAACAGTGAGGAAAGAAAGACAAATTTGCTACACTACGCGAAATAATCATAACAGTCGTAAAGTCGAAATACTGAACAGACAGTAGTGAAGACAGACTGCAGTCTGTAGTTTCCAGTTTGTTATCGTTGATTTCATTTTTTTTCAGAACGACATTCGAAACTATTCTGCCGCGTGAGAGCAACAGTAAGGTGGGTAGTCGTCATAACTGTCCAATATGTTATAACTTGCGAGGTTTGTTGGACATGACCATATTCGACTAAGTAACTATTCGACTAAGTGACCATATTCGACTAAGTACGAATCTCATGCGGTAAATCGTTAATCCAGAAGTGGTGAGTCTTTATTATCATAGTTGACAGAAGTACTGTGACTAAAAGAAAGCTATTATAGTCCAGTCTTTTTTTCTACAGTTACCTTTCGTATCGCTTTGCAGATTTTGACGACTTTGACGTCAAAGTCAATGGTCAAAACCATTGACTTTGACGGTATCGCTTTGCAGAACACTGACGCTGCTCTCCTGTTGACGGTTGGATGGCCGGCGTTCGCCACCCACGACTCGGCCCTCTTCGAGAAGACGGTGCAGAAGTGCGTCAAGCATCTGGAAGGACGCTACGGCATCAAGAGGTGCGCTCGTGTCCCATTCATTATTCAATGCCACACTTGAATCGGTTGAATTGAATGAACGCCACGGCACGAAAAAAACAATGCGAAATAATGTCCTTTAGATTGAAGTGTTTATTTCCACGGCAAGGGAAAAGTAATAGCTTTGTAATTTTTTTTCGAAACCCCTTTTTTTCGAAAGCTTTTCGAAAGATTCTTGCCAAGCCAACCTCATGATTGAGGTGGATGGAATTGTTCTTCGCCCTCTGGTATAGATTGTTGACGCTAAGGGGAAGAATGCGTAAAGATGGTCATCCCTCATCAGGTTTCTGTATCAAACAATAGATTCCTTGGCAGAGGAACGCGTTGTGATAGAATAGTTTGCGTTGAACGAGCATCGAACACAGTCAGATAAAACATGGACCGAAGGACGGACAGAGACGAAAAGTTGGAGAAACAACACTATAGTTGTCACGGTGTAGGTTCCTCCGCGATGGCTACCACACGGAGTTGGAGGACAACTCGCGCACCCACTATGCCGAGCACGAAACCAGCCACTTCCAGGTGAGGCAGATTCTATGAACCACTTTTCTTGAACTTTTCTTTCATCCCACGTTGTTCACATTAAACATACACAAAAATACTGTAGCAATTACAATTGCACTCGATGATTTTCTCACATTTATCCGGCATGAGAAACATTGTAAGACACTGTAAGCAAAGTATTGGTTTAAGACACTTTTCACACTGTTGTTAGAAGGTCAGTTTTAACTAAGTTCGCAGTTTGTAATGAGTAAAAGTAATGTAAGATGTTAAGAGTGGTTATTGCTTGGGCGAAGGAGGTCGTCTCGTCGAGGCATTCTTCTTTCGCATGTGAACCTAAACATATTCAGTGTACCGTATACCTACAGTACCCCGTACCTTTTTGGACGATCTGGATTGTGAGCGTGCGACGACGAGTGATCCTGGGAGAGAGGCTGCCTTGGGAAGGGGCGCGGGGGGTTTCCAGGCGGTCCTCTCTCGCCGCCCCTTCTGAGCAGTCGACGGAGTCGGCTCGCCCCGCGGTCGCTGCGCGTCTTCCACAGACTGCAACCGACGGGTCCCCTCTCCCCCTCGGACCTCTCTCTCCCTCTTACCAGTTTGAGAGTCTCCGATTCGTGTTGAGTCACGTCAAAGTCCCCCTCTGGTCGCGGATCCACGATAGTGTTGTTTCTCGAACTTTTTGTCTGCGTCTCTGTCCTTCCTACGGTCTCTGTCTTCTCTGGCTGTGTTCGATGCTCCACTCTGTTCCCGCCAGCCTTTACCGGCATCTCGTGCTGTTTCTGGTATACGGTACATTACAGTATCCATTTTCAAGATACAGTATCTCGTACCTTGATGATCTCGATGTTGTTGCCGGTTTCGAATGCTTCGTTGAGTTCGGGATCGTATTCCACAACTTTCAGCGACGCTGACTGCTCTTCTTCTGTTTTGTGACGCTGCAAGAATTACATCTCTCTCTCTCTCTCTCTCTTTCTCTTTCTCTTTCTCTCTCTCTCTTTCTCTCTCTCCACCCACTATCGGCCCGTTATACTGTTCCATGATGGTTAGAGGTCCGTTGAATTTGAAGTCTGTCGCAGGAATCATGTAGGGCTTCAGTTCTGCTGGAGGGATGTACGCATCCTAGGTATACGGTACTCTACCGTACTCCTCCTCCATCTACAGTACCTGTTCCTTGTCCACCTTGCTCTCCTTCCTCTTCTTGAAGTATTTGTAGATCAGATACCCTCCGACTAGCGCGACGATGAGAAGAAGTAGACTTACGATCGCCACTATCGCGCCCCTGAAGAGTTAGGAATACGGTAGTTGTTAGGTATACGGTAGCTGTGGTGCGGGATACTGTACTCACGTGTTGTCGCTCTTGTCCACGTTCTCGTTGTTGTCATCCGTGTACACCTTGCACGCGACTTGGGAGGCGAGGAGAAAAAGGGAGAAGAGTAGACGCAGCCTGTGTGGGCGGGGTCGAAAGGGGCGGTGCATGCGACCGACCGGGCAGCGCGCGCGCCCAATGCTGCACTGGATCGGCATCCACTGAGCTCGTCATTTCTCATCACATTTACAGTCTCAGACACTTAGACAAATTCTACTTTGTGCTTTCAGCTTTCACACTCAGACAAATTCTACTTTGTGCTTTGAGTATTCAAGGCAAGGTAGCCCCCACTTTAAGATATTAGAAACTCATTATTTATCAATAATTTTTTTATTTACAAAAGAGATTATTTATACATCATTATTATGTTACATTTGGAATTACGAATAATTTCATTCAATCTCAATCATATCCAGAATCGCTATATATATCCTGACTATACAACAAGTGCATACGGTACATCAAGCGGGGCTAAAGTTGCAGTCAGTCTCTTCAAAACACTCCCGACTGCCTCCGAAACACTTCGACATTGCCTTTCGAATCGCCCCCAGAACACTCCCGAATTGACTTCGGAATACTCCCGAACACTCCCACTTCGGAATGCCTTGCTATGCCTTCGAAGCACTCCCGAATGGCTTTCGAATAGACTGGCCGCAGCTTAAGCCCTTAAGCGCTTTCATAAATACTCGTTTGTTGCAGGGCGTCGAGTGTCAGATGCCGATGTTCCTGGCTGTGATCTGTCTGACGGCACAGCTCAAGGGAGACCAGCAACTGGCGGACAGGTGGGGGAGAGAGGGAGGGAGGGAGAGAGAGAGAAAGATAAAGAGAAAGAGAGAGAGGGAGAGCGAGAGCGAGAGAGAGAGAGAGAGAGAGAGAGAGAGGAGAGGAGAGGAGAGAGAGGAGAGGTGGGAGAGAGGGAGGGAGGGAGAAGGAGGGAGAGAGAGAGATGGGAAGAGAAAGAGATGGATTATCGTTGCAGGTACTTTGAGAAGCTGCAACAGACGCTGGTGCATGAAGAGAACGGTTGGTTTCGTTTCCATTTTCATGTTATCAGGCCGAGTCGCGCGTATCAGCATTCTTGCAGAATATAGTGGACAACACGTTAATTCGGCGGAAATAATCGCAGATCAAATTATTCGTCTGCCGTAATCCTGAAAAATGTCGCAGATCGAATTATTGCCTACCGTAATCCTAAGAGAATGCCGCAGATTTAATTATTTTCCTATCGTAAGCCTAAGCGAATGTAGCAGATCAAATTATTCGTCTACCGTAATCCTAACGGTGTGCCGAAGATCAAATTATTCGCCTACCGTAATCCTAAGGGAATGTCGCAGATCAAATTATTCGTCTACCGTATTCCTAAGAGAATATCGCAGATCAAGTTATTTGTCTACCGTAATCCTTAGGGAGTGCCGCAGATCAAATTATTCGCCTCCTGGAATGACGAATGGACAGTGTAAACAATAGTATAACAATACTGCGTTTTTTGTACTATCTATTTGAGTACTATCCGGTTGCACCAAAGTGTATTTAACTTGCGCCAGGGCGATAGTTTTCGATCTACCCCGCTTGCTTCTCGGAATACGATGCTCTAATCATCTCTCTTGTTTTGCGCGCTATTGCCGCGAGCTGATGTTCCGTCTTCCACTGATCGACCCCATAGCGCGCGGCTTATGAAAGGGTCGAATTATAAACGTGAACGATTGTCGGCTGTTGCAGTGTCGTGCGGTCTAGTCGTGCCGGAGTGCTACTGCGTCGACGAGGCCAATATCGAGGTGGGTGGGCACGGCCGGGGTTCCTTATAATAATAATAATAATATTTATAAATACCTATAATAATATAATATATTTAATAATATATTTAATAAGATAAATTTTTATAATAAATTTATATTTATAATTACCGAGTATACTATATAGTATATAATTGACGTCATAAATAGAGTGATTACGGCGAATGTGATTGGAGTCGGAAAACGAATTCCTCAATTGTTTCCCGATGCTGATTCAATTTCATCAATTCGAGTTGGAACCTGAATCTTGCGTGGATACTGTGTGATTTTGGAGGAATGTAGTAGTGATGAGAAATGTGGCGCATTTGCTCGTTGGAAAGTGGTGGGACGTGCAGTCTTCCTTCGATCAGGAGCAGGAGCAGGAGGAGGAGGAGGAGGAGGAGGAGAAGAAGAAGAAAAAGAGAGACGAGAGAGAGAGAAAGAGAAGAGAGAGATGTATGCCTTGATTGTCAGGCGGAGCGCGCGCACCCCAACTCGACCGACCTGTCCCCCATCAACCCCGACGAGTTCGGCCACCACCTGTGGAGCAACGCCATCTACATCATACTGCTGCTGCTCAGTGAGTGCGGGAGGGCAAGGGGGCGTTACTGGATGAAAGAATGAGGTTTCCTGATATGTGCGATGTTAAGTATTCATATAAGCAAGAATTGTTTTGCTTGCTTCGGAAGACGATTTATTGGTTTCACGACTTGTCGTTGTGATGTGATGGTTGTCCATAACCTATTTTTCGCATACACATTCATTTGTTTCACTGTGTTTCCTCTGCAGGGGAGAACCTGATCCACTCGTCGGATGTGGACCCGATCAACCGTCACCTGCCCGCCAGCCAGCGCCCCAAGGCCGCCCACCGACACTCGGCGTTCCAGGTTGGCGAGTCTGGGTGACGTCATTCTTGAAACACTCGTCTTCTTGTCATCCCAGTGTCAGCATGGATGACGTCATTCATTGTCATTTTGAACCACTTGTCTTCTTGTATTTCCAAATCCAATACCAATAGTCCTATTCCACATATTGAATATTCATATATTTATTATGTACAATATATACAGCAATAACATAATCTGGGCGTGTTGATTCAAGACGAATACACGAAAACAGCGGTGGCGTAAAGTGCGAGTGGTAGAAAGGGAGCGAGCGGATAGAGGACAGTGGAGAGCAGCGAGGGCTTGTCGATGGAGGTCGTAGAGTGGATAGGGGTGGTGGGAGTAGGGCTGAAAGGGATGATGTGAATCGAATAGTAGAGAGGTTACAAAGTAGCTTATAAGAGAAAGTATTTCAAACACTCGCCGTCCGAAGAGCAGTCTCTTGGCGCGAGTCTTGGATTCGAGGCTGATCGGCCGTCGCGGGGTGAACAGACGGGGAGTGATCGAGAAGCAAGTCATGGTGGATTGTGATGTGGAACTTTCGAGAGGCGTTAATATATAGAAGAGAGGGAGGAGCAACCGCGAAATCTCTCGTTATTGGCGGTGTCTTTGAGCGCAGTGTGCCCCGAGGCCCCAAGTCGTCGGCTGATTGGTGGAACAGCAGGGGTGACCTTTTTCGTTTACGAGCTAGAACTTTGACACCTCGGGCCTCGGGACAGGACGGCGGAGTGTTTGTTTTTGTTTGTTTGGAGTTTGGACTAAATCCTGTGAAAATTAGTTTCGCTTTGTTTTGTTATTTAGAGTGAGCTTGTGGTGATTTATTTAAGCAAATGAAGATGGCCAAAAAAATTATGAAATGGAAATAATTGAATACATGAAACATCACTGATGACCTCGAGTATTAAAAAAGAACTAATATAATACATAGGCTCGTACTTAGCTCAGGATTTTTCGGTGAAAACATTATCATGGACAGTTATCATGACAGTATACCGAATGAAGTGTATCGCAGAGTATTCTTGGCGTTCATATATCTAACTCGCGGATCCACCCACATGGACACATGGTGTAGTGGCAACGCTCTCGCTTAGCAAAGAGCGACCCGTGGGTTCGATCCTGGCTACCCACACAATGTTTTGTCAAAATGAAAACACCATCCAATGGGTTCTGATCTTTTTCTAACTACCCTAATGTCTCTCGAGAAAAGAGTGGAACTCAGTTGCGAGCCCACTATAGCAAGGAATGCTTGGAGTATTTAGCGGCCGTTCAGAGTTTGGAAAAAGTAGACCTGTGAAAAGTGACAATGAAGCCCGTTTAAAACCTGTGCAAGTTTTGGAAGTGAGATAAAGTTGTGATATTTGAGGGTTCGATGGAGGGCGACTCGGTTGAAATTTACTGTTCAGACATTAAACAGGGAACGTAGACCTGCAAACCGTCTTCCAGGGTTCCATGGAGGGCGACCCGGTGGTGCAGATCGCGCTGATCGCCGACTCGGCCCGCCTGCAGATGATGCTCAGCACGTACGGCATCGCCACACAGACACCGCACGAGGTACGGGACTCGTACCGTACGAGTCTCGTACGACTCGTACCGTACGAGGGGTGGCTAGCCGATTCCGCAGAGTTGTAATGTACTGGGAGAAGTGGTAGAAGTAGAAGTGCTGTGGAGATTGTACGGACGTTATGATGACGCTTGTGACAGCTGTTGAGATTGTCGAGTTGAGCGTGAGAGTGAGGCCCCGACGATCTCTCCGAATTTCAGGTGGAGCCGATTCAGATTTGGCCGAGCTGGCGCATGGTCAAGGTACTGTGCCTTTCTCTTTTATTTGTATCAAAGTAATCGGGGAGTGTTGCTAACTCTTTTCTTTCGCAGGTGTTCGAGTGTCTGGGCCGGGACAAGAAACTCGGCCTGTCCGGTCGTCCGCCCCGCCCCTTCGGACCCCTCTCCACCAGTAAGATGTTCAGGTGGGTGATGAGCACGTTTGGTTCTGCAGAGAAGAGGCTGACGAACCTGAGAAGAAGACCTGTTCATTCCCAATCATATTGCGGCTATGAAACGTACTTGTGATGTCCGCGTGTTCATTTGATTGTTCAGAGTGTTTGGCGACACAGTGATCTGCTTCCCTCTCCTCTTCGAGGTGAAGGACTTCTACGTGAGCTGCGACCCCGCAGTCCTCATCGACGATATCAAGGTGGGCGGGGCGTGAGTGGGCGGGGCTTGTTTTCCCTTTCAGTGGTAGTAAAACAACACACGGACATCGATCAAAAGACGTGTTTATTCTATCGCGCTCCCTGAACGCACACACACTATCGAAGCTCTTTCGTACAAACTTTCTCTATCACAAACTAGGTTGCGTGCAGCGCGTCAGTTTTTAAGGTAATGTAATGGAACTTAATGTGAAGTCAGCTATATGCAAGATGAAGCGCGCTGTAGATGATGGATATGCATGTTAAGACTGGGGTGGGGGAAGTGAGAATTTAGAGGGGAGGGGGTGTAAGTGTTAGCTGCTCTCTCAGACGATGACAGCTTTGTCGTAGTCGGCAGTGAAGGCCTGAAGAGAGAGAATGAGAGGAGAGAGAGAGAGAATGAGAGGAGAGAGAGAGAGAGCAGGTACCTTGAGCATGGGCGCAATCGACTTGTCGAGGAAGCCCTTTTTGTAGAAGTACTCGAGTAGCACGGCGTGAATGTACAGGTACTGGTGGTCCGTCTGAAGTCAAGAGGGTAAAGTTAATAACACAGCATTTTTCTATAGTGGACCTATTCCGGAAACTTCCGTCTCCTCTCCACCAGTACACAACTCGTTTAAAATGATGTTCTGTGTTCACTGTAGCAGTCTGCACGATACTCGCTGCTGTCCCCCGACCTGTACACTGCGTACACTCTATTCTACACTCATGATGTTCACTCTATTTCTTCGTTTATGCACTTCACTTGCGCGCAATTAGTGTTGCTAGAAAATCGGAGAGGAACGAATCCCCGTTCCCACCTGTACACTGGCGTTCCTCTGCCGGCGCAGCTTGACTAGCAGCCCGTCCACCGTCTCGCACGCCAGTCCCTCGGCGCACGCCTCCAGCACGTACTCGATCAGCACCACCGAGCCAGTGCGCCCGATACCCGCCGAGCAGTGCACCACGATGGGGGTACTGTAATAGGAAACTGTTTGAGTTGAGAAATACCGATACAACTGTTTAAGCTACGAAATGTCGATCTGTTATTGTTCGATCTGTCTTTTGATATCTGAGAAAGATGTTTGAGCTATGGAATTTGGTAAGGTAAAAGGTACGGTGTACTTCTACTACTGTACTGTGTAAAGTAGGTACGGAAAAATACCAATACAATGTTTTAGATTCAAAATGTTGAAACGGAGTTTTGATCTAACTGTGTGCATGTAAAAGATGCGGTGTACTACTGTACTGTGTAGAGTGGATACGGTAGACTGACGTGAGTCCGCGCACTCGATCGAGCAGTGTGATGACGGACAGATCGGTCGATGGCACGCCGCGATCCGGCCAGTCGATCCAGTGGTAGTGGTCGCAGCGCAGCGCCAGCTGGAGATGACGTCAACCGGTGCACGGTGACGTCACGCTCACCTTTCCGTCGACGCTGACGAAGAAGGTGGACTGCTGCACCTTGGCCTGCGACTTGTTCTCGAAGTCGACCATCGCGCTCGCCTCGTTCTTCAAGGAATAATTATGTTTACGTTTTTTTGTGTAAAATAAAGAGAAAAAAAACACAAACATGGCAAAATAAGAAAAAAAATACAACGGTCATTGTCCAACATCCAACTACTTCCAACTATCTCAGAATAGTCTCTATCATTAACGACTTACTTTCGATTACCTTTACTTACGATTACTTACTTACGACTACTACTTACAATTACTTATTATCAAATACTCTTCCCTCTGACCACTTTGAACTACTTCGAACTCGGTTTCCGAATCCCACCTTGACTGTGATATTGGCGAACGTCTTCTCCTCGCCCTTGCCCGCCGGAAAGTACTCCCAGCACTTCTTGGCGCCTTTTTCCGTGAAGTTGCACAGCATCAGAATCACCTAGACGAGTTTCGCATCGTCTTTTCATTTTCACGTAGGTAGTACAGATGATTCAGACATACAGTAGTCCGTACGGACTGTACGAATTACTGTATGCCGGATTCACCGGTACTGTAGTTTTTTGGACTGGTTGTCCATGACCCACCCCGCACTGATCCTGCACCATCATCCGCCAAAAGTCGTGGCACGTGTTCTCGAGCGGCGCCTAGGTGTACGGTAGACTACAGTACCCCCCGACGATCCACCTGACAGCATATGAAGCGCTTGTCGCTCTGTGGTGTGGACACGTAGTTGGCATGGATATAGTCGCCGTCTCCACCGTCGGCCAGAACCACTCTGCTGTTGTCCAGACAACCCACGTCCTGAAGAGATGACGTCATCAGTCAGGTGACGTCACAAATCACCTTGTATCGGTTCTTGTTCTTGGACTGGTTGTCCGTGAACGCCTTCATCTTGGTGAAGTCGTTGGATCTGAAAAGAGTCGTTTGGTTACGGTAGCTACCGTATACCTCTTCATGGCTGCGAACTCTGCGCGCAGTCCCTGCACGCCCTTCTCCAGCGTGCCCTTGACGAACTTGTGTGCCTGAATCATGGCAACTGGTTACTGTAACTCGGCACGCGGTACTCACAAATTTCTTGGACGCTTGTTTGGTGGCGTCGGGCGCCATCCGCACCCTAAACAGTTTGGTTACGGTAGTCTACAGTAATTGTGACGCACATGGGCATGGCCTGCATCTGGCTCTTCTGTGAGACGGGATCGATCTGGCTCTTGACGGGCGCGATTTTGGACGGACCATCCTGAAAGCGAGACTGGATAGGCGAGACGCGGAAAGGATCCACGCACGCGTACCGATGTCTTGCGCTTGTTCCCATCCGGCTCGCTCTGCGTCTTGCGCCTGTTCGCCCCGTCCTTCTTGCCTTTAGCTGGAGGGAGAAGGGGATGAGAGAGAGAGAGAGAGAGGGAGGGAGAGAGGATGTCAAGAGAGACGGAGGGAATGAGGATGTCAAGAGAGACGGAGGGAGAGGGGAGGACGGGAAACAGGGAGGGGAGCAGCGGGGTGCAGGGAGGAGAAGGAGCAGGAGCAGGAGGAACAGAAGGAGCAGGAGGAGGAGAGAGAGCAGGAGGAGCAGAAAGAGAAGAGGAAACAAGAGCAGGAGAAGGAGGAGGAGGAGGCAGCGGCTACCTTTGGGTGCCATGAGGGCGCGCTTGCGAGAGCGAGGCGACCCGGGGCGAGCACACGAGCACGAATGAAGGGAGGCGGGTGGAGGGAGGGAAGGGGGAGAGGGGGGACTGGTCTAGACGGGGCGAGGGTATGCGAATGAGGGGATGGTGATGAGGAATAGCAGAGATCACAAAACAAAAACGTTGTTATAAATGTACGTATATGTATTTTACAAACCATAATTTGCGCTGCACGCGAAGAGAGTGCTATAGAGAGGAAGGGTCCGCGTCGCGTGTTCACTATCCGCGTGCGGCGGCTGCTAGCCGCCTGGACAAGGATTGGACTCGCTGATTCTGATTATATTATACTGCAAGCTATAAGCTACAAGCAAACCACAAGCTTTTTATACACTTACCAAACTACAAGCTTTTGATACACCTACGAAACTACAAGCTTTTTCATACACTTACTAAGCTTTTTATACACCTACACAACTGCTGCTATACATCTGCTGCTGTACGAGCACTATTGCAGCGCGACATTGAGTTTGTGGCGAAGCGCTGGAAGCTGGCCGGCCGTCCGACCATGTGCATCGTGCTGAGAGAGGAGAATGTCGTGGGTGAGTGGGGGGGGAGAGAGGGAGAGAGAGGGAGAGGGAGAAAGAAAGGGGAGAGAGAGGGAGAAAGAAAGGGGAGAGAGAGGGGGTATCCCTTGCAGGCGAGTACTTTGACCACATGCTGGACCTGCTAGTGGGTCTGAAGAACGGCTACGTCAATGGCATCCGCGTGCGGCTGGGACGGGTGCATGTGAGTCGAGGAGAATGGGAGTGAGGGAATGGGACCAGTGAGGGGAGGGGAACCATCGTCCGCTTGTGAGTGAGAAGGATGGAAATACAGTGGCGATACTGGCGTCCCACCAATAAAGACGCTAGCGCGCTCTTCGTCTCGTCTCATTTTTCGCATTGTCTTTTGCAAATTGCAGTTCGAATGAAGAAAGTCTTGTACATTGGCAGCGGGCTTGCAGTTGATTAAGGAGTATGGAAATTGTATTGTAATGAATATCAACACAGTATTGCTATGTCTTGTGTGAGCTTGTTAGCATCTATGTGAACGTGAAACATGGAATTGATAGAATTTGCCAACAAGCTAAACGATGAGAGAATTGACGGATATTCCTCCGACTGTATTCAGTGTGAGAGTGAAACGTATCATTACAAGAATGTGGTCTCTCAACCTCCTGCCGTTTCAGCAGCTGCTCAACTCGTGCTGCATCGAGCACGTCGACTTTGCCTCCACCGACGACGTCGAGTTCGACGTGGACATTCTGGAGGTGGGTGGGGGAGAGGAGGGAGAGGGCCCGCTAGCAAGAGGAATGAATACCGTGTGAGGCATCTGTGGCACAACACGTGGAAGAATCAGACAATTTGAGTTAGGAGAGAGGAGAGAGAGAAGAGAGAGAGAGAGAGTGAGAGAGAGTGAGGGATGTCGTTGCAGGAGACGTCGCACGACGACACGCTCATGTCGCGTCTGTCGCTGTACGAGGAGGAGGGCGACGTGGTCACCGAGGTGGGTGATATGATTATATGATAACAATGTGATAGTGATGAGTGATGGTGATATGATAGTGTGGGTTGTCGAATATATTAGCGATACAACCGATTTGTAAATAAGAAAAGGTGTCCGGACGGTCTGAAATTGTTGTGATTCTCTGTGGACACATTTCAATATTTACAAACTCTCTGGCTAATGATCATTTCTTAGTTCGCGTCTATAACAATGAGCGTGATCTTCATGGTTTGTGTTCATGATTTATCATATTCATATAACAGGCCGAGATGCGGGACCGTTCCGACCACGAGCTCTTCGAAGTGGGTTACTTTTTTTTTATATATTAAGCAAAACTTTTGCTCGTTGATTTGGAGTGTTTTTGTGGTGTGATGTGTGAATTGTATCCATCTGGCGTCGGGACGAGGCGAATCTGACCTTTTTAAAAATCACGTTTGTACCAAAAGTAGACCAGCGTTCTTTCATTATAAAATGTAGGTGATCCGTCGGGACGAGGCGGACAAGCCGCGCTCGACCGCATTCGCCATAGCCACCATGTGGGCGAGGAGCGGACAGGACTTTGTCATTCATGAGGGTGGGTGGATATTGATTGGTTATTGATGACGTGATCGGAGAAAAAGATAAAGAGAGAGAGAGAGAGAGAGAGATGAGAGAGAGGGGGAGGGAGAGAAAGAGAGAGAGAGAGGGAGAGAGAGAGAGACATTCCTCTCCAGCCACGCTTCGCGAGCGCCTCGAGCGTCTCTACCGCCGCGCGTGCCAGATGCGGAGCTGGTGGCTGGTCAGGTGAGAAAAGATTTTTGTATAATTTTTGTTGTTCAATATTCAATGAATATAACATGTAGAATTTTGATTGTTGTGTTTGTGTTGATGACAGCGACATACTGCTGACGTTCTTCTCATCAGATGTTACCTGTGGAATGACGTTCAAGAAATGCCTTGCAGGTACTGCGCCGGTCGTCTACAGAAGGCGATGAACAGCCTCGCGCCCGCCATCACCAACATGTTGGTCAGGGGAAAACAGGTGGGTGGATGGTCAATTTTTTCTCCTACCGTAATCCTAAGAGCGATCCGAAGATCGAATTATTCTCATACCGTAATTCTAAAGGAGATTCGCAGATCGAACTATTCTCCTACCGTAATCCTAAGGAAGTCTCACAGATCAAATTATTCTGCTATCGTAATCCTACAGGAGCGTCGCAGATCGAATTATTCTCCTACCGTAATTTTAAGAATGAGCTGAAGGTGGAATTATTCTCCTACCGTAATTCTAAGAGTGCGCCGGAGATCAAATTATTCTCCTACCGTAATTCTAAGGGTGATCCAAGGGGTGAATTATTCTACCAACATATTAGGTTGATCCAAGGAGTAACATGTCAGTAAGATAAGGTGGAGGAGTCAAAGTCTAAGGAGTCTAAGAGGAGTGGGCGTATTATTTTACCGTATATCGCCCTCCCTCGTAGGTGACTATGGGCGCTCGTGGCGTGCGCGAGGTGACCGTCTGCTCTCCCCTCACCCCCGTCGAAATCGTCGGACTGCTCTTCTCCAGCTGTCCCGAAGACGAGCCACAGGTGGGATTATTAGGTGGAGACTTAGACGAGCAAGGCATATTTATCGTAATTTATGGTTGGCGTGTTTGTTTTTGTATAGCATCGACTCTTCTCGGATTGCAGGTTGATCTTGTTGATAGGCTTATGTTTTCAGCGAAACGTATTTTTCCCAAGAAATTTCCATTTTCTTTTTTCAGGTTGCCGTGCTGCAACAGGAGCTGATCATTGCGTGTTCGGATCTGGTAAGTGGATTTCGTATTCTCTCTCTCTCTCTCTCTCTCTCTCTCTCTCTCTTTCTCCCTCTCCCCCCCTCTCTCTCTCTCCTCATATAATCCACGTATGGCTTAATTGTATGTGTCCTTGCCCACACTGACCCCATGCCTTCCCTCGTCAGATCTCGCACACCCCGTCGGCCTTCGAGGGCGTGTTGACGATCCGCATGAGCTGGCTGGCCGACGCGCTCGCTCTGCTGCTACAGGTGGGAGGGGGGAATACAGTATACCCCCACAGTACTCACTGCTTGTAACAGATCCTCGAGATATCACAGGTGGGAGGGAGGGGGGGGGGGTGTTGACATGTATTGTATTCTGTGTATTCTGGTATTGTATTCTGGGGAGGGGGGGGGGGTGAATACAATTCTGCTACAGGTGGGAAGGGGGGGGGGTTGAATAGTATCACAGCGACTGGACGAGAGATCCTCTTTACGGGTGTTTGTGATTGTGATCTCTAACGAGGTCATAACAGGTCCGGTTGAATGTTGAATTGTGATTGTGATTGTGATTGTGAACTCGACCATCTGACCCTTTTGTTCACAATGAACTTATGTACTAGCGGGATTTCTTTTCATATTTAATTATGTGATTTTCTTTCAGTACGTGCGCGCGTCTGACCTTGGCGGTGACGGCGCGCGCTCGCCGTTCGGTCTGTCCACAGAGACGCCGCCCACGCCGGGAACCACGGGCATACCGCATGGTGAGTCGCAGTGGGATAGTTGGATTGGAATCACAACAATCGGATTGACCGAATGAACCCGCTTTTCTGGAGTTTTTCACGTTCATTCCATCTCCTCTTTTCTCCGCCCGGGAACTACCGGCATTCCACATGACTGTGGTTCGTGGATCACATCAAATGAACTAACAACTCTGGGCCTTGGTTTAACTTTGGTTTAGCTTTGGACAACTGGTTTGGCTGGTTTAGCTTTTCAGCAACTGGTTTAGCTTTGAACAACTCGAGTTTCTGGGCAGTGTTTCACGTTCTTCTCCTTCTCCTTCTACCTCTTATGATCTGAATTAATCTGATCTGACTGTTTTGTTACTGATTAGAACTGTGTTTGATCCTATTGACGCAATCAACATCAACTACAATGCCTTTGTTCGTCGTATATGAAACGTATACCACACGCGTTTCTAATCACTTTATTCAACGCACACTCTCGGCACAGAAAAGGTTTGATTTTTAAAACGCGACTCGGAAGATTTTAATACACATCTATGAACGAGAATGTAAGTAGGTTGGTAGGGTGGGCGTGGTCAGCGGGGGCGGAGCTTCAGATGCGGCACAGGCGCTCCGACTCGTTGCGCGACATGCTCGACGCGGCGCTCTAAAACGAGTGAGATCAAACGAGAAGGGGTGAGATCAATCGATAATAAATCGATACCTGATCCACCTTGGACCACACGTTGCGCGGCAGCGACTCCTTGTACACGTAGCGGCTGCTCGAGCTGCAAGCATACGGTAGATTACGGTAGCTACAGTATACCCCCACAGTACTCACTGCTCGGGCGTCATGACTCCGCGGGTGCGGTGATGACGGCTGCGGCGCTTGCTGCTCTTCTTGGAAGAGGACTTAGCCGAGGGAGGAGGAGGGTGAGGAGCGCGCGCCGCCGACGCCGCCACAGACCCCGGCATGTGCATGTCGAAGAACTCGAACTGGAGATATCGATCGATTATCGATTAGTCATCGATTGCTCACCGTTCCCGACGAGCACTCGGTGTCGCTGGCGCCCGACCCGTCCAGGTCAATGATAGCATGGTTAGAGTCGTCGTCGCTGCTGATCACAGATGTAGCCGACGCCGACGAGTGCGTGTAGTACGTCTGGTTGGCTGCCACGGGGGTTACGGTAGGATACGGTAGGGTACCGTAGGGTACCGTAGGGATCGATGACGGGTGTGGGCGCGGCGTTGCCGGCCGATGAGATGGAAGAGGTGGATAGGGAGGAGAGGGAAGAGGCGCGCGAGCTGCTGCCAGAACGACTGCGCGAGTCGGACCGCGCCGAGGAAAGCACGTGGCCCGCGATACGGTCGCGGACTGAAACGATTAGATGATAGGTACTGGCTAGGAACTGGTCCACGAGTGTCAGTGTAACAATGGAGCGATACTCCCTACGATTTACAGAGTTAATCAGTGAGTGAATGGTTGGGTGAGCAAAGCCAAAGAATTTGGTGATGAGTGATATGATGTCATCAGTCTGGAGAGGTGAAAGGGCGAAGAAGTTCCGTACCGGTGCCGTCGTTGTTGAGCGGCGTGTCAAGGAGGAGCTCGTTGCACGTGAGCAGGCACTCCTCGATCTTGGCCGCGATCTCGTTCATCTAGGGGGTGGGTGGGTGAGGAGGAGGGGGAGCAGGAAGGGAGGAGTGGAAGGAGGAGGAGCAGGATGAGAAGTGGGAGGAGGAGCAGGATGGGAGAAGGAGGATAGGCTACTTTCTGATCCATATCGCCTGGCATCGCTGGGTGGTGGCTGCGCGAATGACCGAGGCAGAGACGGAGAGCGGGCGGATCGACACTTGGCCGCATGCCGATGAGAGGGAGGCGAGACGAACGCTCATTTGACTAGGACGTTCCGAGATGTGTGACAGGCAAATGTGTATCTGCGTGTGTGTACTTTCAACCGAATAGCATGTGCGACAAGTGATCTGCATAGTTTATCGGGGCTAATGAGCTCTTAATGGAGCTCATACAACTGTTTAGAAGCGACGGATATATGCGGCGGAGCGGGGAGGGCAGGGGCAGTAGGCGGCGTCGTTTCCGGGCAGTCCCGCGCCTCCGGGCGATCCCGGCTTTCCGTCTCCTCCGGACGTTCCCGGGTTTCCGGGCGCTCCCATCGGTCCCGCCGGTCCGGGAGCTCCGTCGTTTCCGGGCGCTCCGGGCATTCCGTTGTTTCCCGGCGTTCCCATGGGTCCAGCGGGTCCGGCGGGTCCGGGCGCTCCCTGACCCTTCTGTCCGTCCTTTCCGGGCGGTCCGGGCTGTCCGGGTCCTCCGGGTGTGCCAGGGTTTCCGGCGGGTCCGGCGGGTCCAGGGCTTCCAGGCTTTCCATCGGATCCCTTGGGTCCAGCGTTTCCGGGCATTCCGTTGGGTCCGGCGGGTCCGGGCATTCCGTTGGGTCCAGGAGGTCCGGGGGGTCCAGCAGGGCACTTGATGCATCCACTGTCCTTGGGAGGGCAAGTCATGGGAGCGTAGGTGACGGTGCTGTCCATTCCCTTGGGTCCAGGCATGCCGGGAGTTCCGGGCATTCCCGGGGCTCCAGCGGGTCCGGGGGGTCCGGGCGGGCAGGTGACCTTGGGAGGAGTGCACTGACAGTGCGCGGGCAGACCCGAGAACGTCTGACGCTTGGTGCGGAAGATGGAGTTGAAGGGGTTCTGGCGGGGCTTGGAAGGAGGGGCCACCGACACCTGGAAGTCCATCATCTCGGTCCACGCAGAGTCGGTCTCGACACGAAACACCTGTACGCCATCGAACACCTCCTCGTGCACCTGAAACGACGTCCATCAGAATCCTGCACGACGGTGCGAACACTCTCACCTCGTTGATGGTGTTGTAGAGGGAGGGGATGACGATGAGACAGGCCGCAATGGCTAGGGTGGAGGCCGCAGAGGCGACTCCCACCAGAACCTTCTCAGTTGTCGCGGACATGCTGATATGCCTTCCACTCTACTGCCCAGCCTTTTATACCAGTTACTATGTGCCGATAACAGTGATTTGTGATAGCATAGTTTTTCGCTTAGGAAGTTTTGGAGCGCAAGGTCGCGGCGACTCTCGGATAGGATAGATATTGTGTGTGTATGTGCCACAGTATGCGACCGGTCAGTCACAAGTTTTCGAATACAGTTTTCTGCGAGCGGAATCACGCACAGATCACGGAATGTGTCGAGTTATATTTGACGACATTGAGCGATGTTCAATGTGGGAAATCTTACGGTATTTGTATATAGTGTATTGGTCACTCTCGTCAAGTCACTCCCGATATGCCTTTCGACTACCCCCGAATTTTTTGCGGAATGTTTTCCAACTACTTCTAACAACCTCGGGTGAGTCTCAAACCACGCCTCAAACAAACTTTGCAGTAGCCCTCTAACCCCGCTCTAACTACTTCGATTAGAGATTGACCACGCGTATGTATAGACAGCTTCCCGGTTTATGGTCAAGGCCAAATCTCGCTGTGTTTTGAATGCGAGTATGTGCCACTGAGCGGTATTGAAGTTTTACGTGTGACAAATCAAAGAATGCATCTTTCAAATGCGCACAGTGTTTATTTCACAAACGAGTAGAGGGCGTGGTTTGAATGGGCGGGGTTTAGATACGCACGAGACGAACAGTGTCCGACTTGTAGCTGCGGCACTCGCTGCCCGTATCGGTGGACGTGAAGCTCGTCTGAAAAATATCAATTATCGATTGATCGATGATCGATCAATAAATCAATAATCACGTGACTCACGCTGGAAGCGGATCCGGTGACGATGGCGTAGTTGGAGTTGGTGGAGGAGGTGGTGGAGACGGTGCTGTCTGAAACAGGATTACGGTATCTACAGTACTCTACAGTGATCCGTACCGCCGCTGCGCGTCGACATGGTGTGGCGGATGAGCGCGTCCTTGACTGCAATATCGATTTATCGATCGATTATCGATCGGTTATCGATCGATTATCGATCGGTTATCGATCGATTGCCTATCGTACCCGTGCCGCCGCGCTTGGTGCTGGTGTTGAGCAGCAGGTTGTTGCAGTAAAACATGCACTGGTCCATCTTGGCGGTGATCTCGGCGAGCTGAAGGGGCGGGGCGTCAAGGGGCGGAGCGTGACCGACAGTACCTTGTGGTTCATGCTGGCTGCAGCTGCCTCGTCGTGGCGCGGCATTGCGGGCAAATGACATGGGGAGGGGGAAATGAGGAAGGGATGCTTTAAGAATCACATTTCATGCACGTGTTTTCATGTGTTTTGGTCCTTTTGTCCAAAAAAGAGTTTATGAGAGATAAAAGGTGGTCTGATCATGCAAATGTACTGCAGAAGTTCTGGAGGTGCGAGCTCATTGGAGGCATACTGCGGGAGTGATTATGACAGGTTGGGAGAGAGGAGAGGATACTGTGGGTGTGGTTCGTGTCTACTCGAGAGTGCATAAGTATCCCTCACTGTGAATCGTGACACGTTGGAGACTCGGTCCGATTGACTGTGAAATGTTGGTTGGTGCATGGATGTTGTGGAAGAGTTGTGTATCCATGGTTTTGAATGTGTAGAAGTTCCCCAGGCCACCTTTGTGTGTTGTGGTTGTGAATTGAAAATGGGAGGGACTAGGTCTGGTGTCCACTGGCGTGTCTGCTCCACAGAGGTCACAGCGGACATTCTGTGGCTCTGATTTGTGATCCTGTCTGCCGGATGCGGATGCTAACGTGTCTCCTCTCACTTTCCACTACTGTTTTTCGGAGTGTCGTGGTTGTGAATTGGAAGTGGGCCTCGTGCCTGTCTGATCCCCTAAAGTGACAGCTCCGCTGCCCACTGCAGTCAGAGTGTTGTGATTGTGAAAAGGAAATGGGACTCGTCTGGTGTCCTCCTGGCGTGTCTGGTTCGGGCCAAGGGACCACTACGGACAGGGTGTTGTGGTTGTTAGTTGTGACTGTTGTGAGCCTGGATTGGTGCCTGTGTGATTCCCTAAAGTAGCGGTCAGTCTCTTCGAAACATCCGCTTCAAAACGCCTTTTGAACACACAGTTTGGTCGTGTTTCGGAGGCGTTTCGAAGTCAGTATCGAAGGGAGTTTCGAAGAGTCTGATCGCAACTTCAACGATGTGCCTGCAGAGTTCCGCCGCGGCGGCATCTACGACCTCTCGCCGACTGTCGTCAAGGACGTCATCACCGCGCTCATGATCAGGAAGAACTGGCACCTGCTGTGAGTTGGTTTTATGCTTATTTTCACAGTTATTGTGAGCAGTGTGTATCGCACACATCAGGTCGCATTGTTTTTGCGCAGGGTAAATTGTATCCAACAGCCAACAGCGTTTTTTAAAGTATTGTTTGAGAAGCCGAGAAAAGTGAAAGGCAATGAACTACGAATAGACCTCGAGACACACGTTCTCATGATTGTGTTGCATCCATGCTGCACATCCACAATCTACATGAGAAAAAAAACGCATAAAAATGAAACATTTGCTCTCTAAACTCGAGAAATATTTTCTAATTGTGATTTCTTGTGTTGCAGCACTCCCCTGCAGACTCGCCGTTTGAATGGCGCCCTCAACCGCATGCCAGTCGCCTTCTACGACCGTGTGTGGAAAATACTCGAGAGGAGCGATGGCGGTATTATGATTGCCAGCCAGCACCTGCCACAGGTATGTACGGAGGGGGGGGGGGGGGGGGGTTGCAGTAATTCAGTAATTATATTTATGTTAATGATTATTATTATTTTTTTATTACCGTGTTTGGAACGCTGTGCCACAGGTACGGGGTTATTATAAGTATTACTATTATAACCATGTTTGGTGAAGCGCTGTGCTATTACGTATGTCAGCGATGTATACTTTTGGGTATTCGAATTTATATATTTTTGATTCACTGTAAGACGTGACTGAGTGGTGATTTTTTACATGTAAATAATTCATTGAAACGTATTTAACGCAGTCATGTAAACGATTAGTTTGGCTTTGAAACAACATAAATCAGGCGCGTGGCCTGTTAGATATAGATGTTTTTTCATTGGTTTGCGATTCAGTTGAACAGTGGTATTCGATGGACAGTGCAGCGAATACCACTGTGCAGCGCCAGCGAGGAATTTTTTTGGTTGTTCATTCGAAGCTGTCGATTGATTAAACAGTTGTGAGAAAACTGAGCTAGTTCTTTCGAAACCTATCTCCTTTTCTACTAAAATGTCCTATGGTGTCCGTCATTGGAAGGTCATAACTAGCTTCAAACTTAACCGATTCCTATGAAACTTTGTAGAAAGTTGTGTCACCTGCACCAGACGACAACAAAATTCAGGCACCTCTCAACTCCTCCTCTACGTCCATATTTGGTCAAAAAACCACCAAAAATGGTCACTTTTGCACTTTTTCTTGTGTGTCCGCGGGCATAACTCCGTTTCTACTGAACCGATTCGCGTCAAACTTTGCAGAAAGTTCACATATTACTCCAGGATGCAGTCCACTTCGTGATTACTCTCCAAATACACTCATTGCCTATATTTGGTAGAAAAACCTCAAAATTCGCCGATTTTGGTGCTGTCCGCTGCAAAAGCTTCTCACCTAAGAAACAGTTTCGCTTCTTGTTCTGTAATTACTGAAATCTCCTTTTCTACTAAAATGTCCTATGGTGTCCGTCATTGGAAGGTCATAACTAGCTTCAAACTTAACCGATTCCTATGAAACTTTGTAGAAAGTTGTGTCACCTGCACCAGACGACAACAAAATTCAGGCACCTCTCAACTCCTCCTCTACGTCCATATTTGGTCAAAAAACCACCAAAAATGGTCACTTTTGCACTTTTTCTTGTGTGTCCGCGGGCATAACTCCGTTTCTACTGAACCGATTCGCGTCAAACTTTGCAGAAAGTTCACATATTACTCCAGGATGCAGTCCACTTCGTGATTACTCTCCAAATACACTCATTGCCTATATTTGGTAGAAAAACCTCAAAATTCGCCGATTTTGGTGCTGTCCGCTACAAAAGCTTCTCACCTAAGAAACAGTTTCGCTTCTTGTTCTGTAATTACTTTCAACAAATATTTCTGTCACTAACCTGCAAGTTTCATCATCATTGGTTACGTTGTAAGGCAAATATAGCCAAATTAGCAAGAGCCGCGCGCGCGCTCTCGCCTCACTTTTGCGATTTTTAGTATTTCCGCGGTCATAACTCGATTCATACAGAACCAGTTTGCATGCAACTCATAAGATAGTTGAGTTTACGTCTTCTGATGCAGTACACTTTGTGACAGTTCTCAATTTTGCTTTCATTACCTCTATTTATGGTCGAAAACCACCAAAAATAGACACTTTTGCACCTTTTCTTGTGTGATCGCGGGCATATCTCCGTTTTTACTTGACCGATTTGCGTGATGTTTTTCAGAAAGTTTACATATTACTTCAGGACGCAGTCCACTTCGTGATTACTCTCCAATTACACTCATTGCCTATATTTCGAAGAAAATCTACGAAAGTAATCGATTTTGTTGCTGATCGCAGCGAACGTGTCTCATCTAAGAAACATTTTCGCTTCATTTTCCGTAAATACGTTCAACAAATAGTTTCAACAAAAAGAGCGTACCTGCAAAATTCAGCGTTATTGGTTACGGTGTGAGGAACATATTGTCCAATTATCAAAAGATGCGCGCGCTCTCGCATTTCTTTTGCGATTTTGATTAGTTCCGCGTTCATGACTTGATTCATACTAAACCAATTTGTATGAAACTTTGCAGATAGTCGAGTTTACGTCCTCGGCTGTAGTCCACGTCCTCAATTTTGCTTTCAGTATCCGGTTAAAAAAACATCAAAATCTCGCTGTCCGGCAGCGGAAGCTCCATGTCCAAGCAAAAGTTTTACTGAGGAAGAGGGAAAAAAGAAAGAGTTAGATAAAAAAGGGAAGGGAGATATAGAGAGAGACAGAGAGAGAAAGAGAGAGAGAATGCGAGAATAAAAGAGGGCGAGAGGTTGCAGTAGCAAAGCTCTCTGTTTTCGTAGCATTATAACTAAAAGAAATACGAGGAGAAAGAGAGAGAAAGAAAGAGAAAAGAGAGAGAGAGAGAGAGAGAGAGAGCAGAGAAAGAGAGAGAGGAAGCAGAGAGAGAGAGAGAGAGAGAGAGAGAGAGAGAGAGAGAGAGAGAGAAGAGAAGAGAAGAGAAGAGAGAGAGAGAGAGAGAGAGAGAGAGAGAGAGAGAGAGAGAAAGAGAGAGAGAGGGGAGATGAGAGAGAGAGAGAGTTTTTATGAGCAAAGGAAAGTATAGTTCAGAAAAAATGTATAATGATTATCATTGATCTATGTATTCATAGATATTGATAGCGGGAGCGCGCGGCACCGTGCGGGTTCTCTTTCTGTATACGCGAGGACATTCAAATTCAAAAATATACATAGATCTACTGACTTGTACAACAGAGGTACGCGGCAGCTAACCAAAGCACTTGCAGACCAGGTATTATTATTATTGCATCGCCTCTAGACCACATTATCAGTGCAATCAATACATCAATCGACTAATCTTCTCTACTTTAATAACCAGTTTCACTCAAAATGTTATAAAATTGTAAAATAAAAAACACAGTATTATTGATCATAACAAAAACTTGAGTTTCTATTCTATTCTATGAGTTTCTATTCTATTCTTCTTATTTTCATGATCTAGCGCGGAGGCGCGCGTCAGCGCGCCGGAGCGCTAGTTCGTCGTGATAGAAATGTATGGGCAGAGTTGGACAATAGAAAATGAATGACATTATAACAATAAAGAATATAGAATGAAATGTAAAAAAATGGAATAGAATCTGTTTGCAATGTATTGACAATAAAATCCTCGAAATGTATGAAATCAATCTGCATGATGGAAATGTATTAGCAGTAGATTGAGGGGTATATTTGCGTGAAATTGAATAGAATCTGTTTGCAGTGTATTGGCAGTAGAATGAGTAGAGAGTGTGACGTCACAGCTTGTCCAGAGTGTCTAGTAGCATCGTCCGCACGTCTTGGGGCACTGTTCGGTCATGAGGGTGTAGTAGACGGGGTTATGACTTTGAAATGCATAAGATAGAATCAATCTGCACGATTGAAATGATTGCAATGTAATGGCAGAATATTGGAAAGTATCTTCAAAATGTGTGAAATGGAACATATGTATTGGCAGTATCATGGAGAGTATCGCGTCACTGTCTGTCAGTAGCACCGTCCGCACGTCCGGGGGCACTGTTCGGTCATGAGAGTGTAGTAGACGGGGTGGTGGCAGTACTCCCTCCTCGCCCCGCAGTCGGACAAGCCCCCGCCGCGCGGCGTCCGATCCACACAGCCTGCAATGGGGGATGGGTGAATGAAGATTACAATAATGACCTGCGGATAGATTATATAGATGCGGGGATGCGCCAGAATTCTTCAGCACGACTCAATGGACATAATCATACATATAATTGATAGAGAAGAAACGGAGTTCCTGAGTATGTACAATACGATTGCATATCGTGATTGATAGTGGTTACAATTGTTTGGATATCACTTTTTCCGTGAAATGTATTGTTGGTGGAAACTAGCTTGGAGTCACCTACTTCCATGCACAGTCCCCGTTCCCACTCCACTCGAGCCACTTCTGCACCGGCCACATGTCAGGGGACACTGCAAATGGCGTACTTTTCTATCTGATTACTTGTCATAGCTATATACTTTTCTAACTACATAATTGACTGCAGAATTTTCTGTTTGCGTCTATACCATTCCAGATATTTCTTACGCTTTATTTTTCCCCATTCTCTGAAACGTATTTGTCCACGGAGTGTCGCTGACATACTTTAGCGTACCTGCACACTCATGACCTCGAAGTAGACCTGACTGGAGCAGAGGAATGCCCGCTGGGGGCAGTCGGAGCGGCGCTTCGGGTACGAAAGATCGACACATTCTAAAAAAAAATTTATACGGTGCATGATAACACATGAAAAGGAAAAAAAGAGATGATACAGCGAAAGTCAAATGGGGGCCATCGTGTTCGATACTATACGTTCAATACTATACGTTTATTATGATATTGTCACCGGCACAATCTGTCATGTGCATAGTGTGAGTTCTTGGTTCGTTATGCTGGTACGTTCTAGGACGTAAATAGAGCGTTTTCCCAAGTTCTTTTCATTGGTCATCGCATTCTGGATTGATTGCGTGGGTATTTTCTCGTTCTCTGTGCGATGTGAAGACCTACGTGATTCGTGTATATTGCGGTGGTCAACGGGTTAGTATGCGAGGAGGCATTAGACACCACGGAAGCCCTATGAGAATCCATGAGTGTTGCGAGGTAGTTTATTGGAAAGTGACTGTGTTATGAATGTGTGTGATTCTGAGTGATGACGATGATGGCTTCCCGGATGTTTTCCTATCTGATTCGTGGAATCGCCGTGATTATCGTGCACGAGTTGGTCACGCAAATCAAAGTATTACATCTTCACCCTTTAGTCTGCACCAGAGCGCGCTTTAATAGTAGCTGGAATGCTAAATGTCTGGCTATTTTTTTCTGGCTACGCTGACGGAAGCTGGCTTTCCTTCTTCCGTGACCACTGACCTACTGCATAGCACTCATTGCGAAAATAAAAGTAAAATAAGCTGTCAGCTGTCAGCTGTCGCTCATTCACAATGTGGTTTGAGCACATTACATAGTTAAAATGGTTGATGTACCGTGGATTTGTTTTCCGCAAACATGAAACTATAACATTGTGTTGCTTACGGTAGCGAGGGTATATATTTCCGGAGATAACCATAAAACTTACCAGATCAGAAGATCAGAAGGCGATCAGAGCGGTATCAGCCTGTGTCCCTAATGCGTTTCATGTTTGCAACTGTTGGTATGTTTTATGTTTTATGTTCTATGTTTTTTTTTCAATATTGCTCTCAAGTGGTAGGAGATGAGAGAGCGATATGGGCAATGATTGGAATTACTAAGTTGATTCGGTGATGCTGTTATAATTTGATGTAACGCGAAGAAATGAGGATGACTATCGAAGCTCGTGACAGATGCCGGCTTCCGGATTGGAAATGTCGCTCTCTGCACGGAGCTGTCTCTACTTTCCCAGAAGCACAGGAAAAACAGAGCTGCTTTGCTGACAGTTTCGCATGGGTGTGGCATTTTCTCGATGACTTTTTCCAAGATGATGACGCGGACTGAAGTCTGTGTGTAGCGCGCAACTAGCGGGTAAGCATGATGATATCGTGCCGTTAGTTAGTTGTATTTTAATTTGAAGGAAGAGAGAGAGAGAGAGAGAAGAGCTATACCCACTTGGTGTGACGTCGCCAGTAGTGGCGTTGCACAGATTGCACGTGACCGGGCATATCCTCGCCATTAGTTGCACATAGGCCGCATGGGTGCACAGGGAGGCATGCTGCGCACAGGCTGTCGCGTTCTGGTCATTGCAGTCTGTAAATAAGTATGATAAGTGGATGACCAGCAAGTTTGTCTACTTCATTAGACGATTCTGCAGTTCTGTGTTCTGGTCACTGCAGTCTGCAAACAGGAAACAGTACTGCGAAAATGCGTTACACGATTTTTTGGTACGTATTATTAGAGAGGGCGCGCAGCGCCCTCTCTTTTGGCTTAGGATAGGGCTCGCGCCAGAATTTTCAAGAAGCTGTATCCAAAAATCATGTTAGCAGGAATGTGAACTCATTCAATTCATGTTAGTTAGATTCGCACGGGTCCGTAGGCCAGATCACTAATTGATGGCATCTTTGTATCTTTTCTCCGAAAGAAGTTATGAGCGATCTCGCGCACCCATGAGGTGAGAGGCCAGCGTGTGGGTGGGTGGGTGGGTGGGTGGGTGTCGTGTCCGGTAACGCTGACTCTCTGCCGAAAGCGTACTCTCTCGGCGTTTTCTGCCCGTGTTCTCCAACTCGCACTTTGAGTGTAGTTCGCCCCGCCGCCGCCAGCGTCTAATTCGCGCCGGGTTTGCGTTGTTTTGGTCCGCCAACTATAACCAGGAGAAAGAGCGCAGTAGGCGCGACTCCGAACGGTAGTGAGAAAATATGTGGGGAAAACGTTTTTGTGAAACGTAACGGCGATCCGAAACGTAACGAGTGATCTGTGGTTCAGGAGAGTAAGAAGAGAGAGAACGGCCGAGAGTGTGTGTTAGTATTTGTAAACGTTGATAGAAGAGCAGAAAATATAAAGAGACAGTGAGAGAAGGGCAGAAAGAGAGAGAGAGAGAGAGAGAGAGAGAGAGAGAGAGAGAGAGAGAAGGAACAGTGAAAGAGAGAGGAGGGACGAAGAGAAGGAGATAACACAGTGAGTGAGGGATAGTAGTTTTTTGATAAAATCCATATGAATAGTCATAATTCAGCACATATTCAAAATTTCTATGAAATTCAACAAAAGCACATATATTATCTGTTAAAAAGTACTTGCGTAAAGATATTAAGTTTGTCTTGACCCAATTCAACAAAAGCGCATGCATAAAACGTTTACAAATACTAACACAAACCTGCGCATAACGGACAGTGGACACTAACAGATGAAATATAACAATACAAATGAATAACGTCATACGTCCATATTAGAGAGAGAGAGAGAGAGAGAGAGAGAGAGAGAGAGAGGAGAGAGAGAGAGGGGGGGGAGAGAGGCGCAGGTTTGTGTTAGTATTTGTAAACGTTTTATGCATGCGCTTTTGTTGAATTGGGTCAAGACAAACTTAATATCTTTACGCAAGTACTTTTTAACAGATAATACTACGTACTATCTATACAGACAGTGGCATTCTATGCTATGCTGCTCGCAGGCAGTTCTGCGTTCTGGTCACTGCAGTCTGCAAATAGGCATGCACTGATGAGTGACACGCAAGTTCGTCTATCAACAGCACACAATAGAGTAATCACAAAGAAAAAAAACGCGAATTTGGATCAATCAAGTGGTTTCGACTCCTAGACCACTTCAGCCTTCCTTCACCCCATCAGAGATGAAGTTGATGGAAAGTGTTTGTAAATTAGACGATTCTGCAGACAGTATTGCGAAAATGCATTACACGATTTTTGTTGGTGCAGTCTGCATCCTCATACGTAATATTCTTGTCCGTCGTGCTTGAGTTATTAATTGAAATAAGGTTTTTTTAAACGTTTCATGGAGAAGGCTACACGGGGAGGAATTCATGTTGATGTTAGCCGACGGAGACTGTGAAAACTCTCGCTGTTCGAATGATACTCATGTCACTTACTGGACGTCCCTCCTGCGACGGTAGTGCCTATGACTGTGGTGCCACCGGCGGCCGCTGTTGTGCCTGACGGTACTGAAAGGTGAAAGTACTGTAGTTTTCATGTACTGTAGGAGTACAGTATACGGTTTCGTGGTTCACCTGTTGTGGCGACGACGGTAGTGGTGTCTGTCTGGTACGTTGACTGGAGAAGGGCAAGGCAGATGAAGAGTAGCAACATGGGGATCGGGTAGAGGAAGGAAGAGAAAGAACAAGTACGGGGGACAATGGGGTTTTATAGGAACACGTGACGGCTGTGCACACCGTGTACAGTGTTGTTGTGTTGTAGTTCCTGTGATTTTTCTATTTTGACAGTGTTGTTCCGAAAGCATGTGTTGTTCTGCTCTATTTGCTAGCTGCTCTCATCGAAAATGATGGTGAAACATGGAATAATGTTTTTATTTTTCAGGTTTTGGGTGAAAGTTAGGTAGCAAGTCAACAAAAGACACAGAAGTCTGTTCAGGCAACTTATATCCAAATCAAACAATAACTTATTCAGAATCGTCGTAGATATCGTAATAGTTTACAGCGCTGATCCTGCAATCGCCTTGCTCCACTCTTCGGGGTCTTATAATAACTCGTTTCAGCAGCCCACCCTCTCTGACATGACCCAGTTCGAGCTGAACTTCTCCTACCGCATCGAGGCCATGATGTCCCGCATCGCCCATCCCGAGTACAGACAGCTGCTAGTTGAGGTAAGAGGCGGGGCGACGAGGGGCGGGGCTTGGCTTTGGTTGATGTGATTTGTTTGGCCCCGTCAGTAGTTAAATCGCGACAGAAAAGGTAAATTGCGTATTTGACTTTTGATGTGTTTTTTTACGACACACTGTTTCAAATCTGCTGTAATTGATTCGAAGGACGAAAGAATCGAAAGTCGAAATATCAAACGCTCAACGGAATATCAGCCCTCATGGCAACGCCTAGAAGCTAACGAAGCGGATCACACTTTTAAAAAGCTGCTGTAGGATGTGGCTTGTGCTTGGATTTTTCTTGATAGGGCTTTTTGTCATGAGCTGAATTTCTCAAAATCTTTCTTTCTCTCACTCACAAACTCTCTTTACTCTCTCTCTCTCACTCTCTCTCACTCTCTCTCACTCTCTCTCACTCTCTCTCCCTCCCTCCCTCCCTCCCTCTCTGTCTCTGTCTCTGTCTCTGTCTCTGTCTCTGTCTCTGTCTCTGTCTCTGTCTCTGTCTCTGTCTCTGTCTCTGTCTCTGTCTCTGTCTCTGTCTCTGTCTCTGTCTCTGTCTCTGTCTCTGTCTCTGTCTCTGTCTCTGTCTCTGTCTCTGTCTCACCGCTAATCGACAAAGACGATTGAGTCGCACTCGCAATCCATTATCATTAGAAGTTATGAGGTCCTAGGAATAAGCTGAGCATTTTTATGTGCACCTTTATTCGGATTTGCCTAAGCGGCTTGTGTTACGTCGCCGAAAAGCCTAGGATTTAGATAGATATGTATTCGACGATTGAAAGCGTTCCTCTCGAAATAGTCATCTGGCTGACACTGTTGCGTATTATGACACTTCAAGCTGTTTATCTGTACATCTCTCTTAGCTCAATACGGAAGCAGACATTTGTCATGGTTGTTGTGATCTGATTGAGTCGAAGTCGAGAATCTCAGAGCCATTTTTAAACACTGTGTGTTTGTGTTTCCGATGCAGCCAAGTTCCGGAATCGTGTTAGGCAAAACACGAAAACATGTCACTACGAACTGCGAGAAACACAATATCTAAATCAATAAAATCGATAATCGATCAATAATCGAGTGTTCGTAGCTGCTGTGTATCATCGCGACGTTGATCGAACGCAACCCCGAGATCTCCTTTCAAGCCGGAGTCCTCGACTGCGATGCGGTAGGTCGGACTATCGATTGATTGATTGATTGATTTACTTGTTGATTCTAATTGATCGTTAGAATACACTTGGTTTAGTTTTTACTTTTTCAACAATTCGACAAATCAACGTCTTCTTTTTCGAATCAGTAGAGAGAAATCGTTAGTACATTACATTTCTCAAGCATCAGAAGTCAGATTGAAAATCCATAAACTTAAAACTACTACCGTTCGTAGTTGTAGTTATCGGATATACAGTTCTTAACGATTTCTCTGAAAAATCCGGCTTGTTTTTTTCATCAAGCTGGTATGCGTTGTACTTTCTAAATCATAAATCTTCGCCCTATCCGCTAGACTAAATTCAAATAAAAATAGACCCACAATATGCATAAGTCGACCGTTCCTTTAAACCTTTTTCTGTCGTATTTTATCGAGAAAGCGAGGCTGTGTGTTTCGAATATCGGACCGGCGGAAAAAAGGCGAGGATTAGCCTTTTCGAAAGGAGAAAGGTGCGACCATACATGGTTCGTACAGTGTAGTGGTTAGTGGAGGGAAAGGATGTAGATGTCTTCTTACTGAGTCAATAGAAAAGAGCACCTTTGCTCGGAGTAATTCTTTGTGTAATACACACACAAAGAGTAGATTAGCGCTATTCCGAGCGGCGCAGAGAGCGGTTTTCATTTCTTCCTCATAATATACACGTTATGTGGTTTCCTGAGGCTTCCGACGCCTTTCAAATGATTCATTAACAGAAACAGAGACGAGATTTTTGGAATCTTAGGTGTTTATTAAGACAAATGAAGTATTACTAATAATACTAATAATAACGATAATATTCTTCAAGATAATGGCGATGAATGAATGGTTGATAAACAGTGAAGATCAAAATGATAATGTGTTTTCAGCTGATCAAATCTGCATTCGCAATGTACGCTGATCAGACGGGGCTCGAGGATAAGGTAAGTAATATGATTATATGAACTATTTCTGTAAGTAGTATCCATTATTTTGAAGACTGTGTGTGTTACATATCATCGACCTCACCTCACCTGCGCATCACATAATGCTTGAAATTGAGACCAACCAAACGTGTGGCACTAGGTATAGTAACGAAACGCGGTTCAGGAAGACCTCACTCCGTTCTACCAACTGGAGAACATTGCTCTCCAAACCAGCACAGCCACTTACCTCACCAAGGTACGCTCAGACTGAGAATTCTTTTTTTTCTTTCAAATTCACACACATGTTAACGTGCGCTGTCTGTGAATGAGGATCATACACGTTCATTTAGTTTTTAAATGTTGTTTGCGCTTTCGACAGGTATTAAAGCGTCACAATTTTCATCATTTTCACGAAAAGAAGCCGCTTGTTCGAGAAGCTTTTGCATGGAGAGAAGGTTGCATGCTTGAACGGATTTGTTTTTTTTCTCATCTCCACACTGAATTTGTCAGCTTCTCTTGGCGCCTGCTTGTTACGATTTACGATGGATGACAAACAGAGAAAATATCACTACAGAATCCGGATATTAAAATTGTGTTTATAGTAAGTTGTCAATCACAGGCAAATGGATCACATAATTTACAAGAAATCGACTTTGCGGTTTCTATTTGGTTTCTTGGTATCAATAATTACCTGGTAACTAGTCCTGCCTATAGTGCCTTTTAAGTAAACTGTCGTTTATTACACTTACGTTTATTCAAACTGTCGCAAATAAGGTGATGCTAGAGGAATTGTTGAAACACATATAGTATAAGAAGCGGCCAATGTGTTTTCATACTGTTCTCTTATCGGATTATTTGTTAACGTGACATTTCTGATCATGTGAGAAAGCCTCGCGTCACTTCTCGCGCGCCTTTTTTCACTTGTTTGGCATCGCAAGGGATAAGCGTTGTTATTTCCACACATGCAGAAGTATTAATGTTCCATAGCTTTGAGATGACGATATACGGCAAATGATCTACATACAGGAAAACCGTTGTTGTGGCATTTGTCTTGTTTTTCCTGGTTGCGATTTTCAGTTCAACAAGAATAGAAAGAATAGAATAAGAAACTGTGCGAAAGAACTGGAAATGTGAGTGGGCTGGATAGAATATTTCACATTTAGATTATTTAGAAGAATCAGAATGTTCATATATGGGATGACGTAGCACATTATGCCATTCCTTAATGCAAATTCCGGAAAAAGTTACTATCGTCGGTTTTACGCCGACTGGTTCCTTATAACTTTATAGGCATATAAGAAAGATTGCGGTACCTTTATATATTGCCTAGTATCTTGTTCGATCATCGAAGCTCCGACTTTTCGCCGATGAGATCGAAATCTTCTCCGAAGCCGCAAGCTGTCCTTCGAAAAATTGAAATTTCCAGCTCAGAAAGTGGCGCTTACGGCTTTATTCGAAGATTTGCTGACAGTTTGAGGATTTCGGGCCCGCTGATTAGAGAAACCTTTGACTTTTGCAAGCGAGGAAAAAAGAGAGGGATAGAGAATATATCTGAAGGTATAATGTTGTGATGACATTGGATAACTGTGATGGGATCTCACTACGTAGGCAAAGACGAGACGATTTGCAGAATGTGGATGGACGGGATGATACCGAGATTATCTACGCAGAAGATGAGATGAAAGTGGAATCGGAAGTGAACATGAAAACGCTCATAAGTCACAAGGCATTCACATAGGGATATAGGCTGACGACAGTGATTGCGTGGACAATTGATTGTGAGAAACGCACCCTGGGACGCACATTTATTCAAGCCATGATACCATTTTTTTCAGTTTTCAGCAACGTGCTCAAATCGCAAATGGTTCAAATCGCAAATGATAGATGCCATAAGGAATTCGAATCCGATCAGAATGGAGAAAAGTAATTGTTTTCAGGCGATTGTTGACCACATCCTCTCCGGGCGCCAGTTCAATTCGGTCATCAACATATTCGGCGAGCAAAAGAAGAAGGAAGAAATGCCCGACCAATGCAAGATCAACTGATACTGTACTTAGCAGACCCGTGGTTACTGTAGCTGACTCAGAGATTACTGCACATGCCCCGTTTGAATGTTGTGTGGGATATGAATAGCCGTGGTCTCTTCGTAAGGTTTCTGTAATTTTGCATATTATTCAAATGGTAGGAGATAAGCTTTTCAAATTAGAAACAGTCTCGCGTTTTGCTCAAATCCCATCCAGTTTGACATTTGAATTTTTCATAATGCGTTAACAGAGATTAGGAGATGGAGAAATTATCTACTTTTCCGTTTCTTGCCATATACAACAGTCATTTTATCATTCTCGCATTTTGTATAATTTGTAATAATTTGTAGAGCCACCGTAGTCAAGTGTGTGTAAAAAACGTTTTATTTACAAGCAACAATAAATCATATTTTATCTAACCGCTCTATCATGAACGCTTCTATACATAAAATCAGAGCTAATGATAATGAGAGAGAGAGGGACTGCACATGCACACTTGTCCACTCTCGAAACGTACGGAATGTAAAACGGTGGAAACGTATCGGTAACGTATCAGAAACGTATCGGGATATCCCCATTGGGGATACGAGTGAATGTCCGGCGACTGCGGGGGACAGAGAACGGGATACTGTAGTATCATCGGAGCGCTCAAATGGTGGGAGCCAGCTGAGAGAGCAGCAGCTGTTGCGTGTAGAGCGCCGACAGATCGAACGAGGGCGTCTGGAAAGAGAGAGGATGAGGGGGGGGGGGGGGAGAGAGAGAGAGAGAGAGAGAGAGAGAGAGAGAGAGAGAACGCACCAGAATGGGTTGAATCGTCGGCAGGGAAGCGTTCTGGATGGTGTGCAGCAGTTGTGCTTGAAGCAGCGCGATATAGTCGGCCAGCGGATCGGAGAGTGGAGGAGGCAGCGGCGACACGGATTGAATGGAGAGTGGAGAGAGGGGCGACAGGGGAGTGGGAGACAGGGAAGCGGTCGGGGACACGGGAGGCGACAGTGACCCGGCCGAGCGCAGCGACCTGCCGCCGTCGGGTGTGTAGGTGACAGCGGTGGCCGAGCAGTCGTCGTCCTCTCCAGTCTTGGGCACGATGCGCAGCCGGATGTTGCCGTTCTTGCTGCGGATCGTCTTCAGCAGCGCGTTGGTCTCGTCCGGCTTCCGGTTGCGGAAGCGACGGATCAGAGCGTTGGCCCGCATCGACATGACGGAAGAGCACTAACGGATGTTGTTTGTTAGTTTGCTTGTTTGTTTGTTTGTTTGGGGTCGAAACATGATCCCGTTGGGTATCTAGCTAGTGCAACCTCATTGTTGGTTGGTTTGTTTGTTTGTTGTGTTGACTCACCGTCTCGCACTGACAGTTGTTGTACGGGCACACCGGCGCGTGTCCCTTGAGTAGCGAGTAGACACCGTGACCCTCACACTTGCGGCAAGAGAGACGCTTCACTGCAAAAGGAATCACATGCATTTCTGGAATGTTGCAAAGTGGACTCACTCGAACGGCGGTAGCGCGCGCGCTGCGAATCTTGGACGATTGAGGACATTTGGAGGAGGAGGAGGGGGGGGGGGAGCAGCCGGAGCAGAGTGGCCAGCGCTGCTCCTCCTCGGGTTTTATACGGTGGAGGAGAAGGAGCAGGGGGAGGGGCGATGTGACGCAGTCGAAGCAAATGGCTGCCCTCAAGCCGCTCATCCCCCTCTCGCAAACCTTTCATCCGAGAGAGAGAGAGAGAGAGAGAGAGAGAAGGAGAGAGAGAGAGAGAGAGAGAGAGAGAGAAGCCAGCGTGTCTCGCCTTTCCTGAATTCCGAAAGTTCCGGGAAGTACTTTCGATATCTGTAAGAGGCTCAGGTAGCACAGGACATGTCGAGTCTAGAGGTGCGTCAGATTGTAGGCAAAAGAGCGGATCGGACAGTGGAAAGGCCAAAGTGTGGAATGGCCGAGTCCAAAGAAGCAAGCGCACAATTGAAGCACCGCATAAGTGAAACTATAAGTATACGTGGGGCTATGATGATCCAGATTTTATGAGATTTTTGTGACCACTGATTGAGTCTTGTAACTTGTAACTATGGATACTGATCGCGGGAAGACGAAACAATCGAAAAGACGCCCTCGAGTGAAACTGTTATACCGTCCTCGTATTAGATAAACTGGTGTTTGTGAAAAATCTGTGCGTGTTTTTTTTCGTCTACAGTTTGTTTTGGCTATTGAAAACACCTGGTAAATGGATGATCCACTCTTTATGTATGTAGTGTGTTGATACATGGACATGGGCTGTAAAGAGGTCTGTGAATTTTCGCTTATATTTGCATGTCAATTATGCAAATTTCTTAGCCAGACGCATTTCGATTGCTTATCCATCCGACAATCAGTATATTCATTAAGATATATTTGATAGGATTTCTTTATACGTTCTCAGACGTCGACACTCACATCTCTCTCTCTCTCTCTCTCTCTCTCTCCGTTCTACACATCTTTGACTTGCCACGTCATTATTCGAATGCGAAACACTTATATGCTGAGGCGCTAACACTTCCGCCCAATGGCTAATAGGAATGAGCGTTATCTTGTGACATTTCCGAAATGCAACCTGCGACTTTGTCTTTGTTCACGGCCCCGGCAAACTAATCCCACTAGCAACCATGTGACCGCGGGACAATATACTTCTTTTTCTTATCCTCACAAACAAGATTTGTGGCGACTATGCATCTATACATGCGAGATAATCTGGACCGAGTGAATGGCAAAGTTGCATAAACAAACGTTTGCAACGTTGTGTTGTGGAAATGCTAGACCACGTGAGTGACTGTAAATTTGTAGAGTTCGACGCCAGAGCTTTTAGTGAGTAATATGCTACATCGCTTTCACTTGACATTTGTCACAAATCTTGCAGATAATAGACCGCGGATTGATCCGCTGGGCTTAGCCAATCTCCTACAACCGTCAATAATGCGAATGCTAATCGGAGACTTAGCGCTGCTGCGGCCTGTGTCCGCCGCAATCTAAAAGTGTTTTCGATAATCTGGATCTTTCGGATTTTGACGCGCCATCGGATTTTTGTAAAGTCAAAGGTTCGAAAAGAGTCGCGGACAGGGTGCTGGGGTGCTAGGAAACCGTTTTTATTGTTACTTGAATTTTTACAATAACCTTTTTATTACAATAAAGTATTGAGAGTTTTATTTATTTAGTCTCCGTCGCAGTCATAATCGCAGTGAACGAAGGCCCTCTCAACAAACTCCAATCGCTGCAGCTTCTTTTCCAACGGATGCGAAATGTCGTGCGTGATCTGAAAATATCGATTTATCGATTCACTGATTAGTTACGCTTTTGAAAACTCTCGGTCACTATAGGTTTTCTGAATAGTTGTACACATGCAACTGATAAGGTAATTCATCATAGAGCGCTGATAGGATAGCGTGGGCTGCAATCATCTCTACCAAACCCCACGTTTTGATATCGTTTCCAGATAATACCAGTTAAAGGTAGTGTACCCTCTGAATCCAATATTAAAAAGTATCACGAATGTATTATCAATGCTTTTTAGAGGTATTTTTATGTCGTTTATGGTTGTTTGTGATGAAAATTAATGAAATTAAAAATTATCAAACATTTATTTAAATCCAACATGATACGCATATTTGCGCAACGTTGTGAGTTATGATTTTTAACAGAACTTAGCATATAATTTCCCATCAGCTGTTTTCGCCAGTTTAGTGAAAGAAACACATAGTGGAAATGTTATCTAAAATAAGAATGACATAAGAAACAATATAAACACATGCAAATAAATTGTCTTGAATGAAACAGCCGATGGTGTGGTCAAATTGTGTAACTTCGTGCAAGTTGTGCACACACCCCCGAGCTGATTAAAAGTTATTAGTTTCTACGATTTCTCACTCCAATATTTAAATGATTTTTTAAAACTAAATTGTTTCAGAATATATATTTGCATCATCATAATATACTCATTGAGTCGTAAACAATGACATATTGTATCTACACATACACCAAGATTCAGAGGGTACACTACCTTTAAGTAACCCGTGATTTTGAATAGTTTTGCGAGATTTCACGTCAAAGCTTGGTTTTAATCGCTGATTTGTCAGCGATAAATCTAACGAGGTCCAGAGATTTCATGCTTGCAGAATCGGATATATCAAAATTTAATGTATTTAATGTGCAAATACATAGCGGATAGTTTACCGATAAACACTTTGTATTCCCCCCTATTGTTTTGCCATTTTCACCCGTTGTTGATAGTTGCTGCTGAGTAGTTGGGAAGTTGTGAAATTGTGAACACATGATTGTGTATGTACCACTAAATCATTCATAATTACTATGAAGCCGATAAAATAGTTTTAAAAGTTTATTTGCAGTCACCGTTTTGTCGAAATTTCAAGAAAATATTCTAACCATTTCGCTTTTCATTTGCCCGCTAATTGTAAGCTTATTGTAATTTGCCTGTGTCAAGCTGTACTGTACATCTTGTTTGTGACAAACCGTTTACTTGATAATTTAAAGATACAGGGGCCTATTTGTTCTCCTCTTCCCACTCATCGGCCCTTTTGCCCGTGGCACACCGCTTACTGCGCCAGATGACAGCGAATGACCTCTCGCACAGGCGAGATAGCACGCGAACAGAAGGCAGGCGGCGCAAGAGCAGAAATGACGGTGGCGGGAATTCAAAATTTTGCGCTTAGAGCGTGCGATATTCGATTCTGATCGCCACGCGCACGTAGAAAATTCGTTCAACTCGCAATCCAATGGCCGTTTTGTCACTCATAAATCATAAATGATTTAAAATTAAGAAAAGAATCGGACCCCAAGGGTCCGTGCTAGGCCCGTTGCTCTTCCTCATCTATATAAACGATATAGGTGAGGCGATCCAACACTGTGAGTATCTGGTATATGCGGATGATTGTAAGATGTACATTTCGGATGATGTACCTGATTATGATAAGCGACTAGCAAGTGATGTGATAAGAGTGTCTGATTGGTTGAGAAATCGCCAAATGAATTTGAGTCTTTCAAAATGCACGGTAATGCATTTTGGAAAATCGAATGCTCAGGTACATTATTCTGTTTGTGGACAACAGTTGGAATCAGTACGTTCTATAAATGATTTGGGTTTCCAATTTTCTTATGATCTTACCCCAGAAGCTCATATTAGAAAACAAGTTAGAAAAGCTTCATCCTTATCAACATTAGTTAGGAAGGTATTCATCTATGACTTCAAACTACTATCGAACTTTTACCTACATAAAGTGAGACCAATATTAGAATTTGGGTCAGAACTATATTGCCTCATGGATAAATCTCATATTAATCTCTTAGAAAAGGTACAACGCAAGTTTACCAAGTACCTTCTCCCTAAAACAGACTATAAACATAGGTTGGAAAATCTAGGGTTAGAAACATTGTATATGAGACGCTTGATGATAGATCTTTCTTTGGCACATGCATATATTTATGGACATATCTTTGTACACCCAATACCACTGACACTGTCTAGCACAACTCATACACGACAACTTCGGGGCCATTCCCTTAAACTATACAACTCATCTAAAACCACTCTCTCGCAGTCCTTTTTCCCTTTTCGTATTCATAATATTTGGAATCTCCTCCCCAGTAGTATTGTTCTTATCAATGATAAAGGTGCATATAGATCAGCTATGCAGAAGTACGTTCTTCTGAACAAATCCAAACTTCATATAACAGACCCAACACATCTATAGATTTTATGTAGAGTTCTTTGCTCGCTAGTTGACGGGGAAAGACGGTTGGGCAGGGGTAGTGTCTATCTCACCGGCCGGGTTTTCTCACCCAACTATAGAAGTGACAGGATAGTCTCTCACCGCATATGCTGTTATAAACACAGTGTCTGGTGAGGGATTATCCCTTCGGTTCGACTGCGTTCAGAGCGTACAAACGGACGGGACGTCATCGTAAAGAAGTCAAAACGTTCGTCTAGTCTCAAACTGTGCGCTTTTTACATTGTCAACCCATTGTTCATGTCACTTGTCTCAATTATGAATAAAGTATATATATATATAAAATGGCCTCTGTATCTTTAACTTGGCATCAAATTGTCGGATGATCTTTTCCGATGACCACGTGAACTTCTTACGTTCGAAATACCGTTTATGATTTTGTAACGCATAATTGTATATGTCGTAAAAGTGTAGAAAAGGTCGTATGATACAAAAGTATTCATGCAATCTTGTCTAACGGATAACGGAAGAGGGCAAAGAACTTTGAGATATTAAAGAAAATACCCTGCACTTAAAGATACAGGGGCCTTTTTCTGACTATTTCTAATCATTTATGAGTGACAAAACAGTCATTGGAATGCAAGTTGAACGAATTGTCAACGTGCACGTGGCGATCAGAATCGACCATCGCTCGCTCTGAACGCAAAATTTTGAACTCCCGCCACCGCTCTTCTGCTCTTGCGCTGCCTGCCTCTCTTCTGTTCGCGTGCTATCTCGCCTGTGCGAGGGGTCATTCGCTGCCATCTCGCGCAGTGAGCGGTGTGCCACGGGCAAAAGGGCCGATGAGCGGAGAGGGCAGACCGAATAGGCCATCTTTAAAGGGAGTGTACCCTCTGGTTTTCGAACTTGAGTTAGCATCAGAATATTGAAATATGTCATAAATAGCGTACTTTCTCATAGAAAAGTTATGCTCAAGTCGCCTTGAAGTTTGTTTAATTTACGCTCGAATACGTTTTTTTCTAGAGAAAAGTGTGCAGAAATGTGTACAAACGTGCACAGTTGATGATAGTTTCTCCAACTTCCCGCCATTTACGGCATATGGTCCAATTGACAAAGATGTATCATTTTTGATGTATTTTCACATTCCGATGCTAACTCTTCGAAAACCAAATTCGAAAACCAGAGGGTACACTCCCTTTAAGTACTATGGCAAAAAATTGCAGTTTAGTAGAAAATCTCTAGTTCTTTCTTTCTCTCTCTGGCTACGTCCAAAGTAGAAAACAAAAAGAAAAACAATAGCAAATGTTTGAAAAAAAAGCTAACGGTTAGGCTGAAACTACGAAAACTCCAACGGCCCTCAAAGGAAAGCGTTCTCTAATTGTTATAGGATAATTTATATGTAGCTGCTGTGCAACACTCAAAACATTGTTTGTTACATTCTAAAAATCGATAAATGTACTTATAATCAATCGATACCTTGAGTGGGAGATGCTCATCCATCACAATGTGCAGTTCCACCAATGCTTGCTGGCCTGTGTGATATACCATCACGTGATCGATCTTCCTGTATTGATTGATTATTGATTGACTGAAGGGAAAGAGTGAAGAGAGAGAGAGAGAGAGAGAGAGAGAGAGAGAGGGGGGGGGGAGAGCAAACCTGATTCTATGATCGTGCTCCAGAGTGATGTTCAAAATGCGAGCTAGGTGCTCTTTCTCTGCTCTAAAAACAGAATGGTTTCTTTTCTGAAACAAATCCAATTTTCGAAGTAGTAGTAGAGATCAGATTCAACATCTCTGTTTTATCTGACCTCATCAGAAAGTGTTTTTTTTTGCGTTTTGATACACTGAGCCTATATTTTACCTCTTTCCAACAAGCATCGGAATGTTTTCCAGCGCATCCATCAGCCATGAAACCGCAATCAGGGAACTGCAAATATATTATCAAGCATCTGATTTACTTCACAATATATTTTGGTAGAGAAATGCTAGTTTTCTATGATGTTGTATAAATATTAACATTGTCGCTTTTCCGACTCGAGCTTTCTAGTGACAAAATCGTCTTCTCTGATATTTCGATAAGATGATTACTTCGAAAGACCGAAAGAGCGAAAGACAAATACGGACATTGTTTATCTCTCTTTTTTGCTCAACATCGTCACAATGTACGTTCAATTTTGACTTTTGGTAAGTGTACTTTGCGTGAATATATCATCCACGATCATCCGTCGATTCGCCTTTGAGCTTTCGAGACAAAAGTGACGAGTTTTAAATCGCTTGATGTGCATTATCACAGAATTATCATTATCATCGTTTTTGCTCGCGAAATTGCCCCCTCGCCAAGGTAACCCCCGTGAATCACGTGTGCTTCTCATGTCTCATCCCCCGCGCAATGATACCGTAATCTGATCGGATTGCGAAATCGTGCGCCCGTGACGATACCGTAATCCCCTATGGGAATTGGAAGCGGTCATCGCTAAGAAGGTGTGAAGTCATGGGATAATTCATATCTATCCCGCGGATTTGATAAATCCTATCCCAACACAAATCCAGGTCTGCAAAACTAGTTTGCATATGCATATGTTTGCTGGCTTCCGAAATGAGCATTGCAAGGATTTTATTTAATGTGCTCAAATTACACTGATGAAACCTGTTGCAATCTTGTTTCGAACTTTGGTCAAAACATATTCGGATGGATACATATTTAGATATCTTTTCCAGTCATTGGTCGCAGAAAAAAAGAATTATCTGTTCTTGCAAGTTGCAAGAGCATATAACTTTATTCAAAACGTACATTCTGGCTCACAGTACATCAAATAAGTTGGCAGATAAATCGATAAATCAATATAATTAATCGATAAAATCGATAAACTACCCACCATACGACCACCGCTCCGAGAGGGTCGGCGAATCGCCAGAATCGATCTCCAGCGAAGACGCAAACGAGGGCGACAGATATGAAAAGACAATATTGATTTTTTTGTTTATTTTTTTTCGCCATATGAAAAGAAAAAAGGTAGATTGAAATAGTAGGGAAGGAGGGAGAGAGATGAAAGATGAAGATAAAGGGGTACGAAAAGAGAGAGAGAGAGAGAGAGAGAGAGAGAGAGAGAGAGAGAGAGAGAGAGAGAGAAAGAGAGAGAGATGAAGAGAAAGAGAGAGAGAGAGAGAGAGAGAGAGAGATAGCGATAGAGAGAAAGAGAGATGAACAAAAAAATAAAAAAGAGAGATAGAGAAAGAGATAGAGAAAGAGAGAGACATAGAGAAAGAGAGGGAGAGAGAGAGAGAGAGAGAGAGAGAGAGAGAAAGGGAGGGGGAGAGAGGTTCTACCTGGTGACGATATCGTTCCTCATATCCATGGCGAGACAAACGGATGACTTGCTGCCGCGGCGGTAGCACAGAGTGCACAGGATGATCTGGACGGTCAGAACTCTCTCTCTCTCTCTCTCTCCTCTCTCTCTCTCCTCTCTCTTTCTCCTCTCTCTCTCCCTTCTCTCCCCTCTCTCTACCCCTCTTCCTCTCTTCCCCCTCTCTCCCTTTCTCTCTCCACCCCTCCCTCCCTCTCTCTCCCCGTCTTCCTCTCTCTCCCTCTCTCTCCCTCTCTCTCCACCCCTCCCTGTCTCCCCCATCTCTCTCTCTCTCTCCCTTCCTCCCTCCCCCTCTCTCTCTTTCTCTTCCTCCCTCTCTCTTCCTCTCGCTCTCCTCCCTCTCTCTTTTTTTCTCTCTCTCTGTCTCTCTCTCCCCCTCTGTATCTCTCTCTCTCTCTCTCTCTGTATCTATCTCTTCTCTCTCCTTCTGTCTCCCCTCTCCTTTTGTCTCACCTCTCTATCTCTCCCTCTTTCTCTCTCTCCCCTTCTCTCTTTCTCTCTTCTCCCCCATCTTTCTCCTCTCACCTTCAATACAGTTTGTGTGATGAGTATGACTGCAGTGGGCATCGAGAGTGTCAGATCAACCTGAAATCAGCAAACATATCGGAGTCTGTCATGAAGTTTGATTGATACCGATATCTCATTATTGAACTATCACATTGCGCTTATTCAAATATGGTGTACGTATCAATCATTCTCTTTTTCTCGAAGACTTGACGTTATGTAATCATAAGCAGTTACAGGATATTGGAATCCACACGTATACCGTATCGAATAAAAATACCATATCAAAATGTTCAAAGTACCGTATCAAGGTATCGTAAGTATCAAATTCAAAGTACCGTATCGAAGAAAAAGTATCGTATACCGTATCGTTGACGATGGCGTTGACAGACTGGATGACCATGCCGACGTTGGCGATGCCCATGATGATGGAGCAGAGAAGCACGCCGAGGAGCTCCAGACTGGAGAGAGGGGGACTCTCTCTCTCGCTCTCTCTCTCTCGCTCTCTCTCCTTCCTTCTCTCTTTCCTCTTTCTCTCTCTCTCTCTCTCCCTCCCTCCCTCCCTCCCTCTCTCTCTCTCTCTCTCTCTCTCTCACCGCTCTCTCCCTCTCGGATAGTTGAAGCTGTTCGCATCAGCCACCAATCGCAGACACACGTTCATGATCACCGAACACGCAATGTCCATCGACGAATCCACGAAGGTACTGTAAGGTATACGGTAAGTACCGTATTCGAAATTCGATGGAACACTGTATGCATGTCATTTGAGGAGCTCTGAAATGGCAACATTATTTATTTTGTAATCAAATCATGTACTGATCATTCAGACATCCCGATACTTCTCATTCACGGCGTTCGAAATTGGTAATCAAATTAAATCAAATCAATTTCTTTATTCGGTATCGCTATTTCATGATCATGTGTTTAGAATAGTTCATTCATAAGTTGGTATGACATGCACACAAATCGAACAATGAAATAATTAGAGAGGGCGCGCAGCGCCCTCTCTTTTGGCTTAGGATAGGGCTAGCGCCAGAATTCTCAAGAAGCGATATCCAAAGGTCATGTTAGCAATAATGGGAACTCATGCAATTCATGCTAGTTAGATTCGCACTGTTCCGTAGGCCAGATCACTGGTCGGTGGCATCTTTGTATCTCATCTGTGAAAGAAGTTATGCGCGATCTCGCGCTCGCACTAGGCGAAAGGCCAGCGTGTTTCGTGTCCTTCCTTCCTTCCTTCCCGTCACTACTTTTCCCAACTTGCACTTTGCGTGTAGTCCGCCCCGCCGCCAGCGTCTAATGCGCGCCGGGTTTGCATTGTTTTGACCCCACCAACTATGACCAGGAGGAAGAGCGCAGTAGGCGCGACACCGACTGGTAATGAGACAATATGTTAACAAAAACGTTTTGTGAAACGTAACGGCGATCCGTGAATACGTTGTGGACTGTGGTGCATTAGAGGAAGAAGTGAGAGAAGAGCAGAGAGCAGAGATAGAAAGAGACTGGCAGATATATAGAAAGAAGGGCAGGGAGAAATGGAGAGATGGAGAAAGAGAGAGAGAAAGAGAGAGAGAGAGAGAGAGAGAGAGAGAGAGAGAGAGAGAGTAGTGAAAGAGAGAGTAAAGAAAGATAAAAAGAACAGTGAGAGAGAACAGATGGAGAGAACAGAAGGAGGGAGATAGATAAGTAGATTATAGTTTAGATATTATTCAGATAAATAGTTATAATTCAGCTTTTCTCTTAAATTTCTATGAAATTTAACAAAAGCACATATATTTTCTTTAAAAAGTACTTGCGTAGAGAGATGAACTTTGTCTTAACCCAATGCAGCAAAAGCACATGCATAAAACGTTTACAAATACTAACACAAACCTGCGCATACGGAACTGTCTTGTTTTTGTTGCTAACAATCGACCACAACGGAACAAATGGAGAGAAAGAATTTAATTAAAAAAAGGAAAGAGAAGAGACAAAGAAAAAAGAAGAGAGAGGCGCAGGTTTGTGCTAGTATTTGTAAACGTTTTATGCATGTGCTTTTGCTGCATTGGGTTAAGACAAAGTTCATCTCTCTACGCAAGTACTTTTTAAAGAAAATACAGCTACGGTTTGGAACTGTTCGTATTCGATTTACGGGGCTTCACTTTCTCCAGACACTGTTGACATTACAGCATATGCGGAGAGAGGAATCCAGTCACGTCTCCAGACATCCGTCTTCTTATCCGATATAGAGTATGCGGCCTTGATCCATTCTCGAACGCGTGAGCCTTATGGACCTTTACAAAGCATATCCTTCGCCCTGGTCTTATGGGTAGCGGCGAGTATTCAGTAATCAGTACTCCCGTAATAACACCATTAACTGTTATCAATGGTGCACTCAGCTACCCAGTACATATGTGTAAACAGTGGTGTTACCCGAATGATATACAACTCGCTATCATCAGTATTTTCAGACAGTGATCATGAAAGCGGTTCATCAACATTGCTTCGTGAGATACGTTTCATCGTGTGTTTCTAATAGTTTTAATTTCTGAAACTGTAATACTTGAACAGGCATGCGTGTATGAGTTTGAATAAATATTCAAAGCGCAAACGAACGGGAACATTGAATTTAACGGTAACGCACGAACACTAAAAATGAGTGTAATTGAACCCCCACCTAATTGCTGACCAAGGTATTTTCGGAAAGTCATTCTTGGATCATCACTATTCGAGAATCGAAAAAAACCCAGACTGTGGTACAAGACTAACGGTCGATAACTTACTTTGAAAGCCTTCAAAACATTAAATATATTGAATTACTGTGATGCTCGCAAATGTTTTGCAATGTCTTCGTGACGGACAGACAGATAAAGACAAAGGCATAGATAGACAGAGCTAGAGTTAGAGACCGAGATAGACAAAGCGCAAGCACAAACGACATCATGAAGTCATTTCCGACGTCATTACATCACCCACCTCATCACAGACAGACTGCCGGACAGCACGGCAGCCGCGAGATTCGCGAACAGACTGGCGATGTTCAGGGCGAACGAGAGCTGCGCGTACAACACGTCCAGGTCCTTCTCCGTGTCCGAGCGGGTCTGCAAGTCGTCTCTCTCTCTCTCTCTCTCTCTCTCTCTCTCTCTCTCTCTCTCTCTCTCTCCCTCTCTCGAGAAAGGGAGATCATTTCATTTCCTATCATTTTTCTCCGTATCTGAGCGGTATCAGGTATGATATAAAGTATGTAATATGACTATGAGGTATATACAGGTTACGACACAGGCGTGTGTACATGGTCCTTTGTCCCAGCGGGTCTGCAAACCCCCTCTCTCTCTCTTTCTCTCTCTCTTTTCTCTCCTCTCTCTCCTCTCTCTCTCTCTCTCTCTCTCTCTCTCTCTCTTCTCTCTCTCTCTTCTCTCTCTCCTCTCTCCCACCTCTTGTCCCAGCATCAACTCCCTGTCCCTGTCGAACCACTCCTTCAGCTCCTCCTGCTCCTCGTAAAACTGCAATCATCGATTGATTATCGATTTATCGATTTATTGATTCGCTAACCTTCTGGATTTCTTGCTTCTTCTTCCGCTCCTGCCACCACCACAGCTTGGCAGGGTACTCGACATCGGGAGATTTGTCGGGGGAGGTGTAGCCATTCTGGAAACAAATAATATATTGATATTGATATTTACATATCCTGCAGACAAGATCGGTCGGATAAAACTGACCGCAACTGTGGTCAGTCTCTCCAAACGTTGTGAAAACAAAAATGCTCCTAGTTACCGTAACATGTATCGCAAGATTTCACGTCTTTCGAACAATACCCTCGGGATTTTCTCAAATACCGAAAACGCTCACCTTTGTCTCGTCCTTTCTCCGCTCACTCTCCTTTCTCTTACGCACAACAGCCATTTCAAAGGGCGAGCGGCTACTGATCGCTTATCACTCCTCCATCACTCATCGCTTATCAGGGCCTGCTATCAGAGACGTCTTCGCATAATTCAGGATCAGTGCACTATCAGTTATCAGTGCACATCCACGCCTTGAACGTTCACGAGACTGGAGGAGTGAGACGTCAGCACGTTTTTTTGCAACTGATGAGATTAGGGCAAAAGCAACGTGCAACGGGGGTCGAATAGGTGGGAAGGTATGTGTTATTAGCAAGTAATTAGTAAAGTACATTATATCGTTATAGATCTGCGACCGCATTTGAGCAAAAGGCAAAAAAAGAATAAAGAACACAAGGGAGTAAGAAATAACAATGAATTAACATTATACCTAAATGTCTTTTACGCTTCGATAGCAGATCGTTGTAGATTCTGCGTAGTTGTCGATTACAATTCATCTAAAACTGTACATTCTCAGAGAAACAAGTACAATCGTTTTTGGAATGTGTTGCACTTTCACTATCTTTCGGCATTTCGGTCTTCTATCTCTGTCGCAGTGTGTCCGCGAACAGATATCGTATCGCGGTACTGTGAAATAGTACTGCGATATACAATATACAATATGAAATGTCCGTCTAAATTTACATACGTGACACGTGACCAGTATCGTATCCTTCATAGACTGACTGACTGATCTCAAACAGTACCTTGCACTCTGTCATAGCACTCACATTTCGTGGCTTTTCGAAAATGACTCTTCTCGTCACACCTCTTTACACATCCCGCGGGAAATCAATTGCGAACTTTCGTGCCAAATCGCTGTCTCATTAGAATTTCTTCTCGACTTCTCGACATCATATTTCATATTCTCGATTTCTCGCATGGAAAATCGCACGTTTGTTACGAGGTTTGAGGACGAGTCGCATCGGTGAGATTTCACATAATTTGTAAAAAAAAATATGTATTATAAAACATTATGTAAAAAATATAGAAAGAAATATGTAAAAATATAAAAAAAAATATTATTTTACTCTTCATTTCTCATTACTGCTATTCTAGTTTCAAGTAGCAACGTACTCGCACCTTCTATAGTTAGGGGATGAAGTACAGAAAAAAAGTGATTCAAAATGATTCCCTGACTCCTATTGATTTTGTTTTGTTTGTGCATATTTACATGATAGTTCCGAAAAAGTATTTCATTTTGAATTTGATTTCAATTTCCTGCAGCATACCCTACAAAGTGAATGATAATGATGATCATAAGTTCTTAGTGACTTCGTTGTGTACGTGTCAAGACTGTCACGACTCCTGATTACGATTTTTTTTTCGAAAAAAATAGTTAGATATTGATTTTAAAAAAAAATCAATAATTTAGCACTCCCTACTCTGCTACTATCGCGCTGGTCTTTGGTACACTGTGCGTACTCGAATTCCTTGTCAACCTAGTCGTCTTCACGGCAATTGTACTCCTGAGGTGAGCGGACTCTCTCTCTCTCTCTCTCTCTCTCTCTCTCTCTCTCTATCTCTCTCCCTTTCTCTCTCTCTCTCTCTCCCCCCCCTCTTTCTCTCTCTCTATCTCTCTCTCGCCCTCTCTCTCAGTGCCCTGACCGTAAAATAGAGTCTTGTAGCGTGCTTTCTGGATACGATATGTGTGTTTCAAACCACTCCAATGCATTTTCAGACTATGGAAAACAGTGTCGACTGTGTATATTCTTGCGCTATTGAATATATTTATCGACTCGTCGTTTCTTGCTGTGTTTCTCTTCTATGCAGTGCCGAGTATATACCATCAGGTTGGGTTAGGAGATAGGGATCAAGAGGGAACAGGGAGAGAGAGAGAGAGAAATGTGGAAACTGCCATTGCCAGAGGAGTTAAAAATTAAGCAAATTTATAGCATTGATATTTGTGATGTGTGTTACATCAACAGTTTTAATCTTTTGATTTACTATCAAAATAATTGAAGCGAACAAGTTTTGTTCCCATCTGATACAATGAAAGGGCTATTCAGAATATTCTCTTTTAAAAGGTACAAGTGTAAAGTAAAGTAGCTCTGTTTGGGTTCATCTCAATTCAACAAAAGCACATGCATAAAACTATTATTTCTACACAACTATAAACACAAACCTGCTCTCTCAAACGATATGTAGAAACGTATACTTTATCGATAACTTATTAATAGGGGCTATATAATATAATATACATACTTTCTTATTTTTTATGAAAGAATTGTGAAAATCAATAAACAGCTATAGAACAGTCGTTTAGTTTACAATGATGTTTTTATTATTTTTGAATGTATACAGAAGAGACAAGGAAGGAGAGAGAGATAGAGAGAGAGAGAGGGAGGGAGAGAGATAGAGATAGAGGGAGAGAGAGAGAGATCCCTTCTCAGTCATGGCTGGACGATGCTGGAGTCGCCGGCCTCTTCCCCCGCCTCTACTCCTACCTGTTCATGGTGCTGTGGTACGCATGCTCCATCAACGAGATCGCCATAGCCATCAATAGGTGGGGGCAGACTCTCTATCTCTCTCTCTCTCTCTCTCTCTCTCTCTTCCTCTCTCTCTCTTTCTCTCTCTCTCTCTCTCCCTCTCTCTTTCTTGTGCTGTGGTACGCATGCTCCATCAACGAGATAGCCATAGTCATCAACAGGTGAGGGCAGATTCTCTCTCTCTCTCTCTTTCTCTCTCTCTCTCTGTCTCTATCGCTCTCTCCCCCCCCCTCTCTCTCCATCTCTCTCTCTCTCTTTCTTGTGCTGTGATACGCATGCTCCATCAACGAGATCGCCATAGCCATCAACAGGTGGGGCAGACCCTCTCTCTCTATGTCTCTGTTTCTCTCTCTCTCTCTCTATCTCTCTGTCTCCCGCTCTCTCTCTCTCTCTCTCTCTCTCTCTCTCTCTGTCTACTCTTTCCTTACCTGTCTAGTTCTGAGTATGTATAGTTATACGGCGGACCGTCAACAAAGTTAGAGAGAGATGAAGAGAGTTAGAGAGAGATAGAGAGAAGGAGATAGAGAGAGAGGAACACCCTCACAGGTTCTTCGTGGTGTGCCGGCCGTCGCACTCTCGCAGCCCTCGTCTCTCCCTTCTTTCCCTATTCGTCGTCGTCTCATCCGCCTCACTAGCCGCCCTCGCTCAGTTCGGCTTTCCCTGCTGCGCGTGAGTACTGTATGGGGGTACGGTAGTCGAATGAAAACTGTAGGATTACGGTACTTGTGCGAGTACTGTAGGATTACGGTAGTCGAGTGAGTACTGTAAGGTTACGGTAGTCGAGTGAGTACTGTAGGGTTACGGTATTCGCGTGAATACTCTAGGGTTACGGTAGTCGAGTGAGTAAGTACTGTAGGATTACGGCATTTGCATGAGTACTGTAGGACTACGGTAGTCGCGTGAGTAGGGTTACGATAATCACATACTGTACTGTGAATTACGGTACGTAGGATTACTGTATTCTAGGCTGACGATCGACTACCGTGTCTACTCGTTCTCGTATCTGCAGCCTATGGGAGCGTTCAACTACTCCAACTACTACATCGATCTGCCATTGAACTCCATCACCAGTATGACTAGTCTCGTGTTCTATAGTCTGGTGAGAACTTTCAATACTTCAATATTACAGAAGTAATAGGGTTGTTTACAAGCCTTTCTGGCTTTAAGTAGACTAGTGTAAGCTTAGTGAACTCCATCACTAATCTTACTAGCCTCGTCCCTCGTGTTCTATAGTCTGGTGAGAACTTTCAATACTTCAATATTACAGAAGTAATAGGGTTGTTTTCGAGACATTCTGACTTTAATAAGTAGACTGTAAAATTAGTGCTACATGACCAGTCTCGTGTTCTACAGCTGTGTGTGACATACATAGTTCTCTGTACTCAAATAGTACTCCAATAGTGTTTTAGAAGTAAGTATGAGTCTGCGAACGTCTATATGTAGTGTTGTTCACAAGCATTTTGGCTTATTAGGCGGTCAGGCTTACTTATGGTGTGTTTTTAGGTTGTTTCTGAACCTAGGAAGTGACTGTCCGTGTCTTGAAGACTTCCAATCCAGTGAATCCAGTTCCAAGTTCTAATACATTAGAAAACCAATATTAGCATTATGCGCTTTATCGAACAGTGCTTCAAGGGTTGTACTCGATGGGGAGGTTCTTGCGGCGGACCATTCCGTCGCCCTGGAACCACTCGCGGCGGAAGGTCTTGGCGGCGCCGTCGGGGGTGTTGGTCCACTCGATGGTGATGCGGTCGTTGTTGGTGTCCTCCTCTCCGAACTTGAACGCGTCGCAAGAGACGGCCATCAGCACGGCCTCCTTGGGGTCGAGCACTCCGCACGGCGGGTCGACGCCGAGGCGCTTCATGTTGGTGGTCTTGATGGCCCATCCGATGCGGCGACCTCCAGTGTTGGTGATCTGAAAACGACCAATCGTTTAATGATCGATCGATATCCGATCGATATCCACGCACCTTGATGTGGTAGGTGTGCTTGTCATCGTAGGGGGCGTTGAAGACGATCTTGGTACCCGGCTGGGTGTTGATATCTCCGGGAGCGACGGACTGAGCCATGGCGAATGGATGCCGGCAGCCCGCCGCGCCCGCCTTTTATTCGCCCCTCCAGACATGCAAATCGGCGAGTGCGCGAGAAATCACTGATTTCCACGAAGCTAATGAATACGCAAATCAGAACTAGTTCGACTTGCTAATCAGAATGCAAATTAGTGGAACTCTTGAGATTTCGACGACTCCTATTTCGACGAGGTCCATGCCCAATTTGGTACAGCAACAGTCATCATGACACAAACCGAAAAGAACTTGTCATGCAAACAGATCAAAAAAGTCACAAATACTGTTCATCTATCATACATATCGGTACGTGCGGTACGAACGGTACGAACAATTGCAGATCATCATGAAAATGTCGCACATCTCGCGCTCTCTACGGGCCAAGAAGGTGCGGGACACAAGTGGTGGAGGGGAGGGGGCGGAGTCAGCAACGCCGGCGGACGACAGCAACAGCAATCTGTACAGGGAGTACCGGTGAGCTGATCCGTTCCACTTGTTGAGCAAGTAAGCTAGTTTTACAAAGAGGAAGAGAGAGAGAGAGTGGAGAGAGAGGGGAGAGAGAGAGAGAGGGGAGAGAGAGAGAGAGGGGAGAGAGAGAGAGAGGGAAGAGAGAGAGAGGGGAGAGAGGGGAGAGAGAGAGAGGGAGAGAGAGAGAGGGAGAGAGAGAGAGAGAGAGAGAGAGTCTCTTCCTTGCAGTATCGCCCTCCAGTTCTGCTGGCTGTCCGCGTGCTACTCGATCGCCTGGCTCAGCTTCCGTCTCCTCCCAGTGGTCACCGAGGAAAGGGAGTACGGTGGGTTGATGTTGATAAATTGATAAGTGGATATTGAATGATATCAACATCACAGTATCATAGTTTATATTGCACCACGCACAAATTGTGCAGAAATTTTGTTTCGCCTAGAAAAGGAGCATAGAAAGCGCATTTTCGATAAATTCAACTGTACTTTCAGGAATGGTGACTATCTTCATTCTGATTCTTCGCGCCGGGTCCAACTCGCTCATATACCTGATCAGCAATATAGACCTGAGGAGAAAGGTAGGAAGAAAGAGAGAGTGAGAGAGAGAGACAGAGAGAGAGAGAGAGAGAGAGAGAGAGAGAGACAGTGAGTTGCTTCTTCAGGTCCACAAAATGGTGACGTCACACTGGGACAAGTCAGGCGTGTCCTCTAATCCATCGGCCATGAGGGATGTGTCGATGGGGCATAGCAGTCGGGTGGTGGAGAAGGAGGAGAAGGAGGAGGAAGAGAAAAAGGAGAAGGAAGAGAAGGAGGAGAAGGAGAGGGAAAAGGATGAGGAGAAGGAGGAAATGGAGAAGGAGAAGGAGAAGAAGGAGGTAAAGGAGGAGAAGGAGAAGAAGGAAAGCGAACAACTCCAGCAATCTCCTCTGCGATTATCACAAATATGATGATAACTGTTTTTGTTGGTTATAAACTTTACCTCTATCGTTGAGAGCCATTTTTATTTACGGATACAACGTGAGACTAGCGCTCCGGCGCGCTGTCGCGCGCCTCCGCACTAGGTATACAAAAATAGAAAAATAGAAGAATAGTTCGTCATGCATGTTTGATAGTTGATTGATCTCTAATGACTCTTGCGAAGATACATACACGCAAGGGTTGTAGTTGAAGTGTTCAAGTTCTATGTATTTTGTATATGTAGCTTAATTTTTGTCTTTTCTAACTGTCTCTCCTACTTCTTTTTCACTTATTCTCTCTTCTATCTCTCCCCTCTCTCTCTCTCTCTCTTCTCCCTCTCTCACTGGCTCGTTATCTCTTTCTCGCTATATCTTTCTCTCTTTCTTTTTTCTCTCAGTATTTTATTCTATAGAAACAGTATCATGTTCTCTATATCTCTATTGTCTACTGTCAACTTTCTAGAGACACTAATACTATGTTCTCATACTAATACTATGTTCTTGTTTGTATACTGCATCTTTTTCTTCTACTGTGACAACAACTTTCTAGAGACATTACTATGTTTTCTTTTGTCTACTTCTCGTCACCTTTTCCACTCTCACTCTCACATCTGCAGTAACCACTATCACTGCGACTTTCGAGAGACAGTTATGTCTACTCTCCCTCTCTCTCCTCTTTTCTCTCTCCTATTCTCTCTCTCTCTCCTGTTCTCTCTCTCTCTCTCTCTCTCTCTCTTGTATACTTTCACGTCCCCACTGCGGTGACAACAACTTTCTAGAGACAGTACTATGGTACCTTCTGTCTACTCTTCTACTTCTATTCACTGACTTTCGAGAGACAGTTTTGTAAAAACTTTTTTAAACAGAAAGTACTCTTCTTTACTGTCTTTTTTCCCTACTGTCTACTCTCTCACGTTCTAAAAATATAATTTGACCGCCTGTGCTTGCCAAATGACATGTAAGGTGAACTCGATTCTCACCTCACCTCACTTCCACTCGACACTGTACTGCATCGAAAAGCGGAATTTCAGGCTGAATATGTACAATGATACAAGTAATAAACTCAAAACTTAGTTTCAACTGAAAAAAAGAAACAGTAAATAGTTCTATATTACGTGTTACGTCTACAATGACTTCGAGAAAAGAAGCCGGCTGGCGCGCCCTAACACGTTGTGCGCACGTGTGAAGGAGTTTGAAACAGTTTGAGGTTGATTTGATCGTTAGAAAGCACTATCTATTGACGTCTCGAAACAATTTACTTAAATAACTTAACTTTCAACCTTCAACTTCACAAATGTATACCGCCACATCTCTTTCTCCTCTACACTGTTCTGTCTACTCTCCCCTATCTCTCCTCTCTCTCTACAATACTAATATTATGCTCTTGTTTGTCTACTGCATCTTTTTCTTCTACTGTGACAACAACTTTCTAGAGACATTACAATGTTTTCTTCTGTCTACTCTCACCTCTCGTCACCTCTTCCACTCTCACTCTCACATCTGCAGTAATCACTATCACTGCGACTTTCGAGAGACAGTTATGTCTACTCTCCCTTCTCTCTCCTCTTTTCTCTCTCCTATTCTCTCTCTCTCTCTCTCTCTCTCTCTCTCTCTCTCTCCTCCCTCTCCCACTGTCTCGCTATCTCTTTCTCTTTCTCTCTCAGTATTATACTCTCTAGAAACAGTATTATATTCTTTATTGTCTACTGTCAACTTTCTAGAGACAATAATAATACTATGCTCTTGTTTGTCTACTGCATCTTTTTCTTCTACCGTGACAACATTTTTCTAGAGACACTACTATGTTCTTTTCTGTCTACTTTCACCTCTCGTCACCTCTTCCACTCTCACTCTCACATCTGCAGTAATCACTATCACTGCGACTTTCTAGAGACAGTTATGTCTACTCTCCCTTCTATCTCCTCTTTTCTCTCTCCTATTCTCTCTCTCTCTCTCTCTCCTATTCTCTCTCTTGTATACTTTCACGTCCCCGCTGCGGTGACAACAACTTTCTAGAGACAGTACTATGGTACCTTCTGTCTACTCTTCTATTCTCACATTTGCAGTGGTCACTGCGACTTTTGAGAGAAGTTATGTAAAAACTTTTTTAAACAGAAAGTACTACTCTTTTCTCTACTGTCTTCTTTTCCTACTGTCTACTCTCTCACGTTCTAAGAGTATAATTTGACCGCCTGTGCTTGCCAAATGACATGTAAGGTGAACTCGATTCTCACCTCACCTCACCTCACTTCCACTCGGCACTGTAGTGCATCGAAAAGCGGAATTTCAGGCTGAATATGTACGAGAGTACAAGTAATAAACTTAAAACTTAGTTTCAACTGAAAAAAGAAGCAGTACATAGTAACATAGTTCTATATTATACGTCTACAATGACTTCGAGAAAAGAAGCCGGCTGGCGCGCCCTAACACGTTGTGCGCACGTGTGAAAGAGTTCAAAACAGTTTGAGGTTGATTTGATCGTTAGAAAGCACTATCTATTCAAGTCTCGAAACATTTTACTTCATTTTTAACCTTCAACTTTTCGTTTTGTCAAAGTTATTCCCCCTTTCATACTAATATTTACTATGGTGTCTGTCTGTCTGTCTGTCTGTCCTTCCGGAGAGATATCTCTTTTCAAAGTCTACTCTAACTACTCATTTTTTCTAGAAAGTTTCTTCAATACCTGAGAACGCAAAATTCCAAATATCTCGTCAATAGCGATCTCCTAATCATAGTTATCACCTAATCTCTTAACTATGGAGAAAAATTTCAAAATACTTCAATGAGAACCAAACTTGGAGAGTAGGTAAATCGACCTAGAAAAAGTCGATAGCCGCGATACCAGCCGACTGTGACCTCATCTTCATGCCCAAATAGGCGAATGTACCCAAAATGCACCCAAAATTCATGATCTTCGATTTCTATAAAAATTGAAAAGAAGAAAGATTACGTATAATAGATTATAGAAACTTGTTTCCTTTTTTGAAAAGTCACCAAATATGGCGAATATGATCGACTTTTCGTACAGACGAGATAGAGGGTCCAATTTGTAAACTTAAGCTTTTATGGGCAAAAAAGCCCTTCTGTCAAAGTTTCAGATCGATCGGACTTTGTCTTCATACAGTATTAGACATTTTCTGAGCGCGCGTTACTTGCTGGGGTCGCGCCCACCGGATTGCTCGCTACCAGCTGCCAGGTCAACCGATCGATATCGAATAGTTGGCATTTGCAATCACTGACCCTTATCCACTCAGTTGTGTCTTTTTTGATAGGAATATGTCTAAATATAACAATAATGGATTGAGTCAGTGGAAAAAAGACAAAATTTCTATCTTCAACGAATAACTTTGACAAAACGAAAAGTTGAAGGTTGAAAGTTAAGTAAAATGTTTCGAGACGTCAATAGATAGTGCTTTCTAACGATCAAATCAACCTCAAACTGTTTCAAGCTCCTTCACACGTGCGCACAACGTGTTAGGGCGCGCCAGCCGGGTTTTTTTCTCGAAGTCATTGTAGACGTAATATAGAACTATGTACTGCTTCTTTTTTTTAGTTGAAACTTAGTTTTGAGTTTATTACTTGTACTCTTGTACATATTCAGCCTGAAATTCCGCTTTTCGATGCAGTACAGTGTCGAGTGGAAGTGAGGTGAGGTGAGAATCGAGTTCACCTTACATGTCATTTGGCAATCACAGGCTGTCAAATTATATTTTCAGAACGTGAGAGAGTAGACAGTAGGGAAAGAAGACAGTAGATAAGAGATTAGTACTTTCTGTTAAAAAAAGTTTTTACATAACTGTCTCTCGAAAGTCGCAGTGACTACTGCAGATGTGAGAATAGAAGAGTAGACAGAAGGTGCCATAGTACTGTCTAGAGAAAGTTGTTGTCACCGATGCAGAGACGTGAGAATAGACAAGAGAAAGACAGACAGAGAAAGAGAGAGAGAGAGAGAAAGAGAGAAAGAGAGAGAGAGGAGGGAGGAGAAGGAGGGAAGAGAGAGAGTAGGCATAACTGTCTCTCGAAAGTCGCAGTGACTGCTGCAGACGTGAGAGTAGAAGAGTAGACAGAAGGTAACATAGTACTTTTTCTAGAATGTTGTTGTCACCGCTGCGAAGACGTGAGATTGGACAAGAGAGAGAGGGAGAGAGAGAGAGAGAGAGAGAGAGAGAGAGAGAGAGAGAGAGAGAGAGGAGGAGGAGGAGGAGGAGGAGAAAGGAGGGAGATTAGGCATAACTGTCTCTTCATAGTCGCAGTGACTGCTGCAGACGTGAGAGTAGAAGAGTAGACAGAAGGTGCCATAGTACTGTCTCTAGAAAATTGTTGTCACCGATGCGGAGACGTGAGAATAGACAAGAGAGAGAAAGATGAGGAGAGAGAGAAGGTAGGAGAGAGAAAAGAGGAGAGAGAAGGGAGAGTAGACATAACTGTCTTTCGAAAGTCGCAGTGATAGTGATTACTGCAGATGTGAAAGTAAGAGTGGAAGAGGTGACGAAAGGTGGAAGTAGACAGAAGAAAACATAGTAATGTCTCTAGAAAGTTTTTGTCACATTGAAAGAAAAAGATGCAGTAGACAAACAAGAGCATATGTAGTATTAGTATTGTCTCTAGAAAGTTGACAGTAGAGTAGACAATAGAGAATATAATACTGTTTCTAGAGAACATAATACTGAGAGAGAAAGAGAAAGAGAGAAAGAGATAGGGAGACAGTGGTAGAGGGAGAAGAGAGAGAGGAGAGATAGGGGAAAGTAGAACTGTCTCGAGGAGAGAGAGAGAGAGAGAGAGAAAGAGAGAAAGAGAGAAAGAGAGAAAGAGAGAGAGAGAGAGAGAGAGAGAGAGAGAGAGAGAGAGGGGCGGGGGGGAAGAGGAGGGAGATGAGATGGAAAGTAGACAGAACAGTGTAGAGGAGAAAGAGATGGGGCGGTGTACATCTGTGAAACATAAAATAGGTGAAAAAGAAGTAGGAGAGATAGTTAGAAAAGACAAAAAATTAAGCTACATATACAAAATACAAAGAACTTGAACACTTCAACTACAACCCTTGCGTGTATAGTTCCATGCTCGCAATAAGTTGCGCGCGGTGGGGTAGATCAGAGGAAGACGAAGAGTCAGCTCTAGGCAATAGCGCGCAAAACAAGAGAGACAGACGGTTATGGCACCGTATTTCGAACTGCAAGCGAGGTAGATCGAAAACTATCGCTCTGGCGCAGAGTATATGTTACTTCGCAAGAGTCATTGGAGAACAATCAACTATCAAACATGCAAGACGAACTATTCTTCTATTTTCTTTTTCGTATACCTAGTGCGTAGGCGCGCGACAGCGCGCCGGAGCGCTAGTCGTTGAAGATAGAAATTTTGTCTTTCTTTCAACTGACTCAATCCATTATTGTTATATATAGACATAATCCTATCAAAAAAGACACAACTGAATGGATATGGGTCAGTGATTGCGAATGCCAACTATTCGATATCGATCATTTGACCTGGCGGCTGGCAGCGAGCAATCCGGTGGGCGCGACCCCAGCAAGTAACGCGCGCTCAGAAAATGTCTAATACTGTATGAAGACAAAGTCCGATCGATCTGAAACTTTGACAGAAGGGCTTTTTTGCCCATAAAAGCTTAAGTTTACAAATTGGACCCTCTATCTCGTCTGTACGAAAAGTCGATCATATTCGCCATGTTTGGTGACTTTTCAAAAATGGAAACCAGTTTCTATAATCTATTATACGTAATCTTTCTTCTATTCAATTTTTATAGAAATCGAAGATCATGAATTTTGGGTGCATTTTGGGTACATTCGCCTATTTGGGCATGAAGATGAGGTCACAGGCAGCTGGTATCGCGGCTATCGACTTTTTCTAGGTCGATTCACCTACTCTCCAAATTTGGTTCTAATTGAAGTATTTTGAAATTTTTCTCCATAGTTAAGAGATTAGGTGATAACTATGATTAGGAGATCGCTATTGACGAGATATTTGGAATTTTGCGATATTAGTATAAGAGAAAACTTTTTTGAAAAATTCAACAAGTAGGATTGGTTTTGAAGAGAGATATCGATCCGGAAAGACAGACAGACAGACGCCATAGTAAATATTAGTATGAAAGGGGGACTAGCGCTTCGGCGCGCTGTCGCGCGCCTCCGCACTAGGTATACACAAATAGAAAAATAGAAGAATAGTTCGTCTGGCATGTTTGATAGTTGTAGCCTCTCTAATAACTCTTGCGAAGATACATACACGCGAGGGTTGTAGTTGAAGTGTTCAAGTTCTATATATTTTGTATATGTAGCTTATTTTTTTGTTTTTTTTCTTATCTCTCCTTTTTTCTTTTTCACTTATTTTATGTTTCACAGATATACACCGCCCCATCTCTTTCTCCTCTATACGGTTCTGTCTACTTTTCATCCTATCTCCCTCCTCCTCCCCCCGCCTCTCTCTTTATCTCTCTCTCTCTCTCTCTCTCTCTCTCTTTCCTCGACACAGTTCTACTCTCCCCTATCTCTCCTCTCTCTCCCTTCTCCCTCTCCCACTGTCTCGCTATCTCTTTCTCTCTTTCTCTTTCTCTCTCAGTATTATATTCTCTAGAAACAGTATTATATTCTCTACTGTCAACTTTCTAGAGACAATACTAATACTATGTTCTTGTTTGTTTACTGCATCTTTTTCTTCTACTGTGACAACAACTTTCTAGAGACATTACTATGTTTTCTTCTGTCTACTTTCACCTCTCATCACCTCTTCCACTCTCACTCTCACATCTATCACTGCGACTTTCGAGAGACAGTTATGTCTACTCTCCCTTCTCTCTCCTCTTTTCTCTCTCCTATTTTCTCTCTTGTATACTTTCACATCCCCGCTGCGGTGACAACAACTTTTTAGAGACAGTACTATGGTACCTTCTGTTTACTTTTCTATTCTCACATCTGAAGTAGTCACTGCGACTTCGAGAGACAGTTATGAAGTCATGTTTAAACTTTTTTAAACAGAAAGTACTACTCTCTCCTCTACTGTCTTCTCTCCCCACTGTCTACTCTCTCACGTTCTAAAAATATAATTTGACCGCCTGTGCTTGCCAAATAACATGTAAGGTGAACTCGATTCTCACCTCACCTCACTTCCACTCGACACTGTACTGCATCGAAAAGCGGAAATTCAGGCTGAATATGTACAAGAGTACAAGTAATAAACTCAAAACTTAGTTTCAACTAAAAAAAGAAGCAGTACATAGTTCTATTTTACGTCTACAATGACTTCGAGAAAAGAAGCCGGCTGGCGCGCCCTAACACGTTGTGCGCACGTGTGAAGGAGTTCGAAACAGTTTGAGGTTGATTTGATCGTTAGAAAGCACTATCTATTGACGTCTCGAAACTTTTCACTTAACTTTCAACCTTCAGCTTTTCGTTTTGTGAAAGTTATTCGTTGAAGATAGAAATTTTGTCTTTTTCAAGTGACTTAATCCATTATTGTTATATTTAGACATATTGCTATCAAAAAAGACACAACTGAGTGGATATGGGTCAGTGATTGCGAATGCCAACTATTCGATATCGATCGGTTGACCTGGCGGCTGGTAGCGAGCAATCCGGTGGGCGCGACCCCAGCAAGTAACGCGCGCTCAGAAAATGTCTAATACTGTATGAAGACAAAGTCCGATCGATCTGAAACTTTGACAGAAGGGCTTTTTTGCCCATAAAAGCTTAAGTTTACAAATTGGACCCTCTATCTCGTCTGTACGAAAAGTCGATCATATTCGCCATAATTGGTGACTTTTCAAAAAAAGAAACCAGTTTCTATAATCTACCAAACGTAATCTTTCTTCTATTCAATTTTTATAGAAATCGAAGAATATGAAATTTGGGTGCATTTTGGGTACATTCGCCTATTTGGGCATGAAGATGAGGTCACAGGCAGCTTGTATCGCGGCTATCGACTTTTTCTAGGTCGATTCACCTACTCTCCAAATTTGGTTCAAATTGAAGTATTTTGAAATTTTTCTCCATAGTTAAGAGATTAGGTGATAACTATGATTAGGAGATCGCTATTGACGAGATATTTGGAATTTTGCGTTCTCAGGTATTGAAGAAACTTTCTAGAAAAAATGAGTAGTTAGAGTAGAGTTTGAAAAGAGATATCTCTCCGGAAGGACAGACAGACAGACAGACACCATAGTAAATTTTAGTATGAAAGGGGGACGTGACTGTACATGAATGTTTTTCACAATGCATGCAACATTTTGCCAAACGTGCGAAAACGTTGGCCAAAAACTTCGTTTAGTTTGGCAGAACTTTCACTTCCTGAAATTACGAACCATTTCAACTCGATCCAGTGCAGCATTGGGCGCGCGCGCTGCCCGGTCGGTCGCATGCTCCGCCCCTTTCGACCCCGCCCACACAGGCTGCGTCTATTCTTCTCCCTTTTTCTCCTCGCCTCCCAAGTCGCGTGCAAGGTGTACACGGATGACAACAACGAGAACGTGGACAAGAGCGACAACACGTGAGTACAGTATCCCGCACCACAGCTACCGTATACCTAACAACTACAGTATACCTAACTCTTTAGGGGCGCGATCGTGGCGATCGTAAGTCTACTTCTTCTCATCGTCGCACTAGTCGGAGGGTATCTAATCTACAAATACTTCAAGAAGAGGAAGGAGAGCAAGGTGGACAAGGAACAGGTACTGTAGATGAAGGAGGAGTACGGTAGAGTACCGTATACCTAGGATGCGTACATCCCTCCCGCAGAACTGAAGCCCTACATGATTCCTGCGACAGACTTCAAATTCAACGGACCTCTAACAATCATGGAACAGTATAACGGACCGATTGTGGGTGAAACTGGAAAGAGAGAGAGAAAGGGGGGGGGGGGGGGGGAGAAAGAGAGAGAGAGAGAGAGAGAGAGAGAGAGAGAGCGGGGGAGAGGAGAGAAAGAGAGAGAGCGAGAGCGAGAGAGAGATAGAGAGAGAGGAGAGGAGAGGAGAGAGAGAGAGAGAGAGAGAGAGAGAGAGAGAGAGAGAGAGAGCGGGGGAGAGGAGAGAAAGAGAGAGAGCGAGAGCGAGAGAGAGATAGAGAGAGAGGAGAGGAGAGAGAGAGAGAGAGAGAGAGAAGGAGAGGGGATGTAATTCTTGCAGCGTCACAAAACAGAAGAAGAGCAGTCAGCGTCGCTGAAAGTTGTGGAATACGATCCCGAACTCAACGAAGCATTCGAAACCGGCGACAACATCGATGTCATCAAGGTAAAGGATACTGTAGCTCGAAAATGGGTACTGTAATGTACCGTAATCCAGAAACAACACGAGATGCCGGTGAAAGCTGGCGGGAACAGAGTGGAGCATCGAACACAGCCAGAGAAGACAGAGACCGTAGGACGGACAGAGACGCAGACGAAAAGTTCGAGAAACAACACTATCGTGGATCCGCGACCAGAGGGGGACTTTGACGTGACTCAACACGAATCGGAGACTCTCAAACTGGTAAGAGGGAGAGGGTAAGAGGGAGAGAGAGATCCGAGGGGGAGAGGGGACCCGTCGGTTGCAGTCTGTGGAAGACGCGCAGCGACCGCGGGGCGAGCCGACTCCGTCGACTGCTCAGAAGGGGCGGCGAGAGAGGACCGCCTGGAAACCCCCCGCGCCCCTTCCCAAGGCAGCCTCTCTCCCAGGATCACTCGTCGTCGCACGCTCACAATCCAGATCGTCCAAAAAGGTACGGGGTACTGTAGGTATACGGTACACTGAATATGTTCAGGTTCACATGCGCAAGAAGAACGCATCGTCACGACTTCCCTTCCCCAAATCTTAACCATTCTTAACGTCTTTTTAAAAAAACTTACTCATTACAAACTGCGAACTTAATTTACACTGGCCGATAAACGATGTTTGATGACGTAAAGTGATTTCATTATCACCTTTCATTGATGAGTTTTTGTATGACAACAAACATGGAATTTCAAAAAAAGTAACTTTTATTTGCTCACATTTCACACCACAGTGATTAAGCGTCGTATTTATTACAGAATTGTGTTTAATTCACGGAGATAAAAAAAAACGTACAAAAAAGTACAAATTATGTCTGATGTTATTATTCAATTACAAGTGTGCGCTGTAATTGTAATCCGATCTATGCAGTTGCGTTAGCGACGTGGCAACGAAAGTCAAAGTGAGAAGAGTTTAGTCAGTAGAGTTTTCCCGGCTGAAGGTTGACGACTCGATAGAAAGTAAAGTATTATTCTGTAAATGTGCACTCTTCAACCCGAAGATATTCCTGCTCGCTGGGATTGGAGAGGTGATTGGAGAAACTGCTCCCACCAATCTGCCACTCCAGCCAGGATACACTATGCAGGTGAGATTTTGTTTACCTTTATAGTATATGTATTTCTGTCTATCTTACTTATGGAAAATGTGACAAACGTGAATCTGGTGTATTTTTTCAGTCCAGTTCGTCTACACATTTCCGTCGTTTTTATTGTGCATCAGGATTTTGTACGTTTTCTCAACGAGTAAGAACAAAATCTACAGCAATTCGTTCTATACTCTGCTTAGAGTATTGTTGATTTTAGTTGAGAGCTTTCACTTCGAGAAATATTAAAAGGGAGTTTTTTTAGAACATTGTTTGTACAATTGATGAATTTACGATTTCTCGTTTCATAAAACTTGGTATTTACTGTCAGGTAGGTTGCAATGAAGTAGGTATTATATGTATTACTTTACGTTATAGTTGTATGAAATATGTTAATAACGATTTTGCAGGAACTTATCAATATGGCAAATATGTGCAACCGCTCTCGAGTGATCGCAGTTTTATTCTTTCTTAGAAACTACATACATTTCCTGCAAATGTACGTGATGATCGTTATAGATTTAAATCGACTCAGCGCCATTTGGATGCTGAATTACTCTCTGGTAAGCCATTTCTCCAGTTCAAATATCCTCGCACCATTCGCGCACCATGGCTGTTTTTAGCATCGGTTGCGCGCAAGCAGAGCAGTTTGAAATGTACTGAAGCAATCATTTTTCGAGAGAGTTGCACTATTAGACATGATGTAAATCCCTTAAAAATAATGACACAGCCTATGTAACATGCTTGCGCACAAATTGTGATCCTGGAGACATGGAGAGGACTGAAAAATAAGAGCTGCTTGTATGTGAGTGTTCGCAGTTTTTTTGGAGAGACAGAGAGAGACTTTTTGAGATATATTTGTTAAAAGCAGAGTGGCGACTTGTTTCTCCGCCACAACGCATCATTTTTACGCTAGAAAAACATTTGCTTTAAAATGCAACGAGCTCCGTTCGCAAACTGGATTAGGCGTGGGCGTCTTTCGAATTAATTATATGCATGTTATAAATGTCACTAAATAAAAATTTCGCTGACGTATTCGATTTTGCAACCAGCACTTTGGTCCTGTCCCCCGGCATTCAATTATCCCCCGGAGTTCTTGTTTAAGTTTTGTTTCACCAAATTACATTCTAATACACGCTCGGCGAACGTTGTGATGATACCGGCGCGTATTCGCCTCTCTCTCTCTCTCTCTCTCTCTCTCTCTCTCTCTCTCTCTCTCTCTCTCTCTCTCTCTCTATCACAGAGGGGGCGGGGCTAACGCGATTGTCCGACGAGCGCCCGAGCGCCTAACACCAATCTCAATCCGCACTCGTATGCGGAGTGCGGACTCTCCGTATCTCGCTTCAAACTCAATCAGCAGTGGAAATCGAAAATTCGGAAAAGTGGTTCATTCGGGAAAAGTCGTTCCGTAGCATTATAGCGCTAGCGCGCCCTCTCTAATTTAGCGTGGTTTTTTTCGAATTAATTATAAATACATGCTTAAAAGGATCTTGAAAAGAATGATAAAAAAGTTCTTGAAAAGAATTGATTTTAAAAAGATCATGCTGTCACTTTGAGGTGTGGACGCGGCGTTTCACTCGAGTTCTCCTTCTCATATGTTTCCTTCTCCCACTCTCAGCAACATGGCACATGCTCTATGACAGAGCATTCTTTTCGCCAAGTGCTGCCGGACTCTCAATCGCACAGTTTCCGACCTTTATATGGGTGAGAGAGAGGAGGGGAGAGAGAGAGAAAGCGAGAGAGCGAGAGAGAGAAAAGAGAGAGCGAGAGAGAGAGAGAGAGAGAGAGAGAGAGACAGAGAGAGATGATTTCAGATGAACCACCAGATCTTCTTAGCTGTTGAGGGTGCGGTGTCGGTTGGACTGCTCTTGCCAGCATTCATATTCACAATTCTCCACATCAACAAGAAGCTTACGATGGTATGTACTTATTTACCGAACTGGCCCAGCATGATGAATGTATAACACTCTCTCTCTCTCTCTCTCTCTCTCTCTCTCTCTCACTCTCTCTCTCTCTTTATCTCTCTCTCTCTCTCTCTCTCTCTCTCTCGATGAATGTAATGAATGCATAACATTCGTCGTTTTCTCCTTCACTTTTCCTCTGTGTTGTGTTTAGTGAGAAACATTGATACATTCTCAATAACACCTAATAGTCCCGCAAATGAGTTACTCTTTTCACGAGAGGGTTGTAGACAAAGATCAGAACCCATTGGAAGGTGTTTACGTTTTGAAGTAGCCTCTGCTTGCTAAGCGAGCGCGTTACCACAACACCACGAGTCCATGTGAGAGAAACAGCAAAACAGCGATACGAACGCAAAGACCGCGAACTGCGATGCATTTCGTTCAGTATACGGTATGCTCAAAATACGACAATGTTTTTAAGTCGTGAGCGAAGCCTACTATAGTAGTACGTTTTATGCGAAAATAAACCTTTCAGTCGACCACCATTGCTACAGAGAAAAGGCTCTTTGCGCTAGCATTTGTAATGTTCATTACAATGTCTATCAGAGCAGTGTATCCGGTACGTTTAACCCTCTCTCTCTCTCTCTCTCTCTCTCTCTCTCTCTCTCTCTCTCTCTCTCTACCCTCCCCCCTCCTCTCTCTCTCTCTCTCTCTCTCTCTCTCTCTCTCTCTTCTCTCTATCTCTCTCCCTCTCTATTGTTCCAGTTCCAGATTCTTCTTCTCTCTTCCGCTTGGACTCCAGGTATGTTCGATTTTCTGTTCGCCCTCAGTGGATACTTCTACGATGCGTCTACAGTATCTCTCCCATGGGTGAATAGTGCATATAAGTATTTCAGTTCATCTACTTTTATCTACTAAAGAAAGAAAGCTCAAAAATATCGCCTACATAAGAATTTTCGTTTCTTCTTTCTACTCACCCATAATGTTAAAAAGAGTAATACTTACGTGTGAGGTGTCTGAAAAATAAAATGAAACGCATTTGCGTTGCCTACATTCATTTTTATCTACTCTGTGAATAGTGTGAATCTTCCATTTCTTCCACAATGCGTTTGTTTATGTTAATTCTCTATTCTTTCGTCACATTTCTCTCTCGGCAGAGAAAATTTCACAGCCCGAGTAAGTGCTCTCCAGAGCCTTCGGGTGTTGTAAAATATTAATGCTATCAAGTGTTAATAAAGCATAATGTATTTTCAGGTCCTTTTGGTCACGAATTCGTATCTACGACAGGAGTGTGGTCGGGAAAAAATAAGAAAAAGAACCAATGAGCCCACTACTTTTGCGCCAACAAATGTCCACCAGAATGTGTGGTGAACTTTTGAAATTTGATGAAATGCGTAAATAAAATGATGTTGTTCAGTTGGTTTGGTGTGATATCCTTTTTCTCATCTCCAAGAAACACTTGTACCTGTTGGGTTGGGCAACAGATAGGTGACATAAAATAAATGGCACATCCATCGTTAACCTGCATGTTAGTCATTTTGAACGCTCAGCCGACACAAACTAACAGGACTTTTCGAATTTTCTGCACACTCCCGTTTCGCGTTGTTCTGTCATTGCTCATCTCTTATCGCATTCGAAACCTCATCCTTCTTATGTCTTATCATGATTTTATTCTCTTCACATAATTACATCCTAATCACTCTCACCATCTTCTTAATAACTTACTCATTAAAACTACCAACTTATTAACTTAACCGGCCAATCAACAATGTTCATTGAAGTAATTTCACTATCACCATTTACTAGTCGGTTTCGCTGCTTGTCGGACAACAAACATGGTAGGTTGCGGGGTGATGGTGTCATTCTTCCTTTCAAAACCACACTGAACAACTGAAACTTTTTTCACTTCTCAACGTCTTCAAAAAATCAGGTTGAGATTTGTTGCCGAGGACGCAAACAGCGTGTCGTTTTTCCTCGTCTTTCCCATTCCGCACGCGCGCCGAAGAGAAGAGTTGGTGGCCAGAAGAACCTTAAAGGATTTATCCGGACAATGTAATGTAATCTTGCCTGATCTTTAGGTTGGGGTCGCTTTCAGCGTATCGGGCGCAGCCTATCCTTCAACGCCTCGAACTTTTCATTCTTCAATCTCTCGAGAATAGACGATTTTTGAATGATGTCACTTACATTCACAAAGTAATTAGAGAGGGCGCGCCAGCGCCCTCTCGTTTGTACTGGATGTCCCCGCGCGCTAGAATGCTCAAAAACGACTTTTCCCGGATCAAGCACTTTTCCTCACTCTCTATCATTTTCGAGATGTGCTCACACACCTCCCCACACGTTCCGATGAACATGTTGCCGTGTATGACAGCCTCACACGTGATCGTGTTGCTTGCCTCACTATCACCCACTCGCAACTGTTCCGCAGCAGCGGTCCCTATGGCCCCTATCCTTCCTCCCCCCCCTCTCTCTCCCTCTCTCTCCTCTCTCTCTCTCTCTCTCTCTCTCTCTCTCTCTCTATCAGTTTCGAGATGTGCTCACACACCTCCACACACGTTCCGATGAACATGTTGCCGTGCATGACAGCCTCACACGTGATCGTGTCGCTTGCCTCACTATCACCCACTCGCAACTGTACCGCAGCAGCGATCCCTATGGCCCCTATCCTCCCCCCCCCCCCCTCCTTCTCTCTCTCTCTCTCTCTCTCTCTCTCTCTATCAGTTTCGAGATGTGCTCACACACCTCCCCACACGTTCCGATGAACATGTTGCCGTGTATGACAGCCTCACACGTGATCGTGTCGCTTGCCTCACTATCACCCACTCGCAACTGTACCGCAGCAGCGATCCCTATGGCCCCTATCCTCCCCCCCCCTCCTTCTCTCTCTCTCTCTCTCTCTCTCTCTCTCTCTCTCTCTCTATCAGTTTCGAGATGTGCTCACACACCTCCACACACGTTCCGATGAACATGTTGCCGTGCATGACAGCCTCACACGTGATCGTGTCGCTTGCCTCTCTATCACCACTCGCAACTGTACCGCAGCAGCGGTCCCTATGAATGAATGAATTTATTACAGAAAAACCTGCGTAACACAATCAAAATCAAACATAAAAACTGTTCAAAGCGATCAAATCAAAAGAGAGGTGAGATAGGGAGAGAGAGAGGAAGAGGTCTGGTACGTTTGTTGCGCTGGCCCCCAGCCTAGTAGTGGAGGATGAGGAGCGGCGGAGGGAACCGCTTGCACGACCGCGAGGTGTGCACTAGGATACAAGCGCACATTCGACAACCATCAGTCAACCAACAATCAACCTTGTCTCACTATATCAATAACTCAGCGCATAGAAATCAATAGTCATTATGTGACATGGGGTTGAAACTAAATACACATGTCTGATGGGAGTGGGTGTGTGACTAAATGGAAATTATCAATTGTCTGGTGGTCAGAGGACGACGGGGGAGCATGGTGATGTGCTCTAGTAGGACTTCTCTCCACGAGTGGTGTGTGTGGCGGAAGGTGAGAGAGAGACCGGGTCGTTGAGAGAAAGACCGTGTCGACCACCAGAGAGCAGCCGGAGTGGAGTTGAGCCAGCGACACGCCAAGACGGTACGGGCATACAAACACAGAACGAACGACACAAACTAGACAGTACAACAAATAGACATGGAACATATATGCAAAAGAAATGCGAAAAAGGACAGGGTCCTTAGTGTCTGAGATTGAGTGTCTTAGATAGATCCTATGGCCCCTATCCTTCCTCCCCCCTCTCCCTCTCTCTCTCTCTCTCTCTCTCTCTCTCTCTCTATGAGTTTCGAGATGCGCCCACACACCTCCTCACACGTTCCGATGAACATGTTGCCGTGCATGACAGCCCCGTTTGTGATCGTATCGCTTGCCTCACTATCACCCACTCGCAACTGTACCGCAGCAGCGGTCCCTATGGCCCCTATCCTTCCTCATCCCCTCCCCTCTCCTTCTCTCTCTCTATCAGTTTCGAGATGTGCTCACACACCTCCCCACACGTTCCGATGAACATGTTGCCGTGCGTGACAGCCTCACACGTGATCGTGTCGCTTGCCTCACTATCACCATTCGCAACTGTACCGCAGCAGCGGTCCCTATGGCCCCTATCCTTCCTCATCCCCTCCTTCTCTCTCTCTCTCTCTCTCTCTCTCTCTCTCTCTCTCTATCAGTTTCGAGATGTGCTCACACACCTCCCCACACGTTCCGATGAACATGTTGCCGTGCATGACAGCCTCACACGTGATCGTGTCGCTTGCCTCTCTATCACCACTCGCAACTGTACCGCAGCAGCGGTCCCTATGGCCCCTATCCTTCCTCCCCCCCTCTCTCTCTCTCTCTATCAGTTTCGAGATGTGCTCACACACCTCCCCACACGTTCCGATGAACATGTTGCCGTGCGTGACAGCCTCACACGTGATCGTGTCGCTTGCCTCACTATCACCATTCGCAACTGTACCGCAGCAGCGGTCCCTATGGCCCCTATCCTTCCTCATCCCCTCCTTCTCTCTCTCTCTCTCTCTCTCTCTCTCTCTCTCTCTCTATCAGTTTCGAGATGTGCTCACACACCTCCCCACACGTTCCGATGAACATGTTGCCGTGCATGACAGCCTCACACGTGATCGTGTCGCTTGCCTCTCTATCACCACTCGCAACTGTACCGCAGCAGCGGTCCCTATGGCCCCTATCCTTCCTCCCCCCTCTCTCTCTCTCTCTATCAGTTTCGAGATGTGCTCACACACCTCCCCACACGTTCCGATGAACATGTTGCCGTGCGTGACAGCCTCACACGTGATCGTGTCGCTTGCCTCACTATCACCATTCGCAACTGTACCGCAGCAGCGGTCCCTATGGCCCCTATCCTTCCTCATCCCCTCCTCTCTCTCTCTCTCTCTCTCTCTCTCTCTCTCTCTCTCTATATCAGTTTCGAGATGTGCTCACACACCTCCCCACACGTTCCGATGAACATGTTGCCGTGCATGACAGCCTCACACGTGATCGTGTCGCTTGCCTCTCTATCACCACTCGCAACTGTACCGCAGCAGCGGTCCCTATGGCCCCTATCCTTCCTCCCCCTTCCCTCTCTCTCTCTCTCTCTCTCTCTCTCTCTATCAGTTTCGAAATGTGCTCACACACCTCCACACACGTTCCGATGAACATGTTGCCGTGCAGGACATCCTCACACGTGATCATGTCGCTTGCCTCACTATCACCCACTCGCAACTGTACCGCAGCAGCGGTCCCTATGGCCCCTATCCTTCCCCCCCCTCTCTATCAGTTTAGAGATGTGCTCACACACCTCCCCACACGTTCCGATGAACATGTTGCCGTGCAGGACAGCCTCACACGTGATCATGTCGCTTGCCTCACTATCACCCACTTGCAACTGTACCGCAGCAGTGGTCCCTATGGCCCCTATCCTCC